>CATIXN010000001.1:21546627-21583118 GCA_949711725.1 Leptidea reali
TCCAACGAAAACAGAGCTCGCCTAACAGTTTTCTGTCTGAACTGTACTTCAGGCATAGAGCTCTGACACCGCGGGATGGTCGGCGGTGTTTTTCCGTTGTCGTCAAGAGTCGAGTTGGAGGCGAAAAGAGTGCACAAGAGATCGGCTTTCTCTTTTGCCGTATGGGCCAGGGTGTCATTCCTCATGTGCAACGGCGGCATGGACGGCTGGCTGAAGTTACCAAGAGCAGCTTTCGACAACGACCAGAACTTGCGTGTTCCGGTCGGGTAATTGGAAAGCTGCTCGCCGATTTTGACGACGTGTTTTGACTTTGCACGGGCGATTTGCCGCTTAAAAATCTGGAGGCACGGTTGTATTTCCTCTTAAGAACTGTGCAACCCAAGTTCGATACGCCTGTTTTTTGCAGTCAGATGCTGCTTTAACTGACGCATCGAACCAGGGCTGTGATCTGCCACCGATGGGTACTACAGAGTTTGGTATAAAAATATCCATACCCTGTAGGATCACATCGGCTACTGCAACGGCGCAGGCACTAGGATCATCCGAAGGGAAACAAACCCTGCCCCAAGGGTAGGATGCAAAAAAGGAACGCATCCTATCCCAATCTGCTGACTTGTAGTGCCAAACGCGGCGGGTCGCTGGTGGTCTGCGACGTTGGCGTCGGATAGGCACTACACTCCTGACCAGGCAATGGTCGGACGTTCCGAGATTGTTTTTATATTGTTTTTCCGGAGTCATTAAATTTGTCACGTTCTTAATAATTCTATAATCTATTAAAATACTCTTGTTTATTTTGCCAGCCACTGTACATCAATGACAGTTTGGAAGTTGGTAACAAAAATAATTAGGATGATGTATTCCCACTATCAAACCTGGCAGAGGTTGGAAGATGACACATAAAGTTCCCAACTTCCAACTTAGGTTGGAAGATTGTAATAAGTCTTAAAAATATAGGACTGTTGAAATAAATTTCACTTGAGTTATGCTTTGTACTAGCCGATCCGCATACTGTGTTAGCATCTGTTAGCCCTTGCACGTAGAAAACAATCTTATTTCCTGATTTCGTGGTGAAATTTTGGTTATTGGCAACATCGTCGTTAAATGTGCTGTAATAACACAAATACAATACAAATTTCAGAGAATTTACCATTGACACAGTTTTAAATATATCGATTCAAATAAATAACGCATTTGATGAGTGCTTCTGTTTTCTGTGTGCAGTACAATTATATAGATCGCATAGCATCACAAGAATCACAATTAAGTTTCACCAAGTTTAATATATATTGTAAAATAACATATTGTATCATTCTGTTACCACGTAAATGTATGTTGTGTAAAGTATTTTGTAATATAATTGTTGATTCATACTTAATAATAATAAAACGTCTTCGGTCTTCTGATATCTATGTGTAAGTTAACATATTATTATAGCTCAAAATGGGTCTTAGCTCGTGTCGGGAGTTGCAAGTGTGTGTGCCGTGCTCTAGAGGAGTTCCTAGTCAGTATCCTGGCTGCCACTGTCTGTAATAGACGTGTCACATCACATAGCAGAAGTTTCAGTTTATTTATATTTTTCGAGACATTGTTTTCTGTCAACGAACAACCAAGACCGCAAAATGTCTGCAATCGCTTATTGGGATATATGCGTAACTCCACTTTGCCAAAGCAGCCCTTCTAATGAATATACTTTTCTGGAGGGTACTTATAAAAAAAAAGTTTGTGTGTGTGTGAGTACTTATGTACACACGCAAGAAGTCATACTTCTGTAACGTAACAAAAGAAATCCTTAAAATAATTAAGATATTATTATATTACATTCAATCGATGAAAATATTATTATAATTTAATTAATGTTTATTTCAAATATCATTAAATTATTTATATACATTAAGATAATATGTTTTTTTTTTATTTTACAAATTATACATATTGAAATTTATTTAATTCTCTGCTTATGATCGCTGAAGTATGGTACAAATGGTCTAGTTGACCAGCTAGCGTCAGGGTGTCGAATTTGCGTGACGGTGTGCGCGCGCATCTTAAAAGTTCACTCTAGTATTTTTTCCCTAACGCGCCAAAATAAGTTACAAAAATGAAAATTTATAACTAACATGGTCATGTTAATAATAAGAATGACAATAAGTGCAAAAATTTCAGCATTCTTATTATTTTGGAACATCTGATCGTATCGCATTCACGATGATGACGGAACAATGTATAGACTGGGGCCTCGTTGCAATCGTTTGTTAACTCTTCCCAACTTGGTAGAAATAACTGATCTGGTTGTTATGTTTCTTGTCATATTGCAATATTCTTAGATAATGAATACGTCTAGATAGACTCTTGCTGTTAAACAACCGATAAAAACAGGCCAGGAAAATAAGTTTAGTGTGCGTGACATGCTACGTCTTACACTCGCGATTTGTATGACACTGTGTGCGTGAATTGCTCAAAAAGAGTTTTGTATCAAACTCAATCATTTTTGACGTTTTCATAGCTGTCATAGTCTTTGTTAACGTATAAATAAATGATCTAAGGCAATAATAATATTATTTCACAGTATGGTTGGACCTGAAATGCACATTTCAAAGATAATTAGATACCGAAAAACATCTCTCGCTGTTCGAACTGGCTAATAATAATTGTTAATACAGTGATCTATTTATTATATTATATACAATATCCCAATAGTGGTTGCGCAGGGATCATTTGCTAGCCTATACTTTATGCATCGCGAGTCCGTAGTAACCCAAGCATTTCATTACAAGAGCTTAATATTAAGGTTTTTTTACAATTATTTAAAATAAGTACCGTAGTACGTATTACTGAGTTAGTAGAGTTCGTTGTGCGAGTCAGGCCCGGCCGTACGGTCCATACGTAGTCTCGATAAATATGAATCCAGCGCCATTGTAATCTAGGACTTGTTACACATTTGTTTGAGTGTTGTATGAGAACATTGACAGAGATCGTTTAATTATCTAATTGTGCGGACAGTGTTTTATTTTTGTATTTTGATAAAATTTGTGTAAATAATTTTCTTATTTTATTGATATTAAACTCAATTAATCATACTGTGTTTTACTGTGTGACTTTTATTTTTGGCAAAGGGGTCGAATTCATTAATCGATAGAATTGTCGATAAAAAATGACAAGAGTCACGTACATGCGATGTGGCGTCGTGTTCTTCTTAGAATAAAACCATACTGATTTATTGTCTGTATCATCCTTATACAATCTGACGTTGCCGATCTTATACAGCCACTGACCTCTACTATATTATGTATGGACACTGGACTGGCGGCTGTCAAAGTGTTTTTGTGCCTTTTTTTTTATGTCATAGGAGGACAAACGAGCGTACGGGTCACCTGGTGTTAAGTGATCACCGCCGCCCACATTGCAACACCAGAGGAATCACAAGAGCGCCGGCCTTTAAGGAACGTGTGCGCGCTTTTTTTGAAGGTACCCATGTCGTATCGTCCCGGAAACACCGCACAAGGAAGCTCATTCCACAGCTTTGTAGTACGAGGAAGAAAGCTCCTTGAAAACCGCACTGTGGAGGACCGCCACACGTTCAGATGGTGGAGATGATATCCTAACTTGTGGCGTGTCATGCGAAGGTGGAATTCGGCGGCTGGAATCAGGTTAAACAGCTCTTCGGAACACTCCCCGTGATAAATGCTGTAGAAGACACACAATGAAGTGACGTCTCTACGCAACGCCAAGTGATCCAGCCGTTCACAGAGCACTGGGTCCCCGACAATTCGAGCTGCTCTGCGTTGCACGCGGTCAAATTGATCGAGCAGATACTGGGGTTCGCCAGACCAGAGATGACAGCAATACTTCATGTGTGGCCGGACCTCCGCTTTGTAGAGTGCTAGAATGTGGGCCGGCTTAAAGTATTGCCGTGCTCTATTAATGACCCCCAGCTTCTTCGAAGCCAATTTGGCTTTGCCCTCCAGATGGCCACGGAATTGACAATGGCTCGATATTTCGAGACCCAGTATTCCGATACTAGGCGAGGCTTTAAGGGAAGTGTTGTCGAAGAGCGGTGATACGGCAAATGGGGTTTTTTTAGTGGTAAACTTCAGTCTTCGGAGGGTTAAATTGGACAAGGTTCAATGTACCCCATTCCGCGACCTTCTCGAGAGAGGACTCGTTAGAAGACACAAGTTTCTCCCGGCACTGGTCGACGATATCCCGAGAGAGACCTGCATGGCCCGTGTATACGGCATCACCAGTGCCGTCGTCTGCATAGCAATGTATGTTGGAGGTGTCCAACATATCATTGATATGCAGAAGAAACAGCGTGGGAGATAGCACACAGCCTTGGGGCACTCTTGGGTGCCTGTTTGATATTCGTCATTTTGCCGCTGTTGGCCATGTAGCGAGAGTTTGTGGTACTTAAAATAGTGATGACAACCTCGGCAAATACACTGGCCTGCAAAAGTAAGTATCACACTTTTCAAATTAAATTTTTTTCTTAACTATAGAAGGTAGAGATTTAAGATTAAAAACGTTTTGTTGCAAATTTTATAGGCTTTAATTCTTAGAAACTAAAATTATACATTAGTAACCTTTTTAACTTAAAAAAGATAAAACAATGAAAATAGACATTTTTAGTTTAGTGTAAAAAAATTCAACTAAAATGTATTACATGTTATTTGTTTTTAATAACTGGTATTGCCTCCTCGAGCTCTGATTACAGCTTCGAGCCGGTTTGGCATACTGAACACTAGGTTTCGGAGCCGATGTTGGGGAATATTCTCCCATTCTTCTACCAGAGCCTGCTTTAATGCCCTGAGGGTAGTAGGTGGTGGTCTGCGATTCTGACTAGCCTCCCAAGCTCATCCCAGGCGTGTTCAATCGGGTTGAGATCAGAACTTCTTGATGGCCAATCCATCACGCTGATACCGACCTCCTGAATATACTCTTATATGATATGAGCCGTGTGTGGCCGGGCATTATCATGCATCAGCATCGATCCATCACCCATATTTGCTAAATACGGCCCTGCATACTCATTGAGAATCTCTTGATCAGTGAGGGTGCCATTTTCTATGGCTACTAGCTCTGTGCGACCTTCTGAAGATATGCCAGCCCATACATGTACACTGCCTCCACCGTATTGGACTCTTTGTGAGATGCAGGCTTGAAGGGTATCGCTCACCAGGTCGCCTGTAAACACTTCGCCATCCATCAGAAGTGTAAAGGGAGAATCGAGACTCATCTGCAAACAAAATTCTTGACCATTCTTCTTCATCCCACTGCATGTGTTCACGGGCGTATCGCAGTCTCGCTACTCGATGCTGTCTCTCGAGTTTTGGGCCACTCGCTGGTCTTCGGGGTTTCAAATTTGCTTCAGCAAGTCTTCTTCTCACTGTACTGTCACTAATGTAGTCCCTCCGGGTCTGAAGTAGCTGTTGCTGGACTTCAACTGCATTTTGGTGGCGATTTCTTAACACAGTGGAAATAATATAACGATCTTCTCGGGCACTGGTACACCTGGGTCTGCCATTACAAGGTCTCCTCAGATGGTGTCCAGTCTCTTCGTACCTTCGCTTTACCTTCTGGACCGTTCGTACCGTCACACCCACCATTCTTGCAGTGCGACGCATACTGATGCCTAGTTCCAGAAAAGCCATGATCCTAGCACATTCTTCAACTGAAAAAGGCATGATAAATAAATGTTATGTGCTTTTTAGCATAAATTTTTAAAACAAGACCCATCGATCTTGAAAAAAATTTAAAACAGAAAGAAAAATGTGAATGGTAAAATTGTAATTCGGAAACGTCCACTTTGAAAAAGGAATGATTTTGTTTTTGAAGTTTTTTTTCAGCTAATTCTTAAAAGAAGGTTACCGACTATAAAGTTTTTATGTACAAAATTAAATTCTCTTTGGAGTCCTTTTTATTTCGAAAGTATATCTTGTGAACTTAAAACGTTATCCCAATTTTAAAAGTGTGATACTTACTTTTGAAAGCCAGTGTATATGCAAACATAACAACGTTGATTCTTGAAGTATAAATAACACGGAAACCCAACGAAATTAATTCAAAATGAAAAATCTTCAGAGTACTTGTACGCTTCTCGTGGCCATTTGTGATAAACGTCAAAATTAGTTCTTTGGAAGCTCGCGAGTGGCGCTTCAAATAGGCACAAAAAATTTGATGTCAAACTTATGGACAGCCTGTCCAGTGGTATTTATACAGGTCAGTTTATACAACCCACATCATTTGTTCTCTGCAGAAAACAATATAAATAAATAAATGAAGATCTACACCAAAACCTTTTATCAAAATTTACTGACGAGGAAAATAGTCACTTAAATCTCAGAAAGCACGTTTGAGTACTACTATTTATAGACCTTTGATACTCTGTTGCATTATAAACGATCTATACTTTTGTGAAGTCCTATCTATAAAACTGGATAATCACGGAGAGAAAGGGCACTGCTCAAGGTTCAGTATTAGGTCCACTACACTTTCTTTCATAAGTCAATAACATGACAGATTATACATATAACAAACTGCACTTATTTCCAGTTTGTGACGACACGTATCTCGTAATCGCGGAAAAGAGATCCAATAAAGGCTTGTGATTTAATACGACAGGTTCTACTGAAATCCATACCACGCTGTTGTCATGATGTAGGCCATGTTCTAAACCCGAGTAAAACTAAGCTCCTAATGATAAAATCTCCGTAGGACTATAAAATCTGGGGAGGGCACAGTACCGCGCATAACCGAGTACAAACAGGGCAGCAACACCAAAGCACCCCGCTCCCGCTTAATGTGGACTTTTGTAATATCAGGGGAATTCACTCCAATTTAAACGTCATCCATCACCACCTTGAGACGGCGCAGCCCGCCTTGTGTTTCCTTACAGAGACGCAGATATCTCGACCTAGCGATACGTCATTTTAAACGTACCCCGGGTACAAAATTGAGCATATTTTTTTGCCTCGTACCGGCGAATATGTGTAGTTACGTTAGGGAGGATATCAGCTGTCGCCGTCTCGGCAATTTTTACGGTAGGGACCTGTCTACTCTCTGACTCCGCATAGATATAGAGGACCGCGTCCGCATCTATGCGTGTGTCAGGTCACATAGTGGTAACGCAGAAACCGATCATCTCATGGGCTGCGTTCAAGCGGCCCCTGAATCCCCTCAGCTGAAATCGTAGTCTTGGGTGCAACGTTGGTGAACTTGGTGAACTTGGGTGAACTGCAAAGTTCTAAAGAGGAAAGATAACTGTGCCTACAGATTATTTAAGCGGCAAATCGCCCGGTGCAAAGTCAAAACACGTCGTCAAAATCGGCGAGTAGTTTTTCAGTTACCCGACTGGAACACGCAAGTTCTGTTCGTTGTCGAAAGCTGCACTTGGTAACTTCAACCAGCCGTCCCTGCCGCACTGCTTGCACATGAGGAATGACACCCCGGCCCATACGGCAAAAGAGTAAGCCGATCTACTGTGCGGTCTTTCGCCTCCAATTCGACTCTTGATGACAACGGAAAAACACTGCCGACCATCCCGCGGTGTCAGAACTCCATGCCTGAAGTACAGTTCAGACATAAAATTGTTCGGTGAGCTTTGTTTTCGTTGGACGTCAGGAAGTCGAGCGGGCTGGATGGCTTTCCTCCAATCGTACTTAGAACGTGTGCCCTTGAGTTGACGCCGGTGCTAAGGCGTTTATTCCGACACTCTTATTCAAAAGGCGTAGTCCGTGACTCATGGAAGTCAGCCCTTGTCCATCCGATGCAAAAAAAAGGAGACAGTAGGTACGGATCCGGCAAATTACAGGCCTATTGCTATTACTTCCCTGCTTTCCAAAATCATGGAGAGCATAATTAACCGCCAGTTCATGGTTTACCAAGGGGGTCATCAGTTGATCAACGACCGGCAGTACGGCTTTCGCCATAGTTGGTCGGCAGGCGATCTTCTGGTATTCCTAACACATATATGGGCGGCGGCTATTGAAAACAAGGGGGAATTCCTGGCAGTTATTCTGGATATAGCGAAGGCCTTTGATCGTGTATGGCACAAGGCGCTCTTCTCAAAACTTCCATCATTTGGGCTTCCCGAGAGCTTATGCAAGTGGACCTCCAGCTTCCTCACTGGGCGCAGAATACAGGTCATTAATAATGGTTATTGCTCGAACCCGAAGCCCGTGAACGCTGGAGTGCCCCAAGGCTGTGTGCTATCTTCCACGCTGTTTCGTCTGCATATCAATGATATGTTGGACACCTCCAACATACATTGCTATGCAGACGACAACACTGGTGATGCCGTATACACGGGCCATGCAGGTCTCTCTCGGGAAATCGTCGACCAGTGCCGGGAGAAACTTGTGTCTTCTATCGAGTCCTCTCTCGAGAAGGTCGCGGAATGGGGTAAATTGAACCTTGTCCAATTTAACCCCCAGAAGACTCAAGTTTGCGCGTTTACCACTAAAAAAACCCCATTTGTCGTATCACCGCTCTTCGAGAACACTTCTCTTAAAGCCGCGCCTAGTATCGGAATACTGGGTCTCGAAATCTCGAGCGATTGCCAATTCCGTGGCCATCTGGAGGGCAAAGCCAAATTGGCTTCGAAGAAGCTGGGCGTCATCAATAGAGCACGGCAATACTTCAAGCCGGCCCACATTCTAGCGCTCTACAAAGCGCAGGTCCGGCCACACATGGAGTATTGCTGTCATCTCTGGTCTGGTGCACCCCAGTATCTGCTCGATCCATTTGACCGCGTGCAACGTAGAGCAGCTCGAATTGTCGGGGACTCAGTGCTCTGTGAACGGCTGGATCACTTGGCGTTGCGTAGAGACGTCGCTTCATTGTGTGTCTTCTACCGCATTTATCACGGGGAGTGTTCCGAAGAGCTGTTTAACCTGATTCCTGCCGCCGAATTTCACCATCGCACGACACGCCACAAGTTAGGATATCATCCCCACCATCTGGATGTGTGGCGGTCCTCCACAGTGCGGTTTTCAAGAAGCTTTCTCCCTCGTACTACAAAGCTGTGGAATGAGCTTCCTTGTGCGGTGTTTCGGGGACGATACGACATGGGTACCTTCAAAAAAAGCGCGTACACCTTCCTTAAAGGCCGGCAACGCTCTTGTGATTCCTCTGGTGTTGCAAGAGAATGTGGGCGGCGGTGATCACTTAACACCAGGTGACCCGTACGCTCGTTTGTCCTCCTATTCCATAAAAAAAAAAAAAAAAGTGATGCCGTATACACGGGCCATGCAAGTCTCTCTCGGGAAATCGTCGACAAGTGCCGGGAGAAACTTGTGTCTTCTATCGAGTCCTCTCTCGAGAAGGTCGCGGAATGGGGTAAATTGAACCTTCTCCAATTTAACCCCCAGAAGACTCAAGTTTGCGCGTTTACCACTAAAAAAACCCCATTCGTCGTATCACCGATCTTCGACAACACTTTCCTTAAAGCCTCGCCTAGTATCGGAATACCGGGTCTCGAAATCTCGAGCGATTGCCGATTCCTTGGCCATCTGGAGGGCAAAGCCAAATTGGCTTCGAAGAAGCTGGGCGTCATTAATAGCATAATCTCTATAAAGCGCAGGCCCGGCCACACATGGAGCATTGCTGTCATCTCTGGTCTGGTGCACCCCAGTATCAGCTCGATCCATTTGACCGCGTGCAACGCAGAGCAGCTCGAATTGTCGGGGACCCAGTGCTCTGTGAACGGCTGGATCACTTGGAGTTGCGTAGAGACGTCGCTTCATTGTGTGTCTTCTACAGCATTTATCACGGGGAGTGTTCTGAAGAGCTGTTTAACCTGATTTCTGCCGCGGAATTCCACCTTCGCACGACACGCCACAAGCTAGGATATCATCCCCACCATTTGGATGTGTGGCGGTCCTCCACAGTGCGGTTTTCAAGGAGCTTTCTTCCACGTACTACAAAGGTGTGGAATGAGCTTCCTTGTGCGGCGTTTCCGGGACGATACGACATGGATACCTTCAAAAAAGTGCGTACACCTTCCTTAAAGGCCGGCAACGCTCCTGTGTTTCCTCTAGTGTTGCAAGAGAATGTGGGCGGCGGTGATCACTTAACACCAGGTGACCCGTGCGCTCGTTTGTCCTCCTATTCCATAAAAAAAGTTAACAACTCGTACATACCGCACCTCCCGAAAGAAGGCGAGATTAATCTTAAAAGTCACTTATTTAAGAAATTATTACCTATTGACTAACTTCATACCTATACCACGGCAGCCATGTCTTTTTTATGACTTTCGATGAGAGAAAATTGCTTCTGCATAAAACACTCGTGTCTCTTCAAAATGCATGCCTCTACTGCGATAGTCTGATTGCATAATAGTGTTTGTAAGTGGTTCTCGTTTTGCTTGATGCGCTTTAATGTCTAGCTGATACTGGTTGGCAAACCTTTCATCTAGGACGCCAAATAAAGAATTAGGAACGGAACCAACACCATTAATAAAACCTCTCTTTTGTCTCCTGCTTAATTGATTTTTCAATAGCTGATTATCATGTTCTATCTCACTAAGCTGAAGGTCCTGTTGTAATGTGATTGGTTGATAATACTTGGATGAACCACTCTCTTCTCTACGCGTGACATATTTTTTAATGTTGTCCGAACTTTGCCAATATGTAGTCATGTTATGATATATAACAAGACTCCATTCGTGTCTTATATGTTGCAGTTTCGCAATTTTATCAAAATATGTACATTGATTAGTATTTGACCATCCATAGGTTGCTAGTTCATATCCGGCGCGAAGGACCAAAAAAATGTAGGGGGCTATTGATTTAACCTACCATACATTTAGTATTAAATGATAAAGATGAACGATGAATTATGATAAATAAAACCGTTCCTATTGAGTGATGAATGATAACTAACATTTGTATTAAAATACAGTAGTTTTCAAAATGTTAACACAAGGAAGATAATTAAATTAATAATATAATATTATCAATTAGAAAGCGAAAACTAATATCAATAAAAATGCGACTGCCATGTGAAGCCATTATTGGTGCAAAGTTGTCTTTCTCGATAAAACGCGGCTTGCGCTTAGCCACATTTCAACAGATACGCCACAAGTTAGGATATCATCCCCACCATCTGGATGTGTGGCGGTCCTCCACAGTGCGGTTTTCTAGGAGCTTTCTCCCTCGTACTACAAAGCTGTGGAATGAGCTTCCAAAATGGGTACCTTCAAAAAAAGCGCGTACACCTTCCTTAAAGGCCGGCAACGCTCTTGTGATTCCTCTGGTGTTGCAAGAGAATGTGGGCGGCGGTGATCACTTCACACCAGGTGACCCGTACGTTCGTTTGTCCTCCTATTCCATAAAAAAAATATGAACATACTAGAGTTCTTCAATGTTGGATTAGGCTAGGCGAAAAAGACGTATCTTTTTCTTACGTATATCTAATAAACCTACGTACACACAACGGCTAGACTATTCCATAGTTATATCTACGCGTTGTATTTTACGTGTCGTCGGGCTGAAATCCGTCTCAGTACTGTAACACTCACCGGGCGTAAACCGGCAAAGAGCCGTGGAATGGGGAGAGGTGAGGCAACCGCCCATGGACATCCGGAACAACAGATGTCAAGAGATGCGTTGCCGGCCTTTAAGGTGGGAGTATGGTCCTTTCGTGAAGGTCCCTAAGTCCTGTTGGTTCGGGAAAACAGCAGCAATTGATTCCACAAAGTAGCTGTGTGAGGCAAGAAATTTCTTGCAAAATGCGCGGTTGTGGAATGCTAAACGTCAACGCGTTGTGGGTGGTATTTTGCACGTAATGTCTGGTGGTGGAATTCGGCCAGTGGAGTCAACCCGAATAGCCGATCGGAGATGACTTAATAGTCGATCGAGTTCGATGTATGCGTTCGAAGTAATGTCTTGCCTTACTGAGTGCACCAAGCTTTTTAGAGGCCAGTTTGGCCTTCTCTTCCACGTCTAACGTCGCTCGATCGACGCCAAGTATGCCGATACAGGCTATGGCAGTTAGAGGAGTGATGTCGAACCGAGAACATATGACAATGGGAGATTTTTTTGCGGTGAATGCAGAAACTTCTGTCTTCTTGGGGTTGAATTGGACTAAATTTTGTCGGCACCATTCCGAGACTTTGCAAAGCATATTCTCGATTTCAGACAGAAGTTTGTTCCGGTTCTCGTTGGAGTTGCTAGTCCGGGACATCTTGGCACGGCCGGTAAAGGAAGCATACCCTGTGCTGTCGTCTGCATAGCAATGACTACTGCTGATTAACAGCATATCACTGATATTATGCAGAATAAACAGTATAGCACGCAGCCTTTCAGGGCACGATCTATGGGCTTTAAGTCGGAGCATGCAGCGTTGATGCTCCGATCGGTCAAAAAAATAGTGACCCATTTGCAAAAACTCTTAGGAAGCCCATCGGATGGCAATTTCGCAAATAAGCATTTTATGCCACACCCGAGCGATGGCCTTTGCTATGTCCGAACTCATCGGCAACACCTCTCCCTTCAACTCAACCGCTAAATGGGTATTTATGAGTGAGGTATGAAAGAAGATCACCAGCTGAGCGACCTTGACAGAAACCGAACAGGCAGTCGCTGATCAGATGTACCATCTGATCAGCGATTCTCCAGGTATCCCAAGAACAGTTGATGATCGACTCCATTATTTTTGAGAAAATGGAGGTAATGGCTGTGGTGCGGTAGTTGGACGGATCCGAGCGTACAACTTTCTTAGGTATCGGGTGCACTAAAGCTGCCTTCTATAATTTCGGGATTGGTGCACCTTGATCATCTGGTCATCTGGAGTCCAGGAGATCAGCTTTCCCTTTCGCGTTATGGGTCAGCGAGTCATCATCCCTGTGCAGTGGCAGAATGGCTCGCTGGCAGAAGTTTCCTTGGACAACCTTGGCGAGTGACCAGGAACGCACGAGTTCCCGAAGGAAGGCGTGCAAATCTCTCGCCAATTCTGTCAATGTGCTTCGACTTCGCGTCAGTAATAACTCTTTTGAGGGCCCTGGGGGCAAGATTGTAGTGTTGACCCAAGCCTGATAGCACTCCTGCTTTCGGTGTGAGGCCATTTTGCAGGAGTGGTCAAACAATATCAGCAGTACCAAATATCTGCTTTACTTTTTAGGAAGACCTAGAAATTATAAATTTATTTAACATTTGCGTAACGCTAATTCTGACATCTGTAGAGCGTACTTAGTTTTGGCTCAGACTTTACTTACGTAAAACATGGCTGAGTGTAATAAAACGCGATCTTGACTTTTGCAATGGGCTGTCTTAGCTTCAGCTCAGCATCATTTCAGCTGTCAAATGACTATAAAAATGAAATTAAAGACAATGTGAAGCTTACACTCAGCTAAGATTAACGTAAGTAAAGTCTAAGTACGCTCTATAGATCTCAGTCTCAGTCACCCTAATGAAATGAATACACTAATCTGTGCAGTGCCAAAGAAAAAAAACTAAATGTCAAGTGTCACACGTCAATGTTGTAAATTTGTTGGTCTTTTCTTGTCGACGGCTAACGAGAATGTGAGTTTCGAAGAGAATTTGAAATTAATCTATGAAAATCTAGAAGATATTAATGACAATTTCTTTAGTTTTTAACAAAAACCTAATTTAGTGAGTTATAGTGTGTGGCTGTGATTTTATTTTACTCCTCTGACTAAGTAAACTATACACTTGACGTTCCATGTATATAATTCATCCTGTTTACCGTGCTTAGTTTTATTTTGTTTTAAGAAGACTGCTCCTAAATTCTTCAAAATTAATAAGTTCGTCATAGATTAATGTTTTTAAGTTAGGAAATATGAGTGTGTTTACGTCTTGCCGATATGAAACGGAGGTTATGTTGTTTTACAGATCCATCCAAGATGGGTAAGATTATGAAACCAGGAAAGGTGGTGCTGGTCCTCAGTGGCCGGTACGCTGGCCGAAAAGCCATTGTAGTAAAGAACTACGACGAAGGCACATCAGACAAACCCTATGGTCATGCCTTTGTTGCCGGCATCGACAGATATCCAAGGAAAGTCCACAAGAGGATGGGCAAGAATAAAATTCACAAAAGATCGAAGGTCAAGCCTTTCGTTAAGGTAGATATAATTTTAATGTTGTCAATTTGAGGTTATGTTTATGTTAAGTAGACAATAGCAATTTGTATATTATAAAAGTATAGTATATGGATAAAAATGAGAGTGAGGCAACCTGTTGATATCAACTCAATAGGCATTCTCATCTTTTTTAAACTCTATTTATGTATTGCCGTGATATATTATTTTAATTAGTTATTCCTGTTATTATTATTTGACAACCAGCCCAGTGATTAAGTGTCCCTGCCTACTAAGCTATAGGTCCCGGGTTCATGTAAAAGTGTGTGAATATTATTATGTATTATTATTAATGTCTTGTGTGCTAAACAAATAACAGAGTACTAAACCGGTCTCATGGCAGCGGTAGCAAATAGGTTAAAAATCAAAGTTTTCAGTGTCAATAATTAATGAACATACCTAGGGTGTGTAAATTCAAGAAATAATGATTTAAATCTGAACCATTATATTGTTAACGTTCATCTTACATTGGTTTATTGTTTAAATTTAAAAAAACTTGCCTTTTAATATAGTAGTAATAGTGTAATAATGGTTCTTAAAGCCTTTATTCCAAATATTGATTAATTGTTAGGATTAATTACAGTAAAGTCCGTTTATAATGACATCGAAAGGAATTGACAAACAAGTCATAATAAGCAGACATCATACAAAGCGTTTTGTGAAATGAAAAACCTTTTTTATGTAATTATGAATGTACTTAAGTAGTTTAATACATAAACATAGTAATTACATGGAGATCGAGATATGTTGTCAACTGTCAACAGTGGAACTTGTGCTTAGAGTTTTTTTAATTATTTTTTAGTGTCTAACTTGAACTAAATTGCAGACTTTGTGATCTATTTGTAGTATAAAGTGTTGTGAATCTTGAGAAATGTTATATTGTTAAAGTGTATAGTATTTAAAGTGAAAAACTTTGATTAAACTAGCAAACACATAGTGAAACAAAAAAATTTTCATATACCCTCATATTTTTCTCGAAAAATCATTAAAAAATGGCATCTTGTTATAAATGCAATGTTCAAATTAAAAAATATGATGAGAAAAACCCTAAAATCCAGTGTAAAGGTTGCACTCGCGAAATATGCGGCAAATGCAGTGAGTTGTCTGCGACAGAGCTGCGGGTGTTTTGTTTACAAAACCCCAAACTTTCGTATTTGTGTGCGGATTGCCAAGAGGGCCTAAAACAAGTGCCTGCTCTGCGTAAACTTGTATCGGAGTTAAAGGAGCAAGTGATGGAATTAAAAGAAAATCAGTTGTCTTCTTTAAATATTGATGCAATCATTCAGGAAATGGTTGAGCGTGAGAACCGAAGCTGCAATGTGATAATGTTTGGTATCGAGGAAGCGAGCTCAGGTGGTAAAGAGGAAGCTAAAAATCATGACAAATCTGGAGTTTTGGAAGCACTCGCTCAAGTCCCGCTCCAATCCTCGGAGCTCATAACAACCATTCGTCTTGGGAAGCCCACTGCTAACAAACCCAGGCCAATCAAAGTCATACTCCGCAACAAACACAATGCTGTTAAAATCTTGAAGAATAAAAATAAACTGCCTTCATCAACCTCTGTTAAATCAGACATGACATAACTGAGATTAGAGCTTGCAGAAAGAACTTATAATGGGGAAAAAGATCTCACAATTAAGTACATAAACAAACAACCCAAAATTATAAAAAGTACAAAAAACTACCCACAGTAAACTCTCCAATAACAAACCTCAAAATTTTATATACAAACCTGGCATCATTAACGGCTAAATTTGATCTTTTTTCATTGGAAATCAAAACTTTGAATCCAACAATTATACTAGTAACCGAAACACACCTGCACACTGGAATAAGTGACAGCTTAATAAATCTACCTAACTACACACTCTTTCGTCTAGATAGGAAAAATAAAAAAGGTGGTGGAGTAGCAATTTATGCTCTCCATACACTAAATAATCAACCCTTGATTGCTAAGCCCAATATAATGTTGCATGAGGATTCAGTGGAAGCATTATGGCTTGATATTCAGTACCAAAATTTTAACCTCTTACTAGCTTGTGTATACAGATCCACTCACTACAACATGGAAAAATCTGATGAATGTCTTTTCAACAATATTAAAAAAACTGCAAATTCAAACTCAAACCTGTTGATAATTGGTGATTTTAACTTGCCAGACATAAAGTGGCCTATTGAAAAAACCTCAGGCTATAATAAATTACACAAAAATTTTATTGATCTTATAATTGATAATAATCTTTCACAAATGGTAAATCAAAATACCAGGAAACGGAACAAGCAAGAATCTCTTCTGGAACTTATTATTTGCAATGATGAGTCCCTCATTAGTGAAATCAATTATCACCCTCCAATAGGAAAAAGTGATCATGTGATTCTGTTGGCTGAGATACAACTGGTGGGTCAAGTTATAAAAGAATTCACGTCCAATAAACGAGCTTTCAAATATGGTGATTATGATGCAATTAATAAATACTTGCTCACATCTGATATTCCAGAAAATGACTCTATAGATAATACATGGAGGATGTTCAAAGAAAATATCTCTATTACTATTGATAAGTTTATACCAAAAATAAAAAGTCGTAAGGGTTACAGTAAAACCAAACCATGGATTACTAAGGAGATATGTATATTAACGGACAGGAAAAAGAAGCAATGGAATATATATTTACTTGACCGAGATAATGAATCTTATAAAAAATATCGTGCCATAAATAATAAAATAGTACAGTTAACACGTCAAAATAGGATCAATTTTGAATCAAACATTGCTGATAGTGGAGAAAAATCCTTTTATGCATTTGTCAGAAAACAAATATCAACAAGAGTTGACATACCGCCAGCTCTTATGAATTCAAAAACATTTGAAATCACAACAAAGTCAGTAGAGGTAGCTGAAATATTTGCTGATCAATTTGAACACGCATATGTGTGTGAGCGACCTGGGAAATTACCAGATGTGAACATAGAGAGAGTACAGGCATCATTAGATCTAGAATAATGGATCTGTCTTTTGCAATGGGAAGACTCCCAACAGACTGGAAAGAAGCAGTGGTTACGCCTATTTTCAAAAAAGGAAATAAGTTAAATGCTGAAAACTACAGACCAATCAGCTTGACGTGCATATTGTGTAAAGCTATGGAGAAAATCATAGTTGACAGCTTAAGAGAATTCATAACAAGAGAAAATATAATTATTCGAGAACAACATGGTTTTACACAGAAGCGATCAACTGTCACTAACCTTCTCAGCTGTCTTAGACAGTGGATATTAAATTGGGACAAACGTCAACCAACTGATATTATCTATCTGGATTACGAGAAAGCGTTTGACAGAGTTCCAATTAGTCGGCTACTTCATAAATTAGAACACCTTGGCATACGTGGTAAACTGCTAGTCTGGATTAGTGACTTCCTAAATGATCGAAAATTTCGCGTGAGGGTTGGGAATGAAATGTCAAGTAATCGTCCTGTTCGCAGCGGTGTACCACAAGGCTCTGTACTGGGACCAATATTATTCACATTATTCTTAACTGACTTGCAAAATGTTATAAGTCTCCCATTTTCATTATTCGCGGATGACACCAAGTTCTTTGGGAACCCTATACATCAACAGGGTGATATACAACAAAATTTAAAAGCTATTGAACACTGGACAAAGGAATGGTTACTTTCACTGAATGGCAACAAAACCACTGTTCTACATATTGGAAAAAATAATCCCCGAGTATCATATTGGTTAGACAATAAGCAACTAAAAGTGGTTGATACACAAAAAGACCTAGGAGTGATCTTAAGCAATGATCTCAAATGGGAAGCACACATTGTGGCTACTGTGAAGAAAGCCAACTCAATCCTGTACCTAATCAGAAAAGCATTCTTCAACATCACCAAGAAAACATTTCTAAAAATCTATAAAACTTATATCAGACCATTACTGGAGTATTCATTTCAGGTCTGGAATCCATATTTTGTTAAGGATATAGAATTGTTGGAAAGGGTACAGAGGCGAGCCACTAAGTTGCCTAGGGAACTGAAAAATCTTACATATGAACAAAGACTTACACAGCTTGGACTCAGCACCCTCAAAAGCAGATGAGAAAGAGGCAATCTAATTGAAACATACAAAATACTAAATAATTATTATAATGTCCCAAATTTTGAGAGCATGTTTCCAAGGAAGAGCAATCCTAGACTAAGGGGACATGATATGAAGCTAGAATATCAATTAGCATCATCAAATCCATTGAAAAACTTTCTGACCAACAGAGTCGTTCATATATGGAATAGATTGCCCAAGGATGTGGTTAAATCAAAATCTGTTAATCAGTTTAAGAATAGACTGGACAAACATTTGAATAGATATGGCAAATGATATAGACGCATCAGCGAAAGCTGCTTAGTCTATTATAAATAATAATAATAATACATACATATTAAATCAAAATTGCACGTAATCAGCACATTATAACACATACAAGTGTATTTTTATTGTAAGTAATCTGTAATTTTTGTCTGCTTTTGTTTTTTCATTTTATTGTATAAACAATCTAATGCTATTGTGTATAGAAGACATAGCTATGGTCAAATTATCATTTTCAATATTGCTGTGAACAAATCGTGATAATAATTCTGCAGCTTTTAATGCCTCTTCTGCGGTAGGTAATGGTTCTTCCTCGATTTCTTCTTTCCCATCACTTTCGAGATGTTCCTTAGCACAAATGTTCTGTACGATATTTTCATCGGTGGGTTCTTCGGATGTGAGGAGAGCACTATCGATGTCAACATAATCTTCCCGCATTTCCGGTGCTGCTTAAGAATCTGAATGTAGGTTTTGTGACCACAAAATAAAGGAATGTCATCTCCTTCATCAAATTCTTGGTCTGATATTTGAATAGGTAAACCGTCATGGTTTTCAATGCATCCTGCATGTTTGAAACAGTTATGAATGGTACTTTGTGACATTTTATTCCAGGCATCATTAACCATCAGAATTGCATCTAGCACCGTTATTTTTGTAGAAGAGTTGTCTTCATTAGCATCAAGACAATTAATCATTTTGAGCACAAGGTTCTTCCTGAAATTCGTTTTGAGTGATCATATTATTCCCTGATCCATTTGCTGTAGTACTGATGTTGTATTCGGCGGAAGGAAAGCAAGTGTTATAGACTTTAAATCAGTAACATTTGGATGGGCCGGGCAATTATCAACCAGCTTCTAGCAATCTTTTTCTTCTTCTTCACCCAATCACGAAGCCACTCTTCAAAAAGTTCTGACGTCATCCAAGCTTTATGATTGTTAGCATAATCGACAGGTAATGATTTGACACTTTTAAAACATCTTGGTTTTTGTGACTTTCCAATAATGAGCAATTTCTTTTTCTCTGTGCCACTCATATTAGCTGCTACCATGACAGTTATTCTATCTTTCGACAACTTACCTCCACTACAATTGTCACCTTTAAATTTTAAAGTTTTATCCGGCATTAATTTGTAAAAAAGTCCAGTTTCATCAGCATTAAATATCTCATCATAAGAAAATTGTCTTCATAAATTTGGCCACACAGATATCAACCAGTTTTTTGTTGAATTTTGATCAACAGACGACGATTCACCGACAATTTTTCCCGCCACAATGTTAAGTCGAACTTTAAAACGACTGATCCAGCTTGCAGAACAATTGAAGTCGAGAATACCAAAACGCGCGGCAAAACCATTTGCCTTTTCCTGTAGCATAGGGCCGCTGACAGGTATTCCTTTGTTTCTCATGTTTTTAAACCACTGAATTAATGCTTGATCAACATTTTCTTGTCGTGATTTTCGAAGCCTCTTCGGTTTCAAAACATTTGAATTGAACGACTGCTTAATGCGGTTCTTGTTTTTAAAAATCATTGAAATTGTCGAATGACCCACGCCAAATTCCTTTGCGAGACATGAGTTAGATTCTCCATTTTCTAATCTGCATATTATTGCACCTTTCTCCTCAATTGTAAATGCTTTCCGTCGTTGAGATGACATTTTTTTCACAGTAACAAACGAAAAACAACGTGTGACCTTCAAGCGTCAATTACCCACTGAGATTCAAAACAAAAACGAGCCACGTGCCGAACGTCGTCGGGAATCAACGAACATTACCGAAGGTGTACAGAATCATGTCGGTCATTATAACCGGACATAATTTATTAAAAATGGGTCATAATAAGCGACATGTCACTGTAAGGGAAGTCATTATATCCGACTATTTATAAAGAATTTCATATGAAAACCAAACTTCGTAGTATAGTTACGTCATAATAACCGGTTGGTCAATATAGGCGGAGTCATAATAAACGGATTCTACTGTATTATTTGTTAAAAAAATTCGGACATATTAAATTGATTGATGACATTTGGCTGTGAGTACAGTCAAGTTGACCTGAGAAAGGCCTGCACTAGATTCTTCTTTAACCTGTTCCATCAGTTTGGTGTTTTTTCCCTTTTTGGTCTAAGAAATTGATTAAAATATACAGAAATATTCAAAGCTGTAAACATCTCTGCTCAATTCTTACATAGTATAAAATAAAGTTTATCTCCATTATCTGCCCGTATATGTCCTATTATGGTTATATATGTCCTATGGACTACTATCATTTTGATAATAAAATCTGATATTTTATATGTTATAAAAGCAAAATTTTACAATCAAATATAACAAATCTTGTTTTATTAAAAATCTGTAGTTTGTTAACACTATTTACACTCTTCTTCCATATAAATCCTTAGCATTATCGGGCATTAAATTAAAATTATTATAATCATTTACAAAATAATATTCTATAGAATACTTAAGATGTTAAAGGCTAAGACAATCCTACTTTCAAAAAGTCAGCTGATTATTCAAAAAACTTTGAAATTTCTTTTTTTTAAACTTCTAAATTATATACTCATATAACCAGGGTTACATTATTAGATTGAACTGTCCATTAGATCCATTTGTACCAAGACAACCATGCTTAAAGTTAATGTTTTCTTTTTAGGTAGTAAACTACAACCACTTGATGCCAACCCGCTACTCGCTGGACATCAGCTTTGAGAAATTCAGTGTGAAGGACTTAAAAGACCCGGCTAAGCGCAAGAAGCTCAGATTCAACACAAGAGTCCGCTTTGAGGAGAGATACAAGAGTGGAAAGAACAAGTGGTTCTTCCAAAAACTTAGATTCTAAGCTGTACTTTAAATAAAATTGCAAAAACACCTGTTGCCTTTATTTTCACTCAGATATAATACATACTTGGTTTGGTTTTAAAGGGTGACTTACTGTAACCTCTAGTCGGAGCAGAGAGCATCCACAGTGGCACACATACATCTGCCTGGGTGATCCTGATTCATCTAATGTTTTTGTTCAACAATGATGGTTTAATGCCAAGGTTACTTTGGATGGACAGAGCCTATTTACATATTCATAGGAGGTTCCAGTCTAGGATCTGCCTTGTTATAAAGTTTGGAGACATATCCAGCAGGCCATCCATATGATGGTTAATTGGCATTTCATGATAACTGTTGGAAATTTTATCAGCCAATAAACTGAAAATACAAGACAAACTTGGTCTTTCCATGTCACACTTTCATTCAAAGGTTTTTCAATAATATTAATTAATAAAATTTCATTAGGTTACTAACCTTTAATTTACTGCAAAATTGTTTCATAATAAATTGTCACTTGGGCAAAATTATATCTCATATGGTAGGCACTGGTTCGTTCACCACCTGTACCTACCATGATTGAGGATTCGTGATTGACACCTACAGATATGAGGATACTATTGTCTCCGTTAGTCCGGGTCTATACAAACTATGTAGCCAGAAATAAGGGTAGTTTATACACCAGTTAACACATAGGCAAAGAATTTAAATTGTATTAGTGCCAGCTCATGTTATCAATACCTACCTAGAGTAATAATAACAATCTTCTCAATTGAAGCAAAGCATTAATTTTTTTTTTCAACAATATTTATGTGTCTATTTCTTATTCACATAACTAGTGCCTTGTTCAGGGTGATCTATCTGTAAGTGGGATGTAGTTATGAAATATTGTACTAATAATTTTTGGGCATTGTTATTTGTACTATTACATATTCGTTGGCACTGATGTAAGTGTAAATGTTGGTGAGCTGACTTTATTTCGAATTTGTTTTAAATAAAACTATAAAGTTACATAATAATATAATTTCATTTAATCAATAAATTATTATTCATTTACTTAAGCAGTCTACAGATTTTAATACAACAAGAAGCATTATCTAGTGTTTAAGATTCGATGAAAATATTGGAATAGCAGATAATGTGCTTAAATAACAACTAGAGTAGAGCAGATATTTTCAAAGGGCACTAATTTGTAAGAAAATAGACAACTATATAAGTAATTTAAATTATCATACGAGTAGTCATGTTTTTTTTTCTTCAATAGGTAGATACTTATTATGAAATAATTTTCATGTTCATATGTCAATAGTGGTGTGACTGATTAAGTGTTTGTCTTTTGATAGATACACTTTCTTGCCTGAACTCTTCAAGTAACACAGCCCAAACTAGGGTTTCAATAGAACTGTTATAACCATCGGAAAAGTAAGGCAACAAAATACAAACACTACCTTTACGTTACAAGCATTGACACATTTTGATAAAACCGTCTAAAAGTGATTAAATTTAATAAACATGTTATAATGTATTATATCATTTACCAAAATTACTATAAAACCACTGTACCTACTGTTTAACAAGAGTTAAAAAAGGTTTTATGGAATTTAGTTGGATAACCAATTAGTTTCAATCAATAATAGATATGCTTAGCTATTTTTGGAGTTCAAATCTTGAGTTACTTCTACTGCATCCTGACCTTATTTGTTATTATTTTTTAATACAAATAAAATTTGAAAACAAAATTTTATTAACGATTCGGGATTCGAACCCACGTCCTCGCGCGTTCCGTGCGAGAGCTCTTCCAACTGAGCTAACCATTCGAGGCATGGCACGGAACGAGAGAGGTCGTTGGTTCGAGTCCCGCATCGCTCATAAAATTTTATTTTTGTATTAATCCTAGATGTGAGGGTTATCACTTAAAAAAACAAGCAATTATTTAGATTATTTTTAAGTACCCGCAAAAGTAACAAGCGCGACACAACGTCTGGACATAGCAATCTCGCGAAAATATTAGATGTAATGTTATTTTTAAATAATTTGTTAACTGTCATAATAAAATCAGATCATACCTACATATGTTCATAATATGCAACGTTGCTATGCTCCTAAAAATCAAACATTCCCACCTTGGTAAATAATGCACTATTAAATCCAGAATGTTTATAGTATAATTGGACGTAATTCCAGAAAAACGTTCCAAACCACAATCATGTCGAAATTGAGAACACACAACTGGTCACGTGATTCACATTAACGGACTGACAAAAAATGGCAGCCCTACTGTCACTCTTTAAATGACATCATGACTTAGTTAGCACAACCCACATGTATACACTAATATTTATTAAACTTTAAACACGAATTCCTTAAAATGTGATGTTTTTGGCTTGGAACGTTTTTCAGGAACTACATCCAATTGTGCTGAAGTATAACATTGTGGTTGTTACAATAATGAACATGTTAATGCTACTTTAGTCGAGACTGTTTTATTTACGTTGAGATGGTTTCATTCTGCTTGCGTGGGAATTATAATAAGGCTGCGAATTAGTTATCTTCTGCCGCAACATTTAATCCGCATTTCTAGTTGTGCTAAGCACCAAAATGCAGTTATTTTTCTTTAAAATATCCCGGCACATTTCGTTTGTCCATTTAAGCTGCTTCATGCCAGCTTGGCCACTCTCTCGTCCAGCTTCTTGAGCTCCTTCTGCAAGCTGTCGATGTTGTGAGCGAACACCTCCTGAACACCCTGCAGCAGCTCCTTTTTGTTCTGAACTCCGTTAGCTATTGTGCTTTGTAGCGTCTCTAGCTCTGTCAACGACTTGCCGAAGTTACTCGCTGGAAAAGTGGGTAATAATTATGAGTCAATGACTTAACATTTACTTCTGTTTTGTCTGATGTAAAGTAATTAGAATATTTGTGTGGTGTAATAAAGTAGGATATAGTTATTTATGCAACTGTTGTGTAATGAGGGGTATTAAAACACTCATGTGATACTATTATCAGTTTTAATACCTAATTATCAACAGTTGCATACAAGACTTTATCTACACCCAGAATATGAATCCACTAAAAGATTCTGACACAGTTACGTTACTGTTAACATTAAAACAGCCAGTTCTATAGTAGTAACCTAATATCATCCATTACTGATTATATACAAATAAATAAATTATTTATTTTAGTAGTAACTTACATTTTGTATAGTAAAATAATTATTAAAATTCACTTGAATATTATGTTCTTTTGCAGCGTTTAAAGTATCTGGCGGTGTGCTGTCAAAACTTGAATCGCTCATATTTTCAAGAAAAATGGCGGGGATTCGAATATTCACTTTGTTTTACGGCGCGAGACATTCTGGAAGTGTGGAACGCGCGTAAAAGAAAAAGGTCTTTTTTTGAAATTCATACAGATACACCGCATCGAGCAAAAATAATGTGGCTGTCTGTTGAAACTCTTTGCGCATGAAGGGATCGAAAAAAAAACATAGGAGTGTTGTTATGAAATTCAGTACAACATTACAACACTCGTTTGGATGATGTACTGGTTATTAGGACATTGGGTGTTTTAATGTTGGCAATAAGCTAACTGTTTCAGAATCTTTAATAGAGGATTTAAAGCATGGGTGTAGATAAAATAAATAACAACTCGGTTGCATCGAAATCATATTCGAATAGATCTATTTGTCAATTGTTGGCCACATAGGAAATACTTTTGTAGCGAAGCTTTTAAACGAACGTTCGGGTTCGCGCTCTTTGACCAAGCTAAACGTCATATTTTAACGGTACACGAGTCTCAGTTTGAGGATTTTCAAATGTTTTTTTACCATGCGTTATAGTGCTAGCTGTTACAGTTGAAAGTTGGTACCTACCCATTAAATTTTTTTGTTGCCGCGTCAAAATTTATTATTTCAACATTCCGACCGAGACGAACGGTGGTTCGTTGGTGCAAAGAAATGAATTTTTAAACTTTCTATCAACCAAAATAATATAAGTACTTAGATAAATTTCTTTTTCATGGCATAAAAGTACGAGTATATAATACGATTAATACAAAAAAATGACCAAGCGTCATAGTATACACATAACAATGTCGTAACATAGCACAAATCGAGCAGAGGTATAATTATAATATCATGATATGACACCGGTTACATCACACTGCGCCCGTCACTCTCAAGACTGCACAATACTCGAATTACATAAAAATCAGACACATAATATAGTAAAATAATTTGCTATGTTACGTGTCTTAGCAAACAAAGGATGTTTCTGTTATAATAAGGAAACTTAAATGGAAGTGGACGGGGCATACTATAAGAGGACGAGAGAAATGGTGTAAAACTATAATGAACTGGTATCCAAGAGACAGAAAAAGAAACCGAGGTAGACCATTTAGGAGATGGGTGGACGAGATTAAAGCAGTTGCCGGTAGTACATGGACTAGGACAGCTGAAAACAGGAGGCAGTTGAAGGAGGCCTATGTCTATAATAGACAAACAGACAAAACCCATAATTATTCAACTAATTAAAAAAATGTATATATTAAATTTATGAAGGAAAATACTGTCAACTTGAAATAATAATAATGCATGTAAAATTAGATTAAGTATTTTGTCTGAATAAAGGCTATTTTATTTATGTTACGTGTCTTTAACTTTACCAAAGAGTTTTGGGTGATACTAGTTATACCCGTGTTAACCTAAGTTACAAGCATTGTCCGTAACAGGTACCTGTACAAGATTAATAAATTTAGTAGGTATTACAATCAATGCCAATTTTGTACGGAATATATACGAACCTGTAAGGGGGCGTCCATAAATTACGTGAGATGTTTAAGGGGGGGAGGGGGTCGAATCAAATCTGATCTAATCTTACGTTGGAGATAGGTGGGGTCTCGGCAAATATCACGCATTTTTTTTCTGATTGAAACAAAAAAAAATATACTATTTTGATCCATTTAATCATTTATGAACAAGTTGGTTCCAATAGTCTCTCTTGAGACCGTGCATGATTCTCCATGGATTGAATAAGAGTAGATATTCTTTTTTTAATCACAGTAGTTACGATTTAAGTATTCTATTGTTAAATTTTTACTTCACTTATTACTCTTAACTAGTCGTAAATAAAAGCACGAAGCAATTTTTTTTTCTTTTTACGTAAGAAACCCACATTTTGAAAAAATCTCACGTGAGACTGGGGTAGGGGGGAGGGGGTTGAATAAAATCTCACCATAACAGAAAATTCAAAAAAAACACCTTACGTAATTTATGGACGCCCCCTAATACATAAAAAAAGCGGCCAAGTGCGAGTCGGACTAGCCCATGAAGGGTTCCGTAGCAGCAAGTAACATAATATAAAAGTTCTTGTAGTTCGTTATAACTTTGATCGATGTTTTAATAATAGTGTATTAAAAAAAAACTACTCACTAGCTCTCGTATTCGATCTCGATCTAGTGAAATTACTGGGCAAATGAGACTTAACATGTTATGTGAAGCTGACAAGCGCAATAATTGTATTGCCGCTCAGAATTTTTGTGTTTCAATATATCCTGAGCGGCACTGCATTGTAATAGGCAGGGCGTATCAATTAGCATCAACTGAACGTCCTGCTCTTCTCGTCCCTTATTTTCCTTTAAAAAATTATCTGATATCCGATCATAATATATTCAAAGCTATTTACCCTGGTTATGCAGAGCTTCCAGGGCCTCCATTCGTTCCAGTATCTCGGAGTGTGATATACCATCGATTTGTTTCACAAGTTTGTGGAGCTCATTGACCTGCAAGAAATTTTACTTCAATTATAATAATAGTTGTTAATGTTTCCTGGCCTTTATTTAGGATAAAATCTGATTGATATACCTATGCCGGTTTTTTTGAAGGGGTACCTTCATGTCGTATCGTCTTGGAAACACCGCACAAGGAAGCTCATTCCACCGCTTTGTAGTACGTGGAAGAAAGATCCTTGAAAACCGCACTGTGGAGGACCGCCACACATCCAGATGGCGGGGATGATATCCTAACTTGTGGAGTGTCGTGCAAATGGTACAAGTCTAGGTTTTTTGATGTCACTTGCTTATAATTAACAGTTAATAGGTACAACATAATATATTTAATACCTACCTACATAATGTACTTACCTACAAAACTGATCTTATCCTTATAACTATTTATATATTATAACATTAAGACGATTATTAAAAGCATTTTTAAAATTAATAATAATAATAATAAAATATTTTATTTGCAGCTAAAGAAATGTGTAATTAACAAAAGTAAACTTATTAAAACAAAATATATTACAGCTTAAAATTAAAATGAAACTTAAACATAATAAAAATAAAATAAGCTCAAACATCAGCTGCAAATAGGCACAAGCTCGGCATATGCTGACACACATCATGTATATCCAGTGCCGATCTTCCGCTTGAGCCATTCTGTGACCTTGAAGCTGTCCCAATACGATACGTATTGGGACACTATACTATAATTTTTACGCTATAATTTTTTAAATTTACTAGAATTATACGTTTTGATTTGCGACTTTCTCGGTGTAACCAGTATCGAACCCATGGTTGCTTGCTCTGTGGTACTCAAGCGTCAACCAACTGTCACTTATACACTGTCAACTGTCAAAATAATTACAGGACTTCTAGAGCATTATATCAACAAAGTCTAGAGTTGAGACGTACTAGGCAAAATGCAATACTAGGTATGACGGTGACTGTGACTCAAAAGTAACAGCGACAAATACCTGTTACAAAATACTAGCTGTAATTTTAATACTATGTGATAATATACTAGCTACTTTAGTGAGGCGTATATTTTTCGTTGTTTGGTGTTACTTGTTAGCGCCATCTATACGTATTACATAGTACTTTCTCTTGTGGTATCTTCGAATTTCAAAAGTTCTGTTTAGGTAAAGCTGTACAGACCTATTAATTATTTTTATAGTTTTGATGTAATAAAAATAATCATTATACTTTCGTATTCATTATGTTTCAATACTACCTATGCTTAAACAGTGATCCTTACCTAGTACACAATTAAAATGTGCCCTTATCATACGAATAATTCAACAATAAAGTAGAAATAAACATCATAAAAATATATTATTCAGTAGGTACTATCAAATTACCAATATAGGTTTTTTCTTTCGAAGAGGTGAGCCGTATTTTCCTGCTCGTAGGCACAATATAACTGTGAATAAATACGATTACCAAAAATGATATCAGAGACAGGGTCTTCCATTTGAAATTTACTACAATATTTTAATTAGGTACCTACCTTTTTTATCTTAACAATAGTATGTTAAATAAATGTATGAAAGTGATGTATATATTATTTACAAATGTGTCTAAAAGAAAAATATTCAGTAAACAATAAAAGTAAACTGGGTTTTCTTATTCCACATATTTTAAAAGAATAGTTGAACCATAACTATTTTATTACCTATTGAATTAAAAATAATATAACAGACCTACAAATCACACAATTATAGCTGTATCAAAATACTGTTAAAAAAATACCTACTAAATACTCCTAATTATTTGTTCAATAACAGGTATTACTCAAATATCAGTTGCTACTAAAATACTAGCTGTTATTAAATACTTGTTCAGTAACAAGTTGTTACTAAAATACTAGTTGTTATCAAATACTTGTTCAATAACAGGTTTTACTCAAATAACAGTCGTTACTAAAATACTAGGTGTTATAAAATACTAGTTGTTACAAAATACTCCTAATACTTGTCACTGTTATTTTTGATATCTTGTCACAGTGATAACCGGTGATATTTTAATACCTGTGACGATAAATACGTCTCACTTCTACAACAAACAATTGTCAACTAATATTTATGTTGCGCTTATTAACAATTACTGTCAACTAATATTTAAGTTATTCATTTTATATTGTGCATTAGGTTTACAATTTTGAACTAAAAAATACCTACGACATTATTTTACAGTGTAAAACAATCAAAACCAAAATGATTATAAAAATACTAGCACCATACAAAGAATAAGTATCTACTAGATAAATATATTATTAAAATGAACTACGAAAATACATAATTAGTTTGGTTGCCGATCAATTCACTTATTTAATTAATTAAGTTATGTAAATTTACATGAAGTAAAGAAAGATGTCATGTTAAAGTGATATTTAAGTGGCCTTCTTCAAGAATAAGCGGTATATATCTATTTATTATATTTTTATAAAATTATAATTCGACAAAAAAAAAGTTAAGGTATTGGTTGCAGGATCAGGTAACCAGGCGTGTAATGTACATATTATATCGTGCACACACGTTCATTTATCATTACATTCTCGGCTTCCTTATCGCACTCCTCTGCGAAAAGCATATTATACCGCCTCAACTAAATAAAAAATATTTTTCCGCTGAAATGGAACCTCGTGTATGGATATTAGGACTCACTGAGCACAAATTCAAGAAATGTAATATGAAAGCTTATCTGACAAAGAAGGCTTAATAGTACAGTAGATTAAATAGATCATAATGATGCATAGTTATATTACGAGATTGTTAGACGCCAAATGATTGATATTCCTCTTCTTTTTTTTTATTCTTTTCAAATTCGCATGTATCTTGATTTTATAATTTTTGTTTTATTTTATATTATTGTTGTCTTGGTATCACGGAAGCAAAGACTGTGCATGTTGTGACACCTTAATTTGTTCAACTCATTATTTGTTAATATTTGATATATTTTAATCCCCTTATTCATAATGGTCCGCTAACTTTAAACAGCCGCTTAGGAGTGTTTTTTCTCATTCTGACTTAGGTCAATAGAAGAAGACAGAGTGAGAATTAGCAATGCTTTAAGTTAGCAGACTATTATGAATAAGGGGGTAAGCGTATTAGAAATAAATGGTTCTTATCATATTAGTAATGCTCACACATTACTGCTTCACGGCAGAAATAGGCGTCGTTGTGGGACCTATAATATAACCGGAATCCTGTGCAAAGGAGTCACATATATTTTTCTATTCTATTCGTGTGTCAGCAGGGCTACCTTGGCATCTAGGTGCGGGTTTGCGGGCGCCACTGTCGCCTTTAGGGTGTCCACGTTAGCCAAGAGTGAGGCCAGACGTGCGTCAGCTGCCCCTAGCTCCACGGGCCGCAGGAGAGCCGCCGTCGACGATAGCGCCGCCGCAGCTCCAACCAACGTCGCCTGCACTCGACCAAATTACTTATCAGCCTAGCGAAACTCTCTAAGAAAAAGTAAAAAATGAAAGATATACGGGGCACAGGAGCTGGTTCTGTCCTATCGGTGCTGTGCCACATTGATTATGACTAGGAGGCCTCCTCTTCTTCTGCTCCACCTTAATGAAGCCATCCTTGTCGGTCAGACCCTTCGACACAGTTCTACAAGCGGGTTCGTTGCGGGCGTGCCCGCTTCCACTTTCTGTCCTCAGTGCTGTCCGCATTCTGGGTTGCTGGCGGATGGCAGCAGCATAGTCACGTTGAGGTGTTGGCGTGACGACAGCAGGCGACACATCCGAGAGGGGAGGAGGTGAGGGACGGACGGCAAGTACATTATCGCTTACATATGCGGAGACAGCGGCCGGTGTCGAGTCGAATTTCGCTGATTCAAAACTCGCTAGATAGATTGACAGATGGCAACCAATGGACAGGCTGTTCCATATGTTTGATAGCTAATTTTTTGTGCCTATCTGAAGCGCCACTCGCAAGCGTCCAGAGAAGTATTTTTGATGTATATAACAAATGGCTGCGAAGGAACGTACAATACTCTGAAGTATTTTTGAATTAATTTCGTCCGTATTCCGTGTTATTTATACTTCAAGAATCAACAGTAAATAAATAGTTTCCCACCATCTATCGCATGTCATGCCCGTTTCGTAATAATGACGTATTAATAACGCACAGGATGTTTCAAAAAACGTAGTGACAGATAATCGTTTGGATAATAATTATGGATTTCCGCAATCAATGTTTGATTCTAACATAATAGTTTCTGATATATAAAAAATACGTATTTAATGAGATGGAAACAAAATATTTTATTCTGTAATATGATATTAAATACTATCTCTCAGTTTCGTCTTCTCCGTAGTCAACAAGTTGGAAATATAAAACAAGAGTAAACTTAGATGTGACAATGTCAGATAATGTTCTTTCAATGTCCGTCTCAAGTGTCAAAATATGTCTACTTAAACGGAAGAGGTTGATTAGATAACAGTGATTAATGATTAATCATATTTTCCATTATTAGGTACGGATAAATAAACTTTCGTTATTCCGTTGCTCTTTTCAAACTTGTTGACTACGGAGAAGACGAAACTGAGTGATAGTACCTACTTAATGTCATATTACACAATGAAGCATCCAGGAATTTTGTTTCCAACCCATTAAATACTTATTTTTTATATTTCAGAAACTTCTGCGTTAGTTATAAATTATAATTAATTTATTTATCTCTAAATAACACGCAGAATTAAATGAAGAGATAGTCATGAAAACCAACAATTCGTTTTTTTCCATCCTGTTTGTAGCTTGGCGTCATACGCCTGTCATTGGCATGACATGTACGCTCCCTGCTTATCAGCCTAGCGAAACTCTAAGAAAAAAGCGATTGTTTTAAACGTGCAGTCATAGATTGACAGATGACGGCTATAATCTTGTAAAAAGTTGTTGTTTAACGGCCCTTTTCACCTCCATGAAATGCCTCCTCACCTTTGTTTTCATTCCTTTTGTAAATACTTTATGTAAATATATTAAACAGAATAATATTAAGTTATAACTAACACAATAAATGTTTTATATAAGTAATATTATCAGTGTTTGTCCATTATAATCTAACAGCATGATATTTGTTTCAGGTATAATAAAAAAATAAATCTGTTTTGATTCTGGGCACCGGTCATTACTATAATCACTTATAAATTCGTTTACACCGATCAAATGACACACTCTAAGCTTGTTGGTCTACTCAAACGTGACATTGGCAAGTTGTGGTGCCCCTTCCACAGAAGCCACTAGAAAGAATAGAATAGAACGGCCCTTTTCAACTACGTACCTCTAGTTACGGATACCGTGCTGTCACCCCTTAATCACAAGATCTTATCTATCTACAGTTATGTCCAATATAGTTATAGTCCAATGTTTTATGTCGATAGGTTATTGAAATGTAAGTAAGCGTAAAGGGAGAGATATGTCGACCTCTAGTAAGTTAGAGTAAGGATAGATAGGTTATTGAAAACGGCCGTAAAGCAACCACTGACCCGTATAAATACCACTGGACAGCTGTTCGATATTTTTGACAGCTAACTTTAAGCCTATCTGAAGCGCCACTCGCGAGCGTCCAGAGAACTAATTTTGACGTATAATACAAATGGCTGCGATGAAAAACAATACTCTGAAGTATTTTTGAATTAATTTCGTTCGTATTCCGTGTTATTTATACTTCAAGAATCAACAGTTAATAAATAGTTTACCACCATCTATCGATGTTTACTGAGGTTGTCTTCAATAATTTTAGTACCGCAGACTCTCGCTAAAATGGCGAATATCAAACAGGCACAAAAGCACTCTGACAGCCGCCAATCCAGTGGTTTAAAGTAGAGGTTACTTTGTTTCGAAGTTTGAAATAACTTATGTAATGAAATCCAAAATTATCAAGATTTTATGAGTTATATCAAATGTCAGTCTCTCGTTCCAGAGTTTGGCGACTCAACATTTCCTGAGGATGCCTCGTGTAGAGGGAAACGTGTGTAAGACTGATGGAAGACAAATGCTAATGGAATAAACACTTGATAACACATAACATTTAGATAACGTAAAAGGTTTATAACTCTTATTGGCCGGCTAACTCCATAAGAGTCGAAACGAGGCGAGCAAATGCTGGGCAAAGGCCTGCCCCAAAGATCACCATGACAATTGGTCCTGTGCTGCCCTCATCCAACCTATTCTTGATTAGATCATCGGTACATCTTGTGGGGGCCTACCAACACTAAGTATTCCGGTACGTGGTTGCCACTCGAGGGCTTTACTACCCCAACAGCCATCTGTCAGTAGAGCTACATGCTCTGCCCACTGCCACTTCAGTTACGCAACCACTGGGCTATGTCGGTGACTATGGTTCTCCTATGGATCTCCTCATTTCTGATTCGATCTCGCAAGGAAACTCCGAGCATAGCTCTCTCCATTACCCTCTGAGGCTTCTCATAAGGCCCTGATAAAGTTAGCGACTACCTCTGAGTTCCATATGTCATCACTGGCGGGTTAAATAATATGTTGATATTATGTTACATGGTAATGTTCACCTCTAAAAGAATACTTAATCAGGTAAGCATTAGTTAGATATCTATATCAAATAATAATTATATTTATTATAAATAATAATTACCTCTCCAGTGACAGTCTGCAATTTCCTGAATGCCTCTTCATCCCTGACTCCAGCGGCTTGCTCTAATTTGTGTAATCTGAAATATTTTAACTACAAACAACAATAATACTAAGAATATTTTAATAATGGATAGAAACACCGCAGTGGTAACAGAGCATGTCCTCTCCTCTTTATATTAGGTTCATATTTACTAGGACAATATATTAGGTTCGATAAGGTAAAAGTATTGGCACAGACAAGAACTTTGTGTCTCACAAGCTTTTGAAAGCCATTGAAAATGACCGGTGACCTAATTTTAATTGAGACACAGATTGGTCTCTGTCAGCTACTTGGAATCCTGTTTTGTTGTGAACACTAATAGTGACAAAAAAGTTTCAGTGCTTCTGTCGGCATCATCATTGCCAAAGCAGCGCAGTTAGAGACCAAACATCACCACGAACTCAGCATAGGTACATTTGAAACTAGTCTGTACCAACTTTGACATACTAGAACAACTTGAGTAAAGCCATTTTAGATAAATAACTTACCTATGTTCGAGCTGAGCTATTCTAGCTGTTTGTGCCAAAATAACTTCGGGTTTCAATTTCAGATGAGCTGTCACCAGCTCGCCGTTCTTCTTTTTACTACCGACGGATAAGTAATCCCTGTAAAACATAGAGTATGTACTAGTACAGGCGGGTAGATAGTTAAATTTTTTTTTTATTATTGGACTCAGTAAATTAATTAGTATTCTATAATGCGACCCCTGTGATCAGAGCACTAGCGATTTATATACTCTGAAATGATATAATGTTGATCAAAAATTGGAGTGTAAAGGGAAGGATTGCGCCACATGTCATTGGGACCATGATATTAGCAGATACTTTGTTAGCATTCATTCACATTAGGGTACACATTTTTTTAGTCGATTGTTTTGCATTGAATGAAACATACCTAACTAAATTTTTTTGTTATATCTATCAGAATCGGTCAAAAATGAGGCTCATATGACAATTCACATATACATATTGTAATGTACCTCCGAACTAATCTTTAAATAATTTATAAACTATACTAATAAGAACCAACTTCAATTTCTCGGCTTTTGGATCAATATGTTCACCCTCTTCCAACTTCAGCTCTTCAAGAAGTTTCTTTGTTGATATGATTTGTGAAACCAACTTTGAATGTTCTTCCTGGAATAGATATTTTGAATTGGTTTAATTCCGCCCATTTCACAGTGGCTCATTTAGACAGATTGAGTGACAGTCCTATTTAATTCCAATTTTCCCTTCTCTTGGACCTGTTGACACCTTTGTGTAAATTGGAATATAAAAGGGTGTTTGTTGAATTTCTCAAAATATAAAAATAATTTGTGAATCTGAAACTACTTATCATCTAAAAGAGCATACCAAACATTTTTGAGTATATCTTGACATACCCTATCCAATAAGGAAGAAGGTTTAAATTCCAATTGAAAATTAAGATTAGAACAATTTACCCTCTTTTACAGAATTAATCTAATTTGAAAGATTAAAGTATGAAAACAAGTTACCTTCTCACTCTCAGTAGCTTGGTCCTGTTGCATAGTAACTTGTTCAAGAAGTTCAGATAATTCACATCTGAGCCTATTGTATCGCTCCAATGGAGTTTCTATTTCACCTTCAGGAGCCAGTTCCCACTCTCCTGATCTGTAAATATACTATCAAAATTAGAGTTACTATCACATTTGTACCTAATCATATAAAGAGACTGCACAAAATTCTACCTGTATCCTTTTTCTACTCTTTAAAGTAGTATATAATATATAGTGATGAGCAGGATGTTCAGCTGATGGTAATTGATACACCCTGCCAATTACAATGCATCGCCACTCAAGATTATTGGAAAACCCAAAATTATGAGAGGCCCTACAACTGTGATTGTGAATTTGAGACATAAGATGTCAAGTCTCATTTGCCCAGTAATTTCACTAGCTATGGCGCCCTTCAGACCGAAATACAGCAATGCTTACACATTACTGCTTCATGGCAGAAATAGGCGCTGTTGTGGTACCAAAAACCTAGCTGGCATCCAATGCAAAGGAGCCTCCCACTGGTAAATTAAGTAATATATTTTGTAAAATTCTAAAGCTATAAATATAGATTTAAAGACTGGCGATAAGTTTTGCTATGCTTTTTATGTGTAATTTTATCACTTAAACTGTTTTGAATCATTTGAGGTTATTTATTAACAAAAAATATGTTCTGGAACATTTAATACTCAATATATCATAACCATGTCATCACCTGTATCCAATTCTTGTTCTTTTACTTAAGCGGTCGGAAAAATCTACGTTTCCTATTAGAACCTTTCCTTTGAATTTGTTGAACGAGTCCTTCACTGATAAATGCAATTGTTCTATACACTCATTTTCTTCTTCTTCATATGGATCTGGTTGGTCAGCTTCGGGTAAATCACCAGTTTCATAAACATCGGGCTGATCGTAAGCCTAAAAAGCCATATTTTTAAATTTAATAAACATCTCTCAGAGAATATGCATATCACCATTGCATCACTTACGATGCCTGGAAGATTTTCATATTTAGGGTCAGCCATGGTTCAGTAAAAACATCTACAGTAGTTTATTTTATTTACAAAAATATCGATTGTTGTAGTGGTTTCATAGAAGTTTCTTCACAATCGCTTTTATTTTATGAAATGTCAACGTTATGACAATTGACTAGTATTATTTTTTTTGAAAGACTTTATGGCCTGGCCCATCAAATCAATAATTAAAAGGAATTGCAGACGCAAACAGCCCAAGTAGTTGGAGGGTGCGGCCAACTTTTGTCCAGAGTAGTTGGTGCTTGGAG
>CATIXN010000001.1:21583618-21597253 GCA_949711725.1 Leptidea reali
ACTCATAATAAACAAAAATTTAAAAAAAAATCGTGTGGACCACCCTTAACATTTAGGGGGATGAAAAACAGATGTTGTTCGATCCTCAGACCTACCCAATATGCACTCAAAATTTCATGAGAATCGGTCAAGCCGTTTCGGAGGAGTTCAAAGTTTAACACCATGACACGAGAATTTTATATATTAGATTATATTGTAGAACATCTGTAAGTTGAACATGAAAAAGGGAAAGAAATAATAACCAATAAAATGTCGCAATCCCCGAGAGCCGCCATTTTAAATTACCTAAACTCTATTTAGGTTAAAATTATCAATTATTCCTAATAAAGAGATAACCCCCTTATTCATAATGGTCCGCTAACTTAAAACAGCCGCTAAGGAGTGTTTTTTCTTATTCTGACTTAGGTCAATAGAAGAAGACAGAGTGAGAATTTGCAATGCTTAAGTTAGCAGACTATTATGAATAAGGGGGTTAGGGTATACATAATATATTTTTTTATGGAAAAGGAGGACAAACAAGTGAGCGTACGGGTTACTTGGTGTTAAGAGATCAAGACACAACAAGATTTATGAACAATGCGTCGCTTGAACGGTTCGCTCAGTAGAAGAGCGCTCGGATGGAACGCGAGAGGTTGCGGGTTCGTGTACCGCATAATCGTTCATAAATTTTGTTTACAAACTTAATTTGTAATTAATCCCAGAAGTAAGGGGTTATCACTTTAAAAAAATAACAAATTGTTTAGATATAAGTATGATGGCAGTATTCACCTGAACCAACTCAACATAAATAAGTATTACTAGTTTGATTGTAAAAAACGCTGGTATTTCGAAGTGTTATAATCCAAAGAGGTTACAGCAATATTTAAATTTTACCTTATCATTAACATAAAGGTAAAACCAACTCGTAATAAGATGGCGTGAGGTTTTTCATCGTGTTGCTGGCCGCTTATAATGACCATAGGTATAGAAAAATATAGAGCGAGTTGAAAAACTTACAAGAAGCTTGTAGAAAGAAATATATTTTTTTTGATAATTTATATAACGTACTCTACAATTTTTTGCTAAGATTATTATAATATATTAAATTGCAAAATTGGGTTTCACCTCAGCATAATGCAGATGGTTGTAATATTATCTGCGCTGATCTTCCGGTGCACCGGTATTGATAATATTTAATATGCAAAAGATTATTAGCTAGCCTAGATTTCCTCTACGCTAATACATACAATAATACAATTAATCTTATAATTATATTTACAATATAAAAAAAAACATTAAATTAAAACTATAATTACGGGGAAGTGTACAAAGAATACAGGCAGCATTTCCACGTTGGATAGCAAGGCTGATCCATTGACCGAAATAACTGCCATCGATTGGGTTGCCAGTAGCCTTATTGAGGTGAGAAGATACTATCTTCTCACCTCAATAGGGCAACTGGAATAGGGCTTTGTACATTCTCCTCGCCTCTGGGCCCCACGGGCCAAGTGTCTCTACACCAAACGGCACAAAGATGTAAGACTCACTGAGACCAACATATTTGCGACGTTTGCTGTCTTTGGATGTCGAAGCAGCAGCCACAGCACCAACTGAATAATAATAATAAATAATACACTTGATGAATAATGAATTACTATTCATTCAAAAGGTGCTCATAGACTGTAAGATCCAAAATCCAAAAAGAAGTATTAGTAATCACGAAGTAAAAGGCATTTTTAATGTTTACAATTATAATTACAGTTGTAATTTTACTCTCACTGATTGCTCTTCCTAAGTCGACTCTAGTAAGAAGCTAACGAGGGTTATATATAGCCAGTCGACCTATCTCAGTTAAGATTAAGATTAAGGATTGGTCTCCACGCACAAACTAGCGTACGGGTCATCTGGTGTTAAGTGATCACCGCCGCCCACATTCTCTTGCAATACCAGAGGAATCACATGAGAGTTGCCAGCCTTTGGGAGGTGTACGCACTTTTTTTGAAGGTACCCATGTCGTATCGTCCCGGAAACACCGCACAAGGAAGTTCATTCCACAGCTTTGTAGTACGTGGAAGAAAGCTCCTTGAAAACCGCACTGTGGAGGACCGTCACACATCCAGATGGTGGGGATGATATCCTAACTTGTGGCGTGTCGTGCGAAGGTGGAATTCGGTGGCAGGAATCAGGTGATGTTTCAGCTATTGCTCTTCGGAACACTCCCCATGTTGATGACACACAATGAAGCAATGTCTCTACGCAACGCCAAGTGATCCAGCCGTTCACAGAGCACTAGGTCCCCGACAATTCGAGCTGCTTTACGTTGCACGCGGTCAAATGGATCGAGCTGATACTGGGGTGCGCCAGACCAGAGATGACAGCAATACGTGTATAGTATGTGGCCGGACCTGCGCTTTGCACAGCGCTAGAATGTGGGCCGGCTTGAAGTATTGCCATGCTCTATTTATGACGCCCAGTTTCTTCGAAGCCAATTTGGCTTTGCTCTCCAGACGCCAGGATTGGCAATCGCTCGAGATATCGAGACCCAGAATTCCGATACAAGGCGAGGCTGTAAGGGAAGTGTTGTCGAAGAGCAGTGATACGACAAATGATACGACAACGCGCAAACTTGAGTCTTCTGCGGGTTTAATTAGACAAGGTTCAATTTTCCCCATTCCGCGACCTTCTCAAGAGAAGACTCGATAGAATACACAAGTTTCTCCCGGCACTGTTCGACGATTTCCCAAGAGAGACCTGCATGGCCCGTGTATACGGCATCGCCCGTGCAGTCGTATGCATAGCAATGTATATTAGAGGTTCCCAACATATCATTTATATGCAGAAGAAACAGTGTGGGTGATAGCACACAGCCTTGGGGCACTCCAGCGTTCACGGGCTTCGGTTCGAGCAATAACCGTCGACAACGACCTGTACGCCGCGCCCAGTGAGGAATAACACTGGAAAATAACACGAAGCGTATGTTACAAAATTTTAAAGATGCCATTGAGTGTCAAGATGCCACGCACACAAGCATTTAATAATTGCCGTAATAAAAAGCTATTGTTCTTGGGTAGTGCGGTATCTTGTTGGAGTGCAGCGGAGACCGATCCTTAATCTAAATTCCAACCCTTTAAAATTTTTCCGTTTTATAAGAATTAAACTTGCCAAATTCAAACTCTAATATGCTTTTGTCTGAAAAACATCACGTAGTTATAAGTGTGTCATTAATCTAACATTATGGATGAGAGAATAGAACTTTATTTTTAAGAAAATAAGGGACGAGACGAGCAGGACGTTCAGCTCAGATGGTAATTGATACACCCTACCCATTACAATGCAGTGCCGCTCAGGATTCTTGAAAAACCCAAAAATTCTGAGCGGCACTATAATTGCGCTCGCCACCTTGGGACCTAAGATGTTAGGTCTCATTTGCCCAGTAATTTCACTAGCTACGGCGCCCTTCAGACCAAAACACAGTAATGTTTACACATTACTGCTTCACGGCAGAAATAGTCGCCGTTGTGGTACCCATAATCTAGCCGGCTTCCTGTTGAAAGGAGCCTCCTACTGGTAGAACTCACGTATGAAAGTCATTTTTTTTTTATAAAAATAAGGGACGTGATGAGCAGGGCGTTTAGTTAGTGGTAATTGGTGCGCCCTGCCCATTACAATACAGTGCCGCTCAGGATTCTTGAAAAACCCAGAAATTTCACTAGCTACGGCGCCCGTCAGACCGAAACACAGTATTGCTTACACATTACTGTCTCACGGCAGAAATAGTCGCCGTTTTTATTTAGTTTGATTATATATTATTACTAGCTGACCCTACAGACGTTGTTCTGTAAATAGTAATAAACAAATTATTGTTTTTTATGAATTTTTCAATAATTTTTCATAACATTTCATTTATTTTTTCGTAACGTATTTCATTTATTTCGTAACGTATGCTCCTTGTTGTTATAATGAAAATGTTTCACAGCAGAACTGTCTAACCGTGCGTCAATAAATTCTCTCACAGAAAATATGTCCATACAAAGCAAATATTGGAAATAAAAATAATTATGGGTCCCAAATCGAAATTAAAATATCCTATCTCTCAAGTTGGACTAAACTGCACTCATGAAGTAATCCCCATTTAAATCCGTGCATTAGCTTAGGAGTCCATCGCGGACAAACGACGTGTCACATAATATATATATTAAGAATATTAACCCGTTTGCCGTAATTTAATTAAATGGGTTTTACTTAGGCTATCTGTGATTCATAGCTAACAAACTTTCTTCACGATACTTAAGTGTCTCACAAGAACGTCAAAAAATGGGATCTATATTGTTTAAGGCACGCGGAACCTTTGTCGACCTACCCATAGCTAATAAAAAATTTACTATTTAATATATGACAATAAAAAACACCGAAATCTTATAGTTTATCTGATTAATGACACTAAGAAGTAAAAAATAAAAAAAACTACGTTAAAAAAACTGACTTCAAAAACTCAAAAGTATAAAATAACATAATAGAGATTTAATTTGTACAGATAAATATTGTTAGTTTTAGTTATATTACATTCATTATTAACATTTAATTAAATTACAATTAAAAAAATTGTAAAAGCAAACCTTATATATACTCGAAGTTGTTTCTGGACTGCCCGAAGCCTCCCCAGCAGAGTAGCAGTTTGATCAAAGTAATCAATAGCTTCTGCAACGCTACCAGCCTGTGCCTTGTTGTCTACTATCTGCTGATTCCTGGCAAAGTAGCAAAAGTGCAAATTTACTAAAATTATTATTAATATTATTTCTTCAACTTTGGTTCATCAAAAGTGCGTGCGGAGAGCAAAATGCTTAAAGTTCTAGAACATCCTCCAGAGTGATAAAAATTCAAAGTACAAGTATTTATCGGAAGGCAAACGCAGTAGACATCTCATGAAATTCAAATTTTTGCTTCACATATATTTTGATAATATACAGAATGATAAATTTATTTATTTATTTATACTTTAATAAAACGGCGCAAGCCAATTACAATATTAAAGTAAGAATTAATTACAAACTAAACATATTAAACAAATAATCTATATATATAAAAATGAATTGCTGTTCGTTAGTCTTGCTAAAACTTGAGAACGGCTGGAAAGATTTGGCTAATTTTGGTCTTGAATTATTTGTGGAACTCCAGGGAAGGTTTAAAAGGTGAATAAATAGGAAAATGCTGCTAAATTTAACAAAAACTACAAATTTGTTTTTCCTTTGATGTGTCCATACATAATTTCTATGAGAGAATTTATTGACGCACGGTTTGACAGTTCTGCTGTGAAACAATTTCATTACGATAGCAGGGTGCATATTTTACGAAGTAATTTTTGATGTTATCATATATTATTGACAAATTCATATAAAACATTATTTTATTTATTATATACAGAACAACGTCTGTCGGGTCAGCTAGTAGTTAATAAATATACAGTTTACTGTAAATAACTAACAATTAATTAACATCGAAATACCGTTCATCCATTCCTCTCATAAAAACGCAAGCACTCTGTTAAAATCGTCTGCCATCCATCAGCAAAGAAATCTCTAGTACGGTACAACAAGGGGAGGCGTGTCTGCAACGGATGCTGACTAGGTATCATAACAGTGTTTTTTCTGCTGTGAACAAGTAGTGTGCAAGCGTTATTCACATATTGACGAGAGCAATTGCAAAGCCACTCAGAATTTTGGGTTCAGTCAAGAGTCCTGAGCAGCAGTTCATCAGTCTTGTCACTTTTTCACAAACTAGATCATCAAACATGCATCCAACCTATGTAGATTGGTTACGAGCAATTGCGATAGAGACTGATTTGCAATAAAAACTAAAAGTAGCTTGGAATTACAAAACTTGTGCTTTTTTCACAATAAAAAAAATAAAGTTGTTTTCAGTTAACAAATAAACTTCATTTCAGTTCACTGAGTTCAATATATCAACTCATTGATCTTTAAGAAATTTGTTGTCTAGACTCCATATCGTAACATACCTAGCTTAATTATCCTTTATTTAGAAATAGGTTTTATATTATAGGAAAGGAGCAAATAAAGTAAAAACTATTTTACTATTATAACCTCTACCTCTTTTACGGTTGTTCAATTACTTAAACAAAACATATATATTCTATACTTATATCTCAAATTGCAGTCAGATAATTAATGTTTTAACAACGACATATTTCGCAACATTGATGTAAACAATATATAGAAAACAACGTAAAAAAATCAGTAAGCAACGGTATTTACAAAAACTCACCCCTGCTTTAACTTTCGATTTTATTAAAAATCCGCGTGTGTTTTCATTTGGAAAAACGAATTCAATCCACGTCAGCTATTCGACTGTATCTAATGCATACAAATATTGTTAGGCATCTTCACATAAATTTGAACGTGTTTAATGTTCCATTCTTAACGTTCTCACCTTACATTCAGTCTTATGAGAGAATCTTTATAGAAAATGGATATTACATCTGAAATGAATAGCTTTAGAAAACGAGATCAGGAAAGGTCTTGAAACGTCGGGTTAACTAAAATAAACATGTAACTTTCACCCCTAATGTGAGCTCCGTTGGATAAATTTATGAAATAGATTCATAGTATCTACCGGGCCCTATGACATTGACTGATATATATTAAATTTTCGAAGAAATAATTATCAAATGACTATTTATTAAATAGCTTATATTTATAAAATAACTAATATTTTATAAATAAAGACTCATTACGTCCATATCGCGCTAACCAAATAATAACTACAGAAGAAAGTCTTCATTCTTCAACCATCAGTAGCCAGTAAACAACCATTCGGACTCCACAAACGATCTTTATGATCGTAAACATTTACCCCTACCCCATTTATTCATAATGGTCCGCTAACTTTAAACAGCCGCTTAGGAGTGTTTTTTCTCTTTCTGACTTAGGTCAATAGAAGAAGACAGAGTGAGAATTAGCAATGCTTTAAGTTATCAGACTATTATGAATAAGGGGGTTAATTTTAAATTCACAAGGCCGCCATTTTGAATTCAACATCTTTTGTTTTTGTGTTTTATTTATTTAGAGTATTGGTAACAAGACCATCAGCTCAAACCAAAATACAATAAACGAAAAATATTTTTTTAATGAAAATAAGAGACGAGACGAGCAGGACGTTCAGCTGATGGTAATTGATACGCCCTGCCCATTACAATGCAGTGCCGCTCAGGAATATTGAAAAACCCAAAAATTCTGAACGGCACTAGAGCTGCGCTCGTGATCTTGAGACATAAGTTGTCAAGTTTCATTTGCCCAGTAATTTCAGTAACTACGGCGCCCTCACGGCAGAAATAGGCGCCGTTGTGGTACCCATAATCTAGCCGGCATTCGATGCAAAGGAGCTCCCCTCCTGGTAGAAAAATATTTCAATATTTTTTCAATTTACTCCATCACTAGAAAAACCCTCGTTAGGTCTATGGGCAAAAAAAATATTTATGTAGGTTAGTCGTTATAGACCTCCGTTTATTCACCATCTTGTTTTTTGACAGCATATTGACAGTCTGCAAAATCTTGGTAATAACTGGGTTCTACTCAATTATATTTCAGTACAAAAATCTTAAAGTGGTCCTTTGTTTCTTAGATAACTTATAACTCTAGATAGTACCTGTTGCTGTTAGGCAATGCATGTTAACAGGCCAGGTTTTAGACGTATAAATTGTTTTGTTTTAAAATTTTATTTGTATATTAATCCTAGAAATGAGGGTTATCATTTTAAAAACTTATCATGTTGTTTAGATTTACAAGAGCGACATCTCACGTCAATTTCATAAGTAGATCCTTTTTACCAGTGGGAGGAATCCGGCTAGGTTATCGGTACCACAACGGCGCCTTTTTCTGCCGTGAAGCAGTAATATGTCAACATTACTGTGTTTCGGTCTGAAGGGCGCCGAAGCTAGTGAAAATACTGGGCAAATGAGACTTAGCATCTGATGTCTCAACGTGATGAGCGCAATTATAGTGCCGCTCAGAGTTTTGGGTTTTTCAAGAAACCTGAGCGGCACTGCATTGTAATGGGTTAGGCGTATCAATTACCATCAGCTGAACGTCCTGCTCGTCTCTTCCCTTGTTTTCATAAACAAAAATCCTCTAGATGAAGCCACAACCTGAGAGTTGCAAAGCACAAGATTTTATGACGATACATCACTCGAACGGTTACGGGTTCGAGTTCCCGCATTGTTCATAAAATTTTGTTTTCAAATTTTATTTACGTATAAATTATCTAAACTTTGATTATAAATATCCTGATAGTACAAGGTAGATTGTATTATAAAATGCTATTTGTAATTGAATTTTACGGCTAGAACCTCCTAATGGCAGCAACCATAAAATAAATTTCTTATGGCGTATTACTGATTGTTTTCTTCGATATTTTTTAACGCACTTTTTTACTGTACTAATATAATGAAATAGGTATAACATTTTTCATTGGTGTTAGATATTACTCAATCACCTTATATATGACAAAGCAAACTAACTGATTTTTCGTAGGAACTAGGCAGGTATCTATAGTTATTTTACTGCTGGACTCTCATACCAGCATTTGGCGAGTCAACATCTCCAGAAGATGCCTCGTGTAGAGGTGAAATATGTATCGAAGAGACTTAGTGAAACTTTACGACACTAACACTAACGATCGCTATTAGTAGTAACATCTATATATCTATATATCTATATATATAAAAATGAATTGCTGTTCGTTAGTCTCGCTAAAACTCGAGAACGGCTGGACAGATTTGGCAAATTTAGGTCTTGAATTATTTGTGGAAGTCCAGAGAAGGTTTAATAGGTGAATAAATAGGAAACTGCTCGAAATTAAATAAAAATAACAAATTTGTTTTTCCTTTGATGTGTCCATACATAATTTCTATGAGAGAATTTATTAACGCACGGTTTGACAGTTCTGCTGTGAAACAATTTCATTACAACAACAGGGAGCATATTTTACGAAGTAATTCTTGATGTTATGATATATTATTGACACATTCATATAAAAACATAATTATTATTATTATACAGAACAACCTCTGTCAGGTCAGCTAGTTTGAAATAAAAATTACTTTTACAGCCTTTGTCTATACCCTGTTATCATAATTGAGCAATTAAACATTGAAATTTTCATCAACGAATCTACATAATATCTATATCACGGGAGTGTTCATTGCAACGCACGCTACGAACTACAATATCAAACACGCAGTTTGGATTTGGGCCCTTCCTATTCAGAGCTACACAAAGGAACTTTATTTTGTGAACGACTAAATTGTTGATTTAACTTACGGGGTGATTCAAGATAAAGTTAAAAAAGGGGCACACATCCACCTTTAAGTCAATGCTTCTGTGATTCTGTGATTCCATGCTGTTGCAAGACAGTATGGGCATCGGTGAGCACTTTAAGGAAAGCATTTGGTGAGCATTTTCCTCGCCTAGTATTGGAATATTGAAATCTCAAGTGATTGCCAATTACGCAGTCATCTGGGAGACAAGGCCAAAGTGGCTTTAAAAAAGATGGGCTTCATAAATAGAACACGGCAATACTTTAAACCGACCCACATTCTAGCGCTCTTAAAAATGCTGGTTAGACAAACATAGAACCATTTGACCGCCTGCAATGCAGAGCTGCTCGAATTTTCGTCTGTCCAGTGCTCTGTGAACGGCTAGACCACTTGGCATTGCATCGACACGCCGCTTCATTGTGTGTCTTCTACTGCATTTATCACGGGGAGTGTTTAACCAGTTTCCTGCCGCCAAATTCCACCTTCCACGAACGCCACAAGATCATCTGAAAATGTGGCGTCCCTCCACAGTGCGCCTTATACACCTTCCCCTGCACCACTCCCGTGATTCCTGTTTTGTTACAGGAAAATGTGGGCGGTGTTAATCATATAACATCAGGTTCATGTACAGATCTAAACTCGTTTTTTCTCCTCTCCAATAAATTTAAAAAAAATACACAGATCAAATTAATTAGTTTACGTAGCAGAGATTCATGAATGAAACATAGTATTTCCTTGTAATAACAGCGTAGTAAGCTATTGTTAGCATTGCGGTCGACAGTGACCTTCACTACCAATCAGTGTTGTAACGTACGTTATTCAATAGAACGTTGAGCTGAATATAAGACATGTTTAAGAGGCGTTTATAAATAGCTTACGAATGCTATTAAAACTGAAATTTTACCAAATATGGTCAGAAAGGACAATGTTACTATGAGATATATATACAGGTGTCCCAAAGTTATAGGACATGAAGGGGAAGTACCTTAAATATCGTAGATAGGGTATTTTACTGAAAGAAGACTTTATGTTATTTTTAAAAGTTAGTAATTCTGCATTCAAAGATTTTCTAAAAATTACTTGCCTCGTCGGGGAATCGAACCGACTTAAATGTAAAAAAAAACACCCCTACTCTTATGATGCCAATCGAAAGAATCAAGGAAAGGTCCGAAGCACCCGCAACCGGCGAGCATGTATGAAAAGAGTAACGAATGTAGAGGAAGCGCATGAGGTTTGTAAGGATAAAAGCAAGAGGCATTCTGTTGTCTCTGCCTACCCCGACGATAACAAAGCGTGTGTGTTTGTATGTATATAATAGTTGAATAGTTATGACGATGATGATAAACCGAGTGCGCGATATTATGGCGCGGTCTGGTAGCGGGCAGTAAGACGCGTTTGCGGGCCACCGGACGACTGCGGGTGGAGAAGTACTAATTGTAAACGCCTGCAGTTCCATTTGCATTTTCAATTACTATAAAGAACGCGTTTCTAAATCACAAAATCTGTATAGTTATGCTGACTGAAATAAATAGTTTAACATAGTTTATATGAGTATAATGCAGTAGCTACCTACTTTTGCATTACTATCAATCGACATATATGTACACGTTACAAAACGTTTATAGCGTTTATAATACCTATAAGTAAGATCATTAGAAAAATACTTAGTTTAAATTTACATACATTACTTTTTAATTTTTAATTTGTTCGACTTCTCGTAGTCCCGAATTGCATTGTCAATAGAAAGTCATTGAAAAAGTTACGAAAAAAGAAAATACTTTCTTTCAATTAAAATCATGATAACAATGTCTTAGACGCTATTATTTTTTTATGGAATAGGAAGACTAACGAGCGTACGGGCCACCTGGTGTTAAGTGATTACCGACACCCACATTCTCTTGCAACAACAGAGGCGTCACAGGAGCGTTGCTGTCCTTTACCTTTTTTTTTTATGGAATAGCAGGACAAACGAGCGTACGGATCACCTGTTGATAAGTGATCACCGCCGCCCACAATCTCTTGCAACACCAGAGGAATCACATTAGCGTTGCCGGCCTTTAAGGAAGGTGTACGCGCTTTTTTTGATGGTACCCATGTCGTATCGTCCCTGAAACACCGCACAAGGAAGCTCATTCCACAGCTTTGTAGTATGTGGAAGAAAGCTCCTTGAAAACCGCACAGTGGAGGACCGCCACACATCCAGATGGTGAGGATGATATCCTAACTTGTGGCGTGTCGTGCGAAGGTGGAATTCGGTGGCAGGAATCAGGTTAAACAGCTCTTCGGAACACTCCCCGTGATAAATGCGGTAGAAGACACACAATGAAGCGACGTCTCTACGCAACGCCAAGTGATCCAGCCGTTCACAGAGCACTGGGTCCCCGACAATTCGAGCTGCTCTGCGTTGCACGCGGTCAAATGGATCGAGCTGATACTGGGGTGCGCCAGACCAGAGATGACAGCAATACTCCATGTGTGGCCGGACCTGCGCTTTGTAGAGCGCTAGTATGTGGGCCGGCTTGAAGCATTGCCGTGCTCTATTAATGACGCCCAGTTTCTTTGAAGCCAATTTGGCTTTGCCTTCCAGATGACCACGAAATTGGCAATTGCTCGAGATTTCGAGACCCAGTATTCCGATACTAGGCGAGGCTTTGAGGGAACTGTTGTCGAAGAGCGGTGATACGACAAATGGGGTTTTTTTAAGTGGTAAACGCGCAAACTTGAGTCTTCTGGGGGTTAAATTGGACAAGGTTCAATTTTCCCCATTCCGCGACCTTCTCAAGAGAGGACTCGATAGAAGACACAAGTTTCTCCCGGCACTGGTCGACGATTTCCCGAGAGAGACCTGCATGGCCCGTGTATATGGCATCACCAGTGCTGTCGTCTGCATAGCAATGAATGTTGGAGGTGTCCAACATATCATTGATATGCAGCGTGAAACAGCGTGGGAGACAGCACACAGCCTTGGGGCACTCCAGCATTCACGGGCTTCGGGTTCGAGCAATATCCGTCGACAACGACCTGTATGCTACGCCCAGTGAGGAAGCTGGAGGTCCACTTGCACAAGCTCTCGGGAAGCCCAAATGATGGAAGTTTGGAGAGGAGCGCCTTGTGCCATACACGATCAAAGGCGTTCGCTATATCCAGGCTAACTACCAGGCCTTCCCACTTGCTTTCAATAGCCGCAGCCCATCTATGTGTCAGGTATACCAGAAGATCACCTGCCGACCGACCATGGCGAAACCCGTATTGTCGGTCGTTGATCAACTGGTGACCCTCAAGGTATACCAAGAGCTGACGGCTAATTATGCTCTCCATGATTTTGGAGAGCAGGGAGGTAATAGCAATAGGCCTGTAGTTTGCCGGATCCGAACTGTCTCCTTTTTTTGTATCGGATGGACAAGGGCAGACTTCCATGAGTCAGGGACTACGCCTTTAGAATAAGAGTGCCGGAATAAACGCGTTAGCACCGGCGTCAACTCAGGGGCACACGTTCTTAGCAGGATTGGAGAAATGCCATCCGGCCCGCTCGACTTCCTGACGTCCAACGAAAACAGAGCTCGCCTAACAGTTTTCTGTCTGAACTGTACTACAGGCATAGAGCTCTGACGCCGTGGGATGGTCGGCGGTGTTTTTTCCGTTGTCGTCAAGAGTCGAGATGGAGTTGAAAAGAGTGCACAAGACATCGGCTTTCTCTTTTGCCGTATGGGCCAGGGTGTCATTCCTCATGTGCAACGGCGGCATGGACGGCTGGCTGAAGTTACCAAGAGCAGCTTTCGACAACGACCAGAACTTGCGTGTTCCGGTCGGGTAACTGGAAAGCTGCTCGCCGATTTTGACGACGTGTTTTGACTTTGCACGGGCGATTTGCCGCTTAAAAAATCTGGAGGCACGGTTGTATTTCCTCTTAAGAACTGTGCAGTTCGGATCCTTTGTGCCGAGACGGCGACAGCAGATATCCTCCCTAACGTACACACATACCCCGGCATGAGGCAAAAAATTGTGCTCAATTTTTTACCCGGGGTACGTCAAATATGACGTATCGCTAGGTCGAGATATCTGCGTCTCAGTAAGGAAACACAAGGCCGGCTGCGCCGTCTCAAGGTGGTGGTGGACGGCGTTTAAATTGGAGTGAATTCCCCTGATATTGCAAAAGTCCACGTTGAGTGTGGAGCGGGGTGCCGTGGTGATACTGCCTCGTTTGTCCTTGGTCATGCGCGGTTCTGTGCCCTCCCCAGAATACGAAGGGCAGCCCGAGCTAGAGTGCCCGGGGAGGGATTGCCCAACTCTGGTAGAGCCGATACCCTTCTGGGGTAAAATCTTTTTTA
>CATIXN010000001.1:21597353-21651376 GCA_949711725.1 Leptidea reali
TGTGCTGACGTCAAAAGACGGCAGCGTGACTCTCCCACTTCTAAAAAACCCTTATTCGCCTCTTACGACACCCATGGGCCTGGGACTCCCCTATTATTTTTACGCCCCGGGAAAAGTACAGGGCAAGTTATCTCTGGATCTATTGAACCGATTTCGAAAATAGTGTCTAAATTGTGAGTGTCATATTATATACTTATGCTATAAATTAAACCGAAAAATTTAAAATAATTTTATGTAGTAGTAGTATTTGTAAAAAAACGTCGGAGAAAAAACAGTCGAACATTAAAAATAATTTATGTGGCAAAACAACGTTTGCCGGTTCAGATAGTAATGTAAATAATACTTTGTGCGAAACAAATTTAAATTGCTTGTAAATAATAACATAAGTAAGTTTAATATGTACGTATATTAATTAACCAATATGGTTCAAAATTCAAAACAGTCTGAAAAGATCTCATTTTTCGTTTACCTGTTCTGTGGTCCATGAGGACAGCGACACTATGAAAAAGATGAAAATGAGCTAAGCGAAGTACTGTTGTTATGACAAAGATTGAAAAATTTAAATATATTTAATAATATCTTGTGTTTAAATATTTTTTTTTATCAGACGATGCGTTATAACGTTGTATTACTAACGATAATTATTTCACTGTTAACGGTTATTTAAAGTATTATTTAAGATCAATACAAAAATCACTATCAAAATAAGTATTTATTAACTTAGAAACATATAATTATTAAGCTTCTTTCATATTTTTTCTAAGTGAAATATATTTATAATTTTTTTGTAGATTATTTTCTTCTAGCATCTTCTAGAAAAGATCTACGCATAATAGATATTTTTTCTTTAATTATTTTCCATATAATTTTCTAAAGATTACTTCTAATATTGACTTAAAGGTAAACCATTCGAGAAAACCGTTGTAACTGTGACGAATATAACCACGGGACCTGACCTGAGAATGACACAAAGAAACCTTGGGAAAAACCATTATATACAAAACGCATCCAATGTTTACTCGTAAATAAAACTTAGTCATAAAAACCCCCTTTACTTTAGTAATTAACAGTAGCACGTGATATATTTTGTCGAGAGAGATTTTTAAAGCACCTACCTATTCTAGATACTATTTTTGACACAAATTCCTACGAACTATTCAATAAATCACCGATATACGGGGAGTATTAATATATTAAATACTGCTAAAGTTAGGAGTTACAGATCAGACGTATAGTCGTAGATTCTTGTTATAATGTAGACTACCTACATACCTACTTTCCTAAACTGTTGACAAATCCCCGTGGGTGCAAACATTTGAATGTTTGTATCCGAGCCATGGATCTTTATATGCTACCGTTTCTACGTGGACACGACATGACAGCCGTCAAAAAAACTGCCAATATCTATAATTTTAATTGCTATTATTAATTGCTCTTGGTTCTATTTTGCTTCGCTTTTGAAGACAAAATATATTAGTATTTATTTTGCTTTAGCTGTCGGCGTCCATTTTTGTTAAGCGTACAACGGGAATATTGTGAAATTGTTTTTAGAAAAAAAAAACTTTTTTGAAAGAAATCGTAAGATCATATTATAACGTGGTCCACTATAGTAAAAATAATCCAAAGAATTCAATTGAAATTCTTTTATTTTAACGCGTTTATCAAAATAGTCACAATTCCTCGTACAACTCTGAAAGAGCGGCCATATCACAGCACGGATATATCATAAAACACGTTGTTGTTTACAATAACCAAGCTTGTTTTTCTAGTAACCCGTAACATAAGCCGCATAATAATTCTCGACTATTGTAAACACAAGTAGCTATAGCGTCCCAAGTGGCCGCGCCGGGTTTGGCGCCAAAACAGCTGAGCAGTTGAATTCTGCGGCGCGCGTGTTGACATAATATCAGAGGTAATATATTAGATATATAGTTGTCTGTCATCTAACAGGATATTTATGCAGGAAGTACATAATTTATTTATTTATACTTTAATAAAACGGCGCAAGCCAATTACAGTATTAAAGTAAGAATTAATTACAAACTAAACATATTAAATAATAGTTAAAGTTTGTAAAGGTACATAAGAAAAGCTTTTTGCACCTTTTCGAGAAGGAGTACATAAGTACTTTCATGCGGATTCCACACACACATAGCTGTTTCTAGCTTGCTGCGCACTAAAGCACTGAATAAAAGCTTTATGACTGGTTCAGATGTGAAATCCCCAGAATTCCTCAAAACAAAGCCTAAAATTCTATAAGATTCCTTGGCCAGAGTGGTAATATGATCATGGAAGGTTAACTTTCGATCGAATGTGACACCCAGGTCTTTGATAGTTTCTGGTCGAGATATCGAATCACCACCAATTTTATAATCAAACTCTATTGGGCACCACTTTCGACCGAAAGTCATGGCATAGCATTTGGACGTATTAAATGCCATACGGTTCCTCAAGCTCCACTGGAACACAGCTTGCACATCATTTTGGAGTGCCATGCAATCTGAGTCAGATTTGATTTCTTTGAAGAGTTTCAGGTCATCAGCATACAGGAGACACCGAGAATTATTAAGCACATCTGGAAGATCATTTATCATTAAAAGAAACAGAAGAGGCCCCAGTATCGATCCCTGACTAACCCCAGATCGCGTGTGGTAATGATTGGATTCGAACAGACCAAGCCGGACATATTGTTGACGGTCACGCAAGTAGTATGCGATAAGTCGGAGAAGTCTCGGTGCAACTATATATGTACAACTAAATAATAACTGTATTATTAATTTATCAGCGTCGGTTTATTAATCTGTTAAATATTATGTAGCCAAACTTTTTACTCTTTTACATCCCTTTAATAAATATGGAAGAGATTTATGTCACACCACTGTCTTTATCGCTAGAAAGAAATTGTATAATTCATGGTCTTATGTTTGTCGTTGATATCGCGAAAGCGCGTCAACTTGTCTCTGGTAAATAAAAGTCTAACATGTCTTACCGAGAGTTTAGAAACAAATATCATATGACAGAATCATCACTAATAACTTCAGAAGTTTTCCCGAGGGAAAATATCTAGGAGTAATGTTTTCTAAGTTCGATATGAATAATTGAACTCGAATTATCGAACACTAAAGTGACACGTGTATCTTTGAGGATTGGATCCTTCAATTTGTGTATGCATCTGTCAGATAGAATAATTATATTTTTTTCTTTGTAAATTTTAATAGTGTTAATGGCTGTTTGCTGATAAGCATGAGTCTTGCTTTATTATAAGTACATAAAAGCATCTCTAATTAATTCAAATATAAATATTTTTATTCAAAAAAGGATATAAAATCACTCATTGAAAGTCAAATACTACCACCAATTCCAAAAGGAATGCCTCACACCTGAGAAGAACGGGCGCAACAAACTCAGCGGGTTTCTTTTGAAGTTACACTTCTGAAGGACCGTTATGCAAAAATGATGAGAGTGAAATTTTAAGATGCGCGCGCATCACTGTAACACAAAAGTAACAGGTTGAAGTTGGTTCCTAAAATTTTCTGACGTTTGCGTCATTCGTTATTTTTTATTGGTTTCTACGTCCATTATTAGGACAGGTGAAGGGTTCAAGCCCATACAGCCGTATTCATTATTGCAAAGCCATCTTTGTAAGATTTTTACAAAATTGTTCTTTCTAAAAACGTAGAAAAGCACGAGGAATAAATCATTTTAATGATTTTTGCTTCGTTAGGCCAAAGAAGTATAACTTCTTGCGTGCATACATAAGCTCACACACACTTTTTTTTAATAAAAATATGATTACAATGCAAAATCGTTCAATAAAATTTATTATTTAACGCCTGCGGGCGGTCGCTCAATTTCCAATCAGTGGTATCATTAAGAAAGTAATTTATGTTATAGTAACCTTTACCACACAAACGTTTTTTAACAATTCTTTTGAATTTCGTTATACATTTGTTTCGAACATTATCTGGGATCTTGTTGTAAAAGCATATACAACGCCTCACAATAGACTTAATACCTCGACTTAGCCGAGTAGTAGACATTATCGGCCTTACAAATAAAATTGGCATAAAGTTATACCGTAGCATAAACCAAGAATATGCAAAATGTTTACAAATCCACATTTTGTTTATGATTGGTTTATACGGACGACATTTCCCGCGTTTTTTTGCAAGGCTGCTTGAAATTCGGAAAACTTCAGTATTATCACTATTGTCAGTGTTGTCAACGATGTTGTCAACATCATGTTGCATATTCTTCGTTTATCCTCAGCTATAACTTTATACCAAGTATATTTGTAAGGCCGAATAAGTTTATGTTTGTTCTTGGTGTTGACATTATGGTTTGACAGTTTCTAGCAAATTCACTTATGTGTCTATGTAAATACATAACATTATCAGGAATATATTGAGAGGCAACAGTCAAGATCTTTATTTCTTTAAATTTTGCTCTTAATGATAATTAGAAATAGACAGAAAAGAATAGGATGATAATTAGAAAAGAATTCGAAGGAAATTCTCAATATGAATCAAAAAAGTTTATTCCAGGCTCGGTAGCTTTAGCAAATTATTAGGGCACTTTGATATGACGTCAGTTAGCCCCAGTTGTACATTTTATCCTCCAGGGGGTTAAAAATGACACAGACGAAACTGTCGTGTTATCTGTAGGGACAAATAGTCTTCTTAGCCTAACAAAATAATTTAAAAATTACGTAAAGACTGTTTGTAAGACATGACAACAAATAGCAACCAGACGTGACTTACGGCCGTTCCCAATATACTATCTACAGATAGAGATAATTTACTACCTTCTACTGTCAGTAATTAGCAGTCAATAATCTGAAGCTGTCCCATTATACCCGATAAGTCATTCTTATCGCTTTATATTGGGACGCGTGAATTGAAATTTCCATACAAACTTCTTTCGCTAGTAAGCTATACGTCGTCCCATTGACGGACAGCGTGTACGGATAAGGTGAGTTACCGTCGATAAGTAAATTGGGACAGAAAAGTCATCGATAGTTACGATTTTTATCTCAAGTAAGAGATAGACTGAATATTGGGAACGGCCGTAAAGGTATTCCTGTTTAACGTTATTTACCAACGGCCATTTTCAATAACATACCTCTAGTTTCGGATACATTGCTGTCACCGTTTAATGACAAGATCTTATCTATCCATAGTTACGTCCAATATAGTTAAAGTCCAATGCTATCTGTCAATAGGTTATTGAAATGTAAGTAAGCGTTAAAGGATAGATTTGTCTACCTCCAGTAAGTTAAACTAAGGATAGATAGGTTATTGAAAAGAGCCGATTGATAAACAACTAATTGATTGTAAATGTTTTACGAAGTTAAGACTACTTTCTTACTTTTTCTCTAGAACCTGGTACTCTGGGCTGTCTTCCTTGATGTCTGTGTGGAGTGGGATCAGTGATGGAACCAAGTTCAAGGTGTTGTCTAGGAGATCACGACCCAACACCATATGACTTATGTACCTGAGAAAAAAAAGAACATCAGGGATTGCTTCGACTAACATATTGGATGGATTAAAACGCTACATGTCAGTAATCGTGATCGATAAAATGATAAAATGTTATTCTTCCTTTATTATTATATACATATAAAATAGCTAGTAAAATGCTCGCATAATGCCTTTATTTTATTTACGGTATGTGTGGAATGATGCATCTACTGTATTGTACTATATGTATGTACTCAATAACTATAACTATAACTATGTTTTTACTTACTAATTTACATTTTTTTGAGTTACTCGTGTAAGGAATTTAGTAATTGACGTTTGAGTATTTTTGTTGCATCACTTTGCATATATTGTAATTGAAATGATTTGTAAATTTAATTGAAAATATGAAATAATTCTGTTTTGAAAAGAGCAACCTTAGAGTTTCTTGCTCGATCTTCTCTAAGGAAATCTGCCTTCCGAACGAGCTGTAAGAAAAAGTGATATATTTCAAATGTAATGTAATTTACCTACGAAATAAAATATTTTTGATTTGATTTGATTTGATTTGATTTGATTTGATTTGAACTTTACCTAACACCGTTATCACGGTGGTCCGGAGACCTCTCCGGAAACACATAACACCTGTTTTACCTCATCCCTGCCACTAATTTCTACCCACAGTACGCGTCACAAACTCAAAAAATCATCCACCCCTATTTCACATTAATATAATAATGGATGAATCACGTTATTTGGTAATGATTTGTATAAAATGTGTGTGTGTACTTATGTATGCACGCAAGAAGTTATACCTACTTCATTGGCCTTACGAAGCAAAAATCATTAAAATGATTTATTCCTCGTGCTATTCTACGTTTTTAGAAAAAACTATATTGTTAAAATCTTCCAAAGATAGTTTTGACAATTAATTATTAAATAATGAATACGGCAGAACCCTTTGCCTGTCCTAATATTGGACGAAGCAACTAAAAAAAAAAAACAAAATAACGAATGACGCAAACGTCAGAAAATTTGAGAGACCAACTTCAACCTGTTAAGTACTTTTGTGTTACAGTGACGCGAGCATCTTAAAATTTCACTCTCATCATTTTTTTATAACGCGCCTAATAAACATTAGTGCTGTGCGACGCATGATAGAAGAAGATAAGAGAGTGACCTATCAGCAGATACGGCAAGCCCAGGCATTCGTATGAGTCAAGTTCAAAATATATTACACGAACATTTAGGCGTCAGGAAGCTTTGTACCAGATGGATTCCCCATACTTTGACCGATGACCAGAAACACCTTCCATTGGACTGGTGTCTCCAAACGTTCAACGGTGGTGACTTAAATGCTGTATTTGACATCGTCACAGGTGATGAAAGCTGGATATATTGCTACGAACCCAAAACCAAAAGACAATCAGCTCAGTGGGTGTTTCCTTTCGAGGATCGGCCAACTAAGGTAAACAAAGGAAGAAGTCAAGGAAAAAAGATGATTGCCTCATTCTTTAGTCGGAAAGGTCATTTCGCGACAGTTGGAAAAAATTCGACAGCTGCGCCCTCGAAGCAGGATCCTCCTTCACCACGACAATGCTTCAGCGCACTCCGCAAAACGGACTGTTGAATATTTGACTATGGCAGGTGTCGAGAGAATGAGTTATCCGCCATACAGTCCTGAGCTGACGCGATTATTATTAATGTGAATGTAAGTTTGTTTTTTACGCTTACGTTACTCTACCGAACTGATTTTGATGAAATTTTGTACAGCGACTGGAGCTTGGGAATGGACAAAGTCTACGAATGGAGAAATCCATGGTTCCCGCGGGCTTTGTGAATAACTGAAATTCACATCGATGAGCTGTAACCATACCAATAGTAGGATTAGTTTGCCATAGCAATCTTGCTTGAAATAAGATTCATATTATATGTTGGGAACGGGAGCGAAAACGGGAACCGGAACTGGAATAAGACATGAGATAATCTTCAATTTCAAACTTGCTTATTATTTTTAAAAACCCTTTATCTAATCAAATCAAATCAAATAAAAATCAGTTTATTCATGTAGGTCACGGAAATGACACTTATGAATGTCAAAAAAAAATAAAATATTTTTCATATTGAATCTACCGCTACTTCGTAAAGGGTTGAGCTAATGAGAAGAAGTAGCAAGAAACTCATTGCCACTCTTTTATATCAAGATTTACATTTACATCGATTTACAAATCATTTCAATTACAATATAATATGTAAAATGTAAAATGATGCAACAAACACACTCAAACGTCAAATAGTCAATGTCTTACACGAGCTAGGCAAAAAAAGTAAATGTAAATTAATACATAAGTTATTGAGTACAGTAGCTGCATCATCCATATACACCATAAATACTACTACGTGGACGAAGTCGCGGGCATCAGCTAGTATTCAAATAATTTGTCGGACGTTTGGTTCGTACGTAACTAAACACTGTATTTCTACCCACTCCGGCGTTTCTATTTACTCCTATTTCTACTCCATGATAATAAACAGCAAATATTATATTATTATAGCATTGATTATAATGATCAGAATTATAGCTTTGATGTCTTGACTCGTTATTAAATTTAACGACGCAAAGACGGTAACAGCAGTGGCAAACTAAATTGATTAAATATATGGTAAAGTGGATAATTTGAATGAAATAGCTTCAATTTATGAGCCATTTTGTACGAATTTTTGTTTAAAATATCATTTCGAAATTAATAGATAAATTTACGCACGTCATTAATAAATAAAGGTGATTGGATGGAGCACTGGGAAAAATATTTTTACTAATTTTTATGCGAACTATCTAAAAAATGGGCTTAGTTTTACTAGAGTTGGGTTTTATATAGATACAGTTAGCGTCAATATCATTAGTTAATGAGTTGTAATAGTATAAAATAAATAAGTAATAATAGTTAATAATTGTAACACCATAAAATAGGGGATGGGCTGAACCATAATGTAGTACATTGACTTGAAATGTCGCTCTTTCAAATCTAAACAGCTTTCTTAATATGCAATTATTGGGGTTGAGCAGGTTACCAATTACTAAATAGATCCTGTAGATGGAGCAACAACCTGAGAATTAAACAAGACATATCAATATTTACGGTCATTGCGTCACTCGGATGGTTTGCTCAGTTGGTAAAAGCGCTCGGACGGGACCCGAGGGGTGTAGGTTCGAGTCCCGCATCGTCTTTAAATTTTGGTATAATTAACTTGTGGTAATAATTGTGGTGCCAGATCGATCTGTTATAGTTAATAAATCATTGTATTTGTTTGAGGCAATTACTAATTATGACAGGAATCACGACCATCATGTACATGAAGTATTCTTACACAAACAATGAGTTCAAGCTCTAATGGTTTATGCATCCAATATACGATAATTTATATTTATACAGCTAATTATTTATTACTTTTTATGAAATAATTTAAATTATTTAAACACAACTCATATATTGGATGCAGCACCTTACAAACTACTTTGTAATGTATATTACAGCCATTGTAAAATACTCTATTTGATTGAAAAGAGTGGCCGTTGAGTTTCTTATATGTTCTTCGTACGAGCTCAACTTTTTACGAACATAATATGGTAAATTCAGTAATTTAAAAGTAATATTTGGAGTGACGATTCAAAAGAGCTTAGTTTAAGGCTAATTGAATAAAGTTAATTTCACTTTGACTTTGAAATGCCTACTACGATGTTGTAAGTATATGCTTATTCTGGAGGGTATTCTGGAGGGGGCAAATCTGCGCTGACTCGGGGCAAACAGAGCAGGAGGCTCAAACCGCCTCAAAACTCCTCCACACTCGCTGTGGACTTTTGCAACATCAGGGGGCTTCGATCAAATTTAAATGCCGTCCACTTTCACCTGGAGACGGCGAAGCCGGCCCTGCTCTTTTTAACCGAGACACAGATATCCTCCCTGGCTGATTTATCTTACCTTTCCTACCCGGGGTATAATTTGGAACACTCCTTTATACCACGGGCTGGCGTGTGCGTTTACGTCAGGGAGGATGTCTGTTCTCGACGCCTGAGTTTTCTTGAAGGACAGGACCTATCCATCATCTGGCTGCGTGTAGACTGCGATGACCATCCGCGAATCTACGCATGCCTGTATAGGTCCCATAGCGGTAACGCAGAGACTGACCGGCTCCTCGAACACATCCAAATGGCTACAGATTCCGTGTTGGAGCAGATCCCCACTGCAGAGATGCGTGTTTCTTGGCGATTTTAACGCCCACCACGCCGAATGGCTAGGCCCACGTACCACCGATCATGCAGGGAGATCTGTTCACGACTTCACCTTAGCATATGGTCTGACGCAACTGATTATTGCGCCAACGCGAATCCCAGATGTGCAAGATCATACACCTTCACTGTTGGACCTTCTGTTGACCACCCATCCAGACGGCTACCTAGTTTCCCTTGACCCTCCTCTGGGATCGTCGGACCACTGCCTAATCCGGAGCACCGTGCCGATCACGCGCCTAACACGGCCCCGCTTCTTAGGCTGTCGCCGCGTGTGGCACTATAGGTCAGCAGAGTGGGACGAGATGCGGTGCTTTTTTGCATCCTACCCGTGGAGGCAGATCTGTTTTTCGCTGGGAGATCCAGATGCCGCTGCTGACGCTGTTGCTGATGTGGTACTGCAAGGTATGGAACTCTTCACTCCATCCTCCTCTGTGCCTATCGGTGGCAGGTCCCAACCATGGTTTGACCGCTCCAGCAAAATGGGTCAATGCGGTGGTATCTAAGGATCTGAATTCCAGCGAACTTAAAAAACACTTCAATCATGCCTCCAGGTCCTTCAAAAGAGTTATTGCTGACGCGAAGTCGAAGCACATTGGCAGAATTGGCGAGAGCAGCCATTCCGCCACTGCACAGGGATGATGACTCGCTAGCCCATGACGCGAAAGAGAAAGCTGATCTCCTGGGCTCCCTCTTCGCGTCCAACTCGACCCTGGATGACCAAGGTGCACCACCACCGCATATTCCGCGGTGCGATTCATATATGCCGGAGGTAAAAATCCGGCATAGTGCCGTGTTTAAGGCGCTTCTCACCTTGGACATTCACAAATCGAGCGGGCCCGATGGCATTCCCCCGATAGTGCTGCGGACATGTGCTCCGGAACTGGCGCTGGTCCTTACCCGTCTTTTCCGGCTCTCCTACTCATCAGGCGTTGTCCCGAAATTATGGAAGGCGGCTTTAGTGCACCCGATCCCTAAGAAAGGTGTACGTTCAGATCCGTCCAACTACCGCCCTATTGCCATTACCTCCATTTTCTCCAAAGTAATGGAGTCGAGCATCAACCGCCAGCTCTTGGGATACCTAGAGGGGCACCAGCTGATCAGCGACTGCCAGTACGGTTTCCGTCAGGGTCACTCAGCTGGTGATCTCCTTGCATACCTCACCCATAAATGGGCGCAAGCGGTTGAGTCGAAGGGAGAGGCGTTGGCGGTGAGTTTGGACATAGCGAAGGCCTTCGATCGGGTGTGGCATAAAGCGCTTATAGCGAAACTGCCATCCTATGGGCTTCCCGAGAAGTTGTGCAAATGGGTCACTAGCTTTTTGGCTGATCGGAGCATCAAGGTTGTTATCAACGGTGCATGCTCCGACTTAAAACCCATAAACGCTGGTGTCCCGCAAGGCTGCGTGCTATCCCCTACGCTGTTTCTTCTGCATATCAATGATATGCTGCAAATCAGCAATATTCATTGCTATGCGGACGACAGCACAGGGTATGCTTCCTACACCGGCCGTGCAAACATGTCCCGGGATAGCGTCGACGAGAACCGGAACAAAATTGTGTCTGAAATCGAGACTATGCTTTACAAAGTCTCGGAATGGGGCCGACATAATTTAGTCCAATTCAACCCCAAGAAGACACAAGTTTGTGCGTTCACCACTAAAAAGTCTCCCTTTGTCGTATCCCCTCGATTCGAGATCACTCCTCTAACTGCCACAGCCTGTTTTGGCATACTTGGCGTCGATATATCGAGCGACGTTCAGTTCCGTGGTCACTTGGAAGAGAAGGCCAAACTGGCCCCTTAAAAGCTTGGTGTACTCAGTAAGGCGAGACAGTACTTCACTAAAAGCCACTGCCTGCTTCTGCCATTTGACCGCATACAACGAAGAGCGGCTCGAATCATCGACGATCAAGTCATCTCCGATCGGCTTGATTCTCTAGCATTGCGTAGAGATGTGGGTTCTCTCTGCATCTTCTACCGCATTTATCACTGGGAGTGCTCAGAGGAGCTGTTCGGGTTGATTCCAGCGGCCGAATTCCACCATCGGACATTACGTGCAAAGTACCATCCGCATCACGTAGACGTCTGGCATTCCACAACCGCGCGTTTTGTTCGAAATTTCTTGCCTCGCACAGCCACTTTGTGGAATCAACTACCGGCAGCGGTCTTCCCGAACAGATACGACATAGGGACCTTCAAGAAAAAAGCATACTCCCACCTTAAAGGCCGGCAACGCATTTCTTGACACACCTGTTGTTGCGGATGTCCATGAGCGGTTGCCTCACCTCTCCCCATCCCGTGAGCCTCTTGCCCGTTTGCCCCCTCTCATATAAAAAAAAAAAAAAACAACAAGATTCCAGAAATTGTTCAAAACAAATGTATTACGAAATTTAAAAGAATTGTTAACGTTTGTGTGGGAAAGGTTACTTTAACGTAAATTACTTTCTTATTGACACCACAGACACATTAGGCACATGTACCAGTACGGAAACTACCTCCAGACGTTCGAAATGACACACTAACACAAACATGCGCATCGACGAGAAAGATAAAGTTTATTTGGCTATGACTACTTTGACATAACATAATTTTAATGAGGTGACTACTAACATTTGAGACTCTACAACTTTTTTGAGTAATTATTTTTTTTTTATTTATAGCTATATAGCTGACCCGACAGACGTTGTTCTGTACATTATAAATAAAATACTGTTTTTTTATGAATTTAATAACTTAAGATTTATCAGTCTACAAACCGTTGGTAGTCAAATAAGAAACTTAGAAAGATATAAAAATTCTATTGAGTTATTCATTTGAAACTATCCTTTAAAATTGATTTCGACGGGGGACACATCAAAGGAAAAACTTAATTGTTGTTTTTATTTTATTCCGAGCATTTTCATATTTATTCACCTTTTAAACCTTCTCTGGACTTCCACAAATAATGCAAGACCAAAATTAGCCAAATCGGTCTAGCCGTTCTCGAGTTTTAGCGAGACTAACGAACAGCAATTCCTTTTTATATATATAGATGATACATAATTTAAGGAAAAAAAGAAATGCCCTACTCACCTCTCATGTGCCCGTGGTAGCAGGTATCCTCTTGCAAAGTAGTTGATACCAAGCACTGAAGCGATTCCTTTACACTCAATACTGCGAAGTAGATTCTTGAATCCAACTAAATATCTGCAATAAATAATATCATTTTCTAAATGCACAAAAGGCATAAAAGGCATTTATTTTCTCAAAACCTTTAAAATTGTTTTTGATGTCATTTCTATGCTACTACCGCTTCGGAAACCAATGGCGTTCTAAGAGAGACGAAGCGGCGCAAGAAACTCTCCCAGCATTATTTTTTCGCGCTCTTTTCAATATAATATACAATATTGTTCTGTCATTGTTATTGCTATAAAATAATCTTAATCTAGTCCCAGGCTGTCTGATTACTAAGATATTAAGTGAAGTAGTAAGATTTACCACAGAGCCATTTTCTTAATAAAACATTTAAATTTATTTATAGATACATATAGATATACATTTACCCTTAAAGCTATTATGTATCTTATGAAGCCTACTAGAATTAGTAACAACGCTACAAGGTAACGATTTTTTGAACGTTCATTTTCATAAATGTACTCACAATGGACAGTGATAAAAAATGGTAATCAGAAATATCATTTCTATGACATATGAAATGCATGATATTTGAATATGACTTAATTAATTGAACGCTCTTTAAAAAAATTGCGTAACTTTAAATATTGTATAATATGCTGTTGGAAATGTGGTCTGCAAATTTATTTATGTTCTATTAAATAAGTTTAAGTTACAAATTTTGGCATGAAATCAATAAAATATATAAAGTGAGAACCCGTCAAAATAATTACTTTGTTACAGTTCGCGATGATAAAATTTCAAAAACAAAAGTTTAAGTGAATTGAATAAAAAATTAAACTACAATCAATTTTTTAAGGGAGATTGACATACAAGGGCCATGGTTAAAGTTCTTGAGCGGTAACCGAAACTATTGCGCAGGTATGCTATAGCGAGACAAGCAGTAAGACTGTTGTTACAACATCAAAAATATAACGTATTATTATAAATACTCCTACAATATGGACATATATATCATGTCTGATTTCTTCTGTTAGAAAATGCCTCCCAATGAAGCCTTCTGAATCGAAGGTCATAAGCCCTAATAGATCCCTATAGACTATAGACCCTATAGACCTATATTAGAGCCCTATAGACTAAGCAGGGTTTTTTTTTTCAGAAAAAAGGTTGACAGTTAATCTCTACACAAATAAAATTTTAAAACAAAATTTATGAACGACGCGGGACCCAAACCCGCGACCTCTCGCGTTCTGTGCGAGCCCAGAAGTGAGGGTTTCACTTTAAAAAATAACAAATTGTTCAGATTTGAAAGAGCGACACGTCAAGTCAATATCCCAATATGCAAATATTGGGGTTGAAGAGGTTATCAACTGTAAAGTAGATCCTGTAGATGAAGCCACAACCTAAGAGTTGAACAAAACATACAAGATTTATCAACGATACGTCACTCGAACGGTTGGCCTAGTTGGAAGAGCGGTCGTACGAAACGGGAGACGTCGCGGATTCGAGTCCCGCACCGCAGATTGGTTCCGATCATTTTTAAAAAATAGGAAACAAAGTGTTATTATTACTCGGACTAATAAAATTAGTGAGAAAGAAACATACAAATCTGAATATACATTTAACCAGTGTGGTGTACCTCAAGGAAGTGTCGTGGGGCCAATTCTATTTTTGTTTTACATAAATGACATTATAGACGTTACAAATAATAAAATATTTCTATACGCGGATGATATTTCGATAATTTTTGAATCTGACATTAAAAACTTTGATATTATGAAATATAACAATGACATTATAAATAATATGGACAAAATGATTAAATGGCTTGGTATGAATAATCTTAAAATAAATCTAACTAAATCGAACTACATGACATTTTGGACATCACACATAAATGAGGTCTGTGGTAGAGTAAATAAATTTGTTTATGCCCTGAGGCGCCTACGAAAAATTACAGATTTAGGTACCACACTGTCAGCTTACCATGCTCATATTGCATCTATCTTGAGATACGGTCTTATAATTTGGGGTAATGGCGTAAACATCCAAAAAGCATTTATTGCACAAAAAAAATGTATCCGTGCGATTTGTGGGGTAGGTCCGTACGAATCGTGTAGACCGCTGTTTATTAAACTGAAATTGTTAACCTTGCCGTGCCTATACATTTACGAAATAAGCATTTTTTGTAAAGAGGCATAAATATCTTTTCACCACTGCCAAGGAAATGTATGACCGCGACCAACGATATCCAAATAGACTTGTTTACAAAAAAGCACCCAGGACTTCTTTGTTTACTAAAAATTGTCATGCCATGTGTATTCAAATATTTAATAAACTTCCCAATACTATTAAAATGTTGAATATCGGTCCTTTTAAAACTCAATTATATCAATGGCTAATTAGTTACAATTTTTATGCTGTATCCGACTTTTTAAATTTGTGATTTTCTTTTTTTTTATAATCTTGTGTTTAACTTTGACTACATAATAAGTATATGACATGTATATTTTGTGTAGATGCTAATGTAATGTAACAATGAAATATAATGTGCTGTAATCTTAGAATTTTATTATTATATAATGACATGGAGGTAATGTAATTTGCATGCCCTTTTTGGCTAATGTGTTGATTCGTATAGAATTATTTTGTTAACTTGTATACACACATTATGCAAATAAAGAATTATTATTATTATCGATCCTAAACGCATTCTAATACAAAGTGGGATACAAATCGCGAGTGTTAGACGTAGCTTGTCACGCACACTAGAGTAATAAACCTGGCTTGCTTTCATCGGTTTTCTAGCAAGAGGCTCCATCTAGACATATAAATTATATAAGCAGGTTCCTTATCGTATCGTATTAGTCAGATGAAACTCATTCGTTTAATAACTCATGAAAATGTTCAATTAAGTGTGACATTTAATAGTGTCATACTTCTTATTCATTTCGCGAAAACCATCGATGAGTCATAGAATGAGTTATGAATCTAAAATACGGATTGATTAGTTTGACTAGCAGTCTAGTCAAACTTTTTTTGAGGTGAAAACCTCTTTAGCATCATTGTGATTTGTAAGTCTATGAACCGAAACGAAAAACCGAGATAAATGCGACAGACACGTAATAAATTCATAAGATTTTAAGATGGGATACAAGAAAGTATTATTCAGTGTTTTGGTACCAGGCGATCATAGTTGAAGAAGAGATTGTCTTATGGATGACGCGAGTATACCTTAATATATTCTGACGTCATGCGTATGACGTAATACTACATAGACACCAGGAGAACATAAATATGGTAGCGGTGATAGTATTATCTTTCATTGCGGTTGAAATCATGTGTCATCCTAGCAACATGTACCAGGACTTCATATGAAGTGTGTGGGTTCATGCACTTTTCCCGGGGCGTAAAAAGAATAGGGGAGTCCCAGGCCCATGGGTGTCGTAAGAGGCGACTAAGGGCTTTTTAGAAGTGGGAGAGTCACGCTGCCGTCTTTTGACGTCAGCACAATCGGGCCAGACTCGTCCGGGCTAATTACCACACTCGCACAGAATACCGGCGTGAAGTAGCGGCCTAGTGCCGCTATGTTTCGCATAGGTTAGTGTCGAGGACCGGTGGCCATTCCCCCCCCACCCCTCCACTCGAATATGACAGCGGTACTCAAAAAGATTTTACCTCAGGAGGGTACCGGCTCTACCAGAGTTGGACAATCCCTCCCCGGGCACTCTAGCTCGGGCTGCCCTTCGTATTCTGGGGAGGGCACAGAACCGCGCATGACCAAGGACAAACGAGGCAGCATCACCACGGCACCCCGCTCCACACTCAACGTGGATTTTTGCAATATCAGGGGAATTCACTCCAATTTAAACGCCGTCCACCACCACCTTGAGACGGCGCAGCCGGCCTTGTGTTTCCTTACTGAGACGCAGATATCTCGACCTAGCGATACGTCATATTTAACGTACCCCGGGTACAAAATTGAGCACAATTTTTTGCCTCATGCCGGGGTATGTGTGTACGTTAGGGAGGATATCTGCTGTCGCCGACTCGGCAATTTTGAGGGTAGGCACCTGTCCACTCTCTGGCTCCTCGTAGATTTAGAGGACCCCGTCCGCATCTATGCGTGTGTCTACAGGTCCCATAGTGGTAACGCAGAAACCGATCATCTCATGGGCTGCGTTCAAGCGGCAATTGACGACGTACTTGCACAGATCCCCTCCGCCGAAATCGTAGTCTTGGGTGATTTCAACGGGCACAATGCCAAATGGCTTGGATCACGTACCACAGACTACGCAGGGCGATCTGTGCATAATTTTGCATTGGCGTATGGTCTGTCCCAACTGGTTGAGTCGCCAACGCGGCTCCCGGATGTGGATAGCCACATGCCGTCCTTATTGGATCTTCTGCTGACTACACATCCCGATGGTTACCAGGTGTTTGTCGACGCCCCTCTCGGAACGTCCGACCATTGCCTGGTCAGGAGTGTAGTGCCTATCCGACGCCAACGTCGCAGACCACCAGTGACCCGCCGCGTTTGGCACTACAAGTCAGCAGATTGGGATAGGATGCGTTCCTTTTTTGCATCCTACCCTTGGGGCAGGGTTTGTTTCCCTTCGGATGATCCTAGTGCCTGCGCCGTTGCAGTAGCCGATGTGATACTACAGGGTATGGATATTTTTATACCAAACTCTGTAGTACCCATCGGTGGCAGATCACAGCCCGATGCGTCTGTTAAAGCAGTATCTGACTGCAAAAAACAGGCGTATCAAACTTGGGTTGCGGCGCTGGGCACAAAGGATCCGAACTGCACAGTTCTTAAGAGGAAATACAACCGTGCCTCCAGATTTTTTAAGCGGCAAATCGCCCGTGCAAAGTCAAAAATCGTCGTCAAAATCGGCGAGCAGCTTTCCAGTTACCCGATCGGAACACGCAAGCTCTGGTCGTTGTCGAAAGCTGCTCTTGGTAACTTCAGCCAGCCGTCCACGCCGCCGTTGCACATGAGGAATGACACCCTGGCCCATACGGCAATAGAGAAAGCCGATCTCTTGTGCACTCTTTTCGCCTCCAACTCGACTCTTGACGACAACGGAAAAACACCGACGACCATCCCGTGGTGTCAGAGCGCTATGCCTGAAGTACAGTTCAGACAGAAAACTGTTAGGCGAGCTCTGTTTTCGTTGGACGTCAGAAAGTCGAGCGGGCCGGATGGCATTTCTCCAATCGTGCTTAGAACGTGTGCCCCTGAGTTGACGCCGGTGCTGACGCGTTTATTCCGGCACTCTTATTCTAAAGGCGTAGTCCCTGACTCATGGAAGTCAGCCCTTGTCCCTCCGATCCAAAAAAAAGGAGACAGTTCGAGTTCGGATCCGGCAAACTACAGGCCTATTGCTATTACATCCCTGCTCTCCAAATTCATGGAGAGCATAATTAGCCGTCAGCTCTTGGTATATCTAGAGGGTCACCAGTTGATCAACGACCGACAATACGGGTTTCGCCATGGTCGGTCGGCAGGTGATGTTCTGGTATAACTAACACATAGATGGGCAGCGGCTATTGAAAACAAGGGGGAAGGTCTGGCAGTTAGCGCTCCTCTCCAAACTTCCATCATTTGGGCTTCCCGAGAGCTTGTGCAAGTGGACCTCCAGCTTCCTCACTGGGCGCAGCATACAGGTCGGTGTCGACGGATATTGCTCGAACCCGAAGCCCGTAAATGCTGGAGTGCCCCAAGGCTGTGTGCTGTCGCCCACGCTGTTTCTTCTGCATATCAATGATATGTTGGACACCTCCAACATTCATTGCTATGCAGACGATAGCACTGGTGATGCCGTATACACTGGCCATGCAGGTCTCTCTCGGGAAATCGTCAACCAGTGCCGGGAGAAACTTGTGTCTTCTATGGAGTCCTCTCTTGAGAAGGTCGCGGAATGGGGTAAATTTAACCTTGTCCAATTTAACCCCCAGAAGACTCAAGTTTTGTCGTATCACCGCTCTTCGACAACACTTCTCTTAAATCCGCGCCTAGTATCGGAATACTGGGTCTCGAAATCTCGAGCGAATGCCAATTTCGTGGTCATCTTGAAGGCAAAGCCAAATTGGCTTCAAAGAAACTGGGCGTCATTAATATTGCACGGCAATACTTCAAGCCGGCCCAGATACTAGCGCTCTACAAAGCGCAGGTCCGGCCACACATGGAGTATTGCTGTCATCTCTGGTCTGGCGCACCCCAGTATCAGCTCGATCCATTTGACCGCGTGCAACGCAGAGCAGCTCGAATTGTCGGGGACCCAGTGCTCTGTGAACGGCTGGATCACTTGGCGTTGCGTAGAGACGTCGCTTCATTGTGTGTCTGCTACCGCATTTATCACGGGGAGTGTTCCGAAGAGCTGTTTAACCTGATTCCTGCCGCCGAATTCCACCTTCGCACGACACGCCACAAGTTAGGATTTCATCCTCACCATCTGGATGTGTGGCGGTCCTCCACAGTGCGGTTTTCAAGGAGCTTTCTTCCACGTACTACAAAGCTGTGGAATGAGCTTCCTTGTGCGGTGTTTCAGGGACGATACGACATGGGTACCTTCAAAAAAAGCGTGTACACCTTCCTTAAAGGCCGTCAACGCTCCTGTGATTCCTCCGGTGTTGCAAGAGATTGTGGGCGGCGGTGATCACTTAACAACAGGTGACCCGTACGCTCGTTTGTCCTCCTATTCCATAAAAAAAAAAAATGCACAGTGTAGGTTTCACTTCTGGTTTAAATTTTTTTATTTAGCTATTTGCATATTCATAATCATATAAAAAAAATTACATGAAAAATTTAAAAGCGATGTTTTGCTGTAAGTAAAAATACTTATCTATTATTGAAGGAGGAATGAAGATTTCATTTTTTTATACTCTTTACGGGGAATCTCACCACAATTTCTGAATATCTAAGTGATCGGACAGCCTTGGACTAGATTATGATTATTTTAAAGCAATAATAATGGTTGTACAATATTGTGTATTCTATTAAAAAGAATGCAAAAAAAGATGAATGCTGGGATAGTTTCTTACGCCGCTTCATCTCTCTCAGAGCGCCATTTGTTTCCGAAGCGGTAGTGGTATTAGAAATGACATCAAAAAGAATTCTACATGAATCAATTTTGAGAAAATAAAATCTTTTATGCCGCACAGAGAATAATTAATTCATGATGACATCTAAAATATTACCTTTTCCTGAAAAACATAGCAATTTAAATAAACGGAAGACCATGGTATTAAACATTTGATTCAACAATTACATAGAATGTAAATTACAAACATTGTTTTTTTCGAATGAATAATATTCATTCTGCAATATACGGCTGAAGTTTTCGTTTGAAGCACCGTCGAAAATTATTAAATTAAGCTTCCATCACTACTTTCATAAGAAAGCGAAAAATATAGAATCGAAAGCGTGTACTGTGACGTCACCAAGATGGCGGTTCGTATTAATTTGAACGCACGGCAATAATATTACGATATACCTCGGTAAAATCTTCTCGTCCAAAATACCAGTATCTGAAGACGAGGATTTTTAACCAGTGTGTGTTGCCAGTGATCACTCACGGTACGCAGACATGGTCTTACTATGGGCCTTATGGGGAAGCTCATGGTCGCTCAGAGGGCAATGGAGATGGCTATGATCGGAGTTTCCCTACGAGACCCGCAGAATTAGAAATGAGGAGATCCGTAGGAGACCCAAAGTCATCGACATAGTCTAGTGGTTGCGAACCTAAAGTGGCTGTGGGCAGGACACATTACTCGACGGACAGATGGCCGTTGGGGCAGTAAAGTCCTCGAATGATGACCACGTACCGGAACAAGTAGTGTACCGACGAGAACTTTGGAGGAGGCCTTTGTTCAGCACTGGACGTCTTCCGGTTGAAATGATGATGATGATGATGATAAGACCCCAGTAATATCAGTGACTTGACAATAATTTCATTATAACTACAAGCTATTACCGCAAAACTAAAATATGCATATAAAACAGATATCATTGTCGCCCAGTCTACATGTAGTCGACGTCATTTAATATCGAGGTTAATTCGTATTGGCACCGGAGCGTCTTTGATTAAGGCATCTGGGACGCAACGTACACTAACTAGGGGATAGAATCTAGATTACTTTGTCGTATATACCAATTGATAGGTTTTTTTGATAATATTATTTTAATATGTAAAAAGTAAGGCCACTGTACAGAAGTGAAAGCTTCGGATAGAGAATTTTTTCTTTAGAATTTGATTTTACAATTATAATTACTTAATCGTTTTTTTCAACTCTTTTGTAATTATTTTATTAAAGAAGAGTACATATCATTTACGCACGTAATACTATAAACTTAGATTAAAGACTGGTCTCCGCTGCGCTCCAACTAAATACCGCACTACCTAAGAACAATAGCTTTTTTGTTACGGTAACTATTAGATGCCTGTGTGCGTGGCATCTTGACACTCAATTGCATGTTTCAAATTTTGTAAAATGCACATCGGGTTATTTTATATTGAAACTAGCTGACCCAGCAAACGTTGTATTGCCGATATTAAAACCGAGATACAAAAGTAACTGTTGATCGTAGATGGGTGAAAATTTGAAGTTGTATGTATTTTTTAATTCTGACTCATAATCAAACAAATTTAAAAATATATGTCAAAAAATTAAAAAACATTTGGGGGGATGAAAAATAGATGTTGTCCGATTCTCAGACCTACCCAATATGCACTCAAAATTTCATGAGAATCGGTCAAGCCGTTTCGGAGGAGTTCAATGTTTAACACCAAGACACGAGAATTTTATATATATTAAATTAATAAAATACAAAATACTTACTGATTATATATATATGTGATCCCAGTGTCTTTCTTATTTCTTATAGTTTTATTTTTACAAAGTTTTACTACGCAACCCGGCGTTTAGTTTCAATTATTAGCAAAGTTTAACAGAACATCTGGTACGTCAACGCCACACATTGCTCGAGTACGCCCAGTTGGGCGTAGTATTATTTGACGCACTTTGCGACTACGCCTGCGGATACCAATCCTTAATCTAAGACTATGAATTTAATGAATCATACTGTATTTCGGTGACGTGACTTTGACTGTTTCGAACATCGTGAACGTGCATAAAGAAGTTTTAACTACCTACAAATTGTTACATTGTTTACCTCCAAATAGTGCTGCTATCCGTATCCTTGATCTCCTTGGTGAGATGAGTGAGTAACGCTGCGTTGGCATTCGTGTACCATTTCACCACCTCCGACATTGGTGCACCCGGATTTATTTCGGCCCTTCAAATAACACAATATAATAATAACATAAACTGGAGGAATCAATTGGAAGAAAACAGGTCTAGACAGGAAGACTTGGAAAAATCTGGAGGAGGCCTTTACACGTTGAGAGATCCTATAAAAGTAAAAACAATGATGATAAACATGCTAATTAACATATTTATATTTTAAGATAATTATAACATTACTAGCTGACCCAGCAAAAGTTGTATTGCCATATAAAGTAAAAAAAAAATTTGGGGTGTAAAATGTAGATGCAACCGATTCTCAGACCTACCAAAATTATCGTACAACAATTATTGTAAGTATTGATCCATTGCCATCTTGCAACCCTATAGCGGATTTGTGGATGTAACAGAATAATATAAAAATCGCGATACAAAAATAGGGGTTGATCGTAGAGGGTTGAAAATTTAGGGTTGTATGTATTTTTTAATGTTGTATCATATAAAAAACAAAAAATTACGTCCATAAAAAAAAGGGTGGACCACTTTGTACCATTGGGAGGCTCCTTTGCACAGGAAGCCGGCTAGATTATCGGTACGGCGCCTATTTCTGCCGTGAAGCAGTAATGTGTAAACATTACTGTGTTTCGGTCTGAAGGGCGCCGTAGCTAGTGAAATTACTCGGCAAATGAGACTTAACATCTTATGTCTCAAGGTGACAAGCGCTATTGTTGTGCCGCTCAGAATTTTTGGGTTCTTCAAGAATCCTGAGTGGCACAACATTGTAATTGGCAGCCTGCTCGTCTCGTCCGTTATTTTCATTAAAAAAAAAAGATATCATCTTCCCATCGATTTTGGGTCTACTTTGACACCGCTTGCCAACAGGGCCGTGCCACTTTATTGCCCAAATAGTCCACATATTATCTGCATAGCGTGAACGTGAAATATGGCCTGCCCATTTCCATTTCAATGCTAGCGCATGTTGAAGAGCATGCTTAAGATTTGTAGTAGATATATTTTGATTTATTAAATTATGGGCCTTTCTTATCTTACGGATGTTCCTCTCCATTTTGTGCGCTGTTCTAAGTAGTTTGTTTTTAATTTAGTTGGTAGAGAAAAACACATTATGCAATCAAATAGTCAGAAATAGTATAGTAGATTTTACAACGAGTGCACAAAACGAACCATTTTATCCGAGCACTTTTAGCAGCCCGAGCTGAAGGCGAGGGCTGATAGTACTGTCGAGGATAAACTCTGTTTTTCATTTCGATTGCGAGGAAATAAAACAGTAGTATAACATGGACATTTTTAAAAAATTTAGCAAATTTGAAGAAATTAATAAACGCACGAAAAAACAATACCTGTTTCCTCCCCCCCCCCCACCCCTTTATTATCTTATGACATTGATATTAGGCTTGGGCTCCAGACATATACAGCCTACTAATAAATTCATTTTGTAATATATATTTTATTTAATTAATTAAATAACCTACCGTATTTTAATTTAAATTTTAATATCTTTTATGTCTTAAAAAACACATGAGGCAAATAAATAAAAGTAAATATAATAAAATCACAAATTCTATCTCTGAACTTTTTATTGTGTTTTGCTGTATGTCTCATTTTCTTTGCCTTAATATAGATACGTTAATGCACTTATGCTCAAAAATAGATTTTGTGCAGCCTATATCGTGCACAAATAAGTAATTTCAGAGCATGAGAAGTGAAAATGTTTATTAACCTAAATATTTCATGTTTATAACACGCAGTTAAAATGTTCAGTTATTTTCATTACGCAGTGTTTTCAAGTCAATGTAGGGTGGGGCTACAATGGGTATTTTTTTATATTGACACACTTTTACACATAATATCTTGCCCCAAACTAGGCAGAGCCTGTATTGTGGGTTCAAGAAAACGATATAAATACTTAAAGATACATAACTCCATCCATGACTCGGAAACAAACATCCATATTCAACATGAAAATGTTTGCACCTAGAGTATTTCGAACTTTCGGCCTATTTAGTAGGCCTTTTATGCCTTTAGGAGGGTAGATAATATAAACAATATATCCTCAAAATATTTAAATATTTATATCGTATTTGTGAACGACATTCTTAAAATGTTCACGAATTTCGGTTATGTTTTATGTATTTTCGGCAAAATTGAAAAATATTATCTGATTGCAAACTGAGTCTTATTTCCAATAAATATATTTTGTGTATCGTGTTTTTATCACAGAGTTCATAATATTATAATTTTATTACTTCTAATTAAGGCGACACTAAATGCCAGCGACCTTGAGCGATATGAGTTCACGGCTGCCGGCCCGCCATCTATTTAATAAAGCCAATATTTTCAAAATTCTTGGGTGGAAAACAGTTTATATGCTTACAATCCTCGTTATTCACTACTAATCTGAATAAATGAACCTACAAAAAATGTACAAGCTAAAAGAATAACTTTTCTGAGAGAAGTACCAAAAAATGCGTCACGCCATGCCAAAAAACTTGTTTAACTTCAAAGAAAAGTGGTAGTTCAAAAAGGCTCGGGAGTGTTAACTATAACCAACAGCAAGCATTAGTAACCTACAAATAAGACTTAAGGATATGTGTAACAGGATTAAGTAGTGTTGAGTACATACTTAAGAAGTTTCAACAGCATTATAGCTCTTATAGTTTCGGAAAAAAGTGGCTGTGACATACGGGCGCACAGACAGACATGACGAATCTATAAGGGTTCTGTTTTTTGCCATTTGGCTACAGAACCTTAAAAACGAAACCATGTTTGATCAATTCCCTTTTGAAATATCCAAACAAACAAATTATATATTTAGGAAACAAAATTTTAATCATCCTTACGTGGTCGCACGTCAAGTCGACAGGAAGAAAGTGAAAAAGTCGTGGACAAAAGCTAGTGTTTAAATAAGTTTGGTACTTATTTCCGTAGTATTTAATATATCATAAATACCTTGTCCTAACAATAATATTGAGAATAGTTGTTTTAAAAGTTAGTTGTTGTTGTTAGTTGACTTTAGCAATTATTTAATTATTACATAATTTTTAGATCTGTGTAATTGAGCCAGTACCCCCAATTCAATACCAACATTTTCAAAATTCTTGCGTGGAAATCGTAATATTTTAACAGGTGCAAACAGTTTAAATGTTTACAATTCTCATTATTGATAACTAATGTAAGTATATGTACCTACATAAAAAAAGTACAAGCTATATAAATACCTTTTCTGAGAATAGTACTAAACAAATGCGTCATGCTGAGAAAAAACTTGTTTAACTGCAATGAAAATTGGTAGTTCAAAATAGCTCTGGAGTGTTAACTTATAACCAACAGCAAACATTAGAAACCTACAAATAAGTCTTAAGGGTATGTGTTATATGATAAAATAGTGTTCATAGCTCCAAATGGTGTAATTTCACTAATAAACTTGTCTAAAAATGCCTTGTTTGCGTGTTTTCTGCTTACCCTTCGCCTTAATATATTCATGTTTGTAGCGAATCATATGTGAATCGTTAAGAGCAACAATGAATGTTTGCTTAAGAATTTATACACAAAACTATTAACATAGTGGTCAAAGAATCCATAATGACTCACCTTGGTTTGCTTTTAAAGCGACTCATGATTCACTCTTTTAACTGTTTATAATTTCACTTGAAACAAGATAGGATAAAACTATTAAAATTTATTATTTAATGGTTTTTTATGATATAATAATAAGGGACGAGACGAACAGAACTTTCAGCTGATGGAAATTGATACGCCCTGCCCATTACAATGCAGTGCCGCTTAGGATTAATGAAAACCCCAAAATTTCTGAGCGGCACTACAATTGCGCTTGTCACCTTGAGACTTAAGATGTGAAGTCTCATTTGCCGAGTAATTTCACTAGATGGTGTATAATAATAAGTATTTAACCCTACTACAAGATATAATCTTCTTATGCCTACCATTCGGATAAGTCGAGTTAGTATGTCTTTTATTGGGCGGTGTAAGGCTTTTACAACATGATCCCAGAAAATGCACAAAACAAATGCATTACCAAATTGTAAAATACGATTGTGTGGTAAAGGTTACTATAACATAAATTATTTTCTTAAGAATTCCAAAGGCTGAATGAGAATGGAGCAAACGCCCTCAGTCTATTTAATTATTAATTTTATGGCACGATTTTTTGACGTTCTATAAGTGATTTTGAATCCTATTTTGAATAAAAATATTTAAATTTGAGATTTACTCTGTGCTTTTATTATAACAAATTGATAAATATTGTAAAATTATATTTTTAGAATACAAATTTACTTAAGGCGCGGACTGACTAGAATTGTTTACGCTACAATATTTGTGTTAATCAAGTGGATAAGCTGCATATAGGGCATTTATTTTAGTGATTTTCTTTTTTTTATTCAAAATTTACATATTAAGTTGAATAATTGTTCGGTTTAAGTTTTAGAAAAGTACTAAATCTATTAAATTCTTTATAAAGAATGTTCTTATCGCTGAAAATTGAGAGATTTTTGACTCCAAAGTATATTTTTGGGAAGCAGCTTCTAATTTATTTTAGTGGATATTTCAAATTTTATATAAATATTCCATTCGGTTCAAAATTTTCTTTAAGTCCTTCTTTGTGCACTGTATTTTTTGCGTCGGAGTATCTTCATTGCGTTATGTTGTAATCGAATCTCTAACGAACCAATTTTTGTGAAAATTGAAGAATGACCGCGCCTTAAATATCATTGCTTGTGGTGGCGTCGTGGGGCAGGTTGTTTCCGTCCCTTAAGTATTGTCGAGGGAGGAGAAGGCTACTCCATGCGTCATGCTCGTGAACTGCCACTACTTGTGTGGCTGGATGATCCTCTCATCAGAAATTTTGCTTCATGTCGTTAAAATTAAAGTTATCTTATATATGTATATTTATTTATGTCAAATTGACGGGTGCAATAATTGTGATGACGTTCAGACTTTGGATTCAGTCAAGAATCCTGAGAGACACTGCATTGTAATGGGTAGTATATCACTTATCGTCAAGCAAACGATTTACTTGTCTCGTCACTTCCTTCATAAAAAATACCACATGCTCGTAAACGGTTTCCCTTAGTTAAGATGAAAATGCGGGAAATAGCCGCTCAATAATTTAATATACGTTCACAAAATCGTTACAATTTTGCTCTGAATAGTGATTTTCTAATTACAACACTAGAAATATGGGATTGCTTGTAACCAATTCTAGTAGGCTTCATTAGACACATAGTAGCTTTAAGGGTAAATGTATACACTTATATTATAAAGTCCCAGCCACTGTTCATTATCTATAAATAAATTAAATAGGTTTTTTAAAAAATGTCTCTGTCGTAAATCCTACTACTCCGCAGCTAAATATTTAAGTGATCCGACGGCCTGGGACTAGATTATAATTATTTTATAGCAATACCAATAACAGTACAGAGTGTTTCATTCAAAATAGCGCAAAAAAAAAGGATGGGAGAGTTTTTTGCGCCGTTACTTCTCTCTCAGAGCGCTATTTGATTCCGAAGCAGTAGTAGTATCTAGTATATTAGAAATTACATCAAAAAGAATTCTAAAGTAATCAATTCTGAGAAAATAAATGCCTTTTATACCTTTTAATAAATAAATACCCAATATAGTACACCGTTGGTTCATACGAACACTCAGCTGAAAGCGTTCTCTAATAAAAAGTTATATGGTGCTCATATTATATGACATTTTATCAAGCAAATGTACCTTCATGATTTGTTTTGCGCCCTTCGTGTCAACTTTATCGTACACGAGACATATCTTTGAATGCCATTCAAAGTATTTCAACTTTAATTGACTCTAGGATACGTACACTTATAATAATATAGACAGTACTGTGAGTAAAATCTTATATCTTTTAACGAGCAATTGTTGTATATATATAATTTGAATCTCGGAAACGGCTCCAACGATTTTGATGAAATTTAGTATTTTTTTTATGGGATAGGAGGACAAACGAGCGTACGGGTCACCTGTTGATAAGTGATCACCGCCGCCCACAATCTCTTGCACCACCAGAGGAATCCATGGAGTGTTGCCGGCGTTGTAAGAAAGGTGTACGCGCTTTTTTTGAAGGTACCCATGTCGTATCGTCCCGGAAACACCGCACAAGGAAGTTCATTCCACAGCTTTGTAGTACGTGGAAGAAAGCTCCTTGAATACCGCACTGTGGAGGACCCCCACACATCCAGATGGTGAGGATGATAACCTAACTTGTGGCGTGTCGTGCGAAGGTGAAATTCGGCGGTAGGAATCAGGTTAAAAGATCTAGGTTTCAATTTAACAAAAATGTAGTTTTGTCCATGTTTTCATGAGAAACAGCTACAATGCCATAACAATACAAAGGTGAATTTTGCCACTATATACAAGACTATAGCTCAGATGGGACATTGGGTAATCCGTAAAGCAGAAGATCCCGGTTCGAATCCAGATGTCCAATTAGTATTTTTTTTTCAAGTTTGTACATTCTTAAAAATCCAAGCAAGGCTCGGTCGTCCGGATATTAAAGAAAGTGTCTAATACTTTGGGAGTTAATAGAAATTTCATTATTTTTATTTATTTGAATTAATTTCACTATTGATTCAACTACCATATTCAAAATAAGATCTGAGTTGAGTAAAGATGATAATAAATCGGTTGGATTTTGTCTTAAGGGAGGAAATGAATTATCATTAAATACACCAGCAAATGGCTTATTCTCATCTTTCTATTTCCTCTCTATGTTGTTGTATTTTTTAACCGACTTCGAAAAGGAGGAGGCTTTCAATTCGATTGGTTTGATCGATTTTTTTATGTATTTACACCGATTACGCTGAGATTTATTATCAGGTTTCCGTGATTCTTGCTGAATGTTTGCCATTTGATCCCACAAAAATTTGACATGGTTTGGCTCAGTAGTTTTTATTTAATGAATATTTTTGCTAACGTGGATGATGTTATTATAGTTTGTGTACTGATTTTTTAGGAGTTTTCATTTAGTTTAATTATATATTATTACTATTACCTCATTTGCCAAGCCAAATGTAATAGCAGATATCTACACTCGCCACGTGTGACTTTGGGCGGGATAGCTTCGTCTAAAACCAAAAACCCAAGCGGGCAATCGCAGACTTAATCCCTATCAATAGGTAGCACAAACAAATAATAGTATTTTATTAATATTAAAGGTGTAAGATTTGCATAAGAGGTATATATACTTAAATCTCTAATGAATTAATTTATACTTTTGAGTTTTTGAAGTCGGTTTTTTAGACGTAATATTTTTTCTTTTTTAACTGGGTCAATGTCCAGTAAAGGGTAAGATGGCTATATTACCTCTGCAATGGCAGCATAGAGCATCTTCAGTAGGTGTAGTGAAATTTTTAAAGTTGTGTGACTCACCACAAATGGAGTAACGTTCAGAGTTCAGTCACCTCAGTATGGTCGGAATAAAATACGAAAGAACTTGCAGATTTTGACTTGAGGCTGATGAAATGCCATTTCATCTCCTCTGCAATTACGGCCCACTATCTAACACCATCGATGGCGACTATACCTTGCTCCCAAATGCTGTTTGCAATACTCGCGTCAAGCAGATACTGCGGTTTGTAAATACCTACGGCAGGGCTTGACGACGAGCTATAGTATGAGTGGTGAATACAATAGATCAATTCTGGACGCGGTGTTAATAGGACTCACTAGGACTAGCCAAATAGACACCCTCTCCAAATAATAATAAATAATTATTATTAAACGTTCAGAGTTCTTACAGAACGTTGCTATGTGTATATATCGCAGGGAAATGATAGTGAATGGATCAAATCACGGAGTATGGTTAAAGAACAACATGATTTTATCATTTCTCTAAACAAATCTAGTGATTTGATCAAATTCCAGGGTTACCCGACCCGACTAGAAGAACTTAGAATGTAAAAGCGAGTGAAGCTAGCTTTAGACATGTCATACCCCGACCCGGTCAGTTTGGGTGGAAGGGGATAGCGGACATAGCCCGTGGCCCCTTCGTGTTTTTTTTTAAATAATATGGGCCCCGTGATGCGAAGCTTCTAGTTGGCCTTTAGAGAAACTTTTATCTGTTTTGAGGTTAGGTTACATTAATTTGATTTTCAAGAGAATGGTGCTTTACCTTTTCATGATAGTGGGGGTGTGAGCCAGGGGACACAGGACATCTCCCTCCCTCCCCCTATCCCTCTCACCCCCCTCCACCTGCGACACGATACTAAATTCTTACCAAATTACGTCTAAGTCTTACCAAATAAACCTTTTAAATACCAAAGAAAAGCTTTTTGGTCATTTTACGGAACCAACTCTGGCACTTGGTCATATTCCTAGATTTGTTTCGAGAAATGATAAAACCGTGTTGTTATTTTAACATCCTCCGAGATTTGACCAAATCAATGTTTTTATCATATCCCTGCGACATATATACCTCTTGCACTTCAGGCAATGCTTAACTGGTGCGATGTAGGGTCGAACCACAAAGCGCGTGGTCGCGTGGTAAACAGGGTTAGGGCTGTCCGCATAGAGTTTTTATATTTCTACTACTTACTTGAGTTTCTCTAAAGTGTTGTATAATATTTTTAGTTAAAAAAATTGTAATTATAATGACGTGTTCTCACGATATATTTTATTAATTTGATGCCGATATTTAGATCCAATTGCATGAATCGTGGTCGTGGCGGAACTGCGGAGGCGCGGGCGGGAAACTCTTGACACATTGACTCTTGACACTAATAGTACATCAATCTTTCCACGTGGCACCTAATTCTGGACACACACTACTGACGACGTCCATACTTTCGGATCTCTTTGTTGCATTTGTACTGCATAGTGAGACCATGGGACTTTTTCTGCTAGTCTAAAATCATCCTCCCTATTAAATTCTTAGAATGCTTTTTAATTTCGATAGCTTCTCTAATAAGCCGTGGGATGTATTGGCGTTCAGCAGAAATCACCCGTGGGTTATGCATTTCGATCCAGTGGTTGGTATCTAATATCGGCATCAAATAAATAAAATATGTATCGTTAGTACTCGTCATAATAATTAATATGTTAAAGTTCCTCAATGATAAAAGTTGTAAAGAGGAAACACTGAGACATGACACCAGTAAAGTATTTTACCTACTATACACACATCAAAAAAGTCTAATTTAAATTTTAGGATGGTTTTTCACATTATAAAGTTGTTTGAATATTGTTGTATAAATGTTGTATACTTTTAAAATAATATTTTTAGGGTCCTATGATGTAAAAATAACAGCTGTTGTCTTTATAAGTTCTTTTAATAACAGAAATAAACATAATTAGAATATACTGCAGAAACTAATGTACATAAGCAAATAAACATTTTTTTAACAAAGTAAAATTTCTAAAGAAAATGAATTTATTGTGAAAGAATAGGATAATTTAATACAAAGTATGGCCTCCTCTGCTATTCAGAACTTGTCGGCAACGATTATTCATTGAATTAATGAGACTTGTAATGTCATCTTGCGGTATTCGCTCCCAATGGAATTGTAGCAAATCCTTCAGCTGTTGGGTTGTTGTCACGTCTCTGGAGCATGTCCCATGCGTGCTCGATGGGGTTGAGGTCTGGCGATTGTTTAGGCCAGGGCAATACCCGGACGTCCTCCGTTGCCAAGTATTGACTGGTTCGCCGAGCAGTGTGTGACCGCGCATTGTCATGCATTAACGTAAAATCGGAGCCAAAGGTTTGTGCAAATGAATGGACATAAGGTCTGAGAATATCCTCAACGTAATTTTCAGCGTTGATGTTTCCATTTACAAAAACGAGCTCAGTTCGCCTGTTCTTCATAATACCCGCCCATACCATAACTGTTGAGCCGCTGTATGGATGAACTTCCTGAATGCACCTGAGCCTTTCAGTATTTCCGGGCCGACGGTACACTCGCACCCATCTTGTATCAGGCCTTAACCCGAATCGCGACTCGTCGCAAAATATAATTTTATCCCATTGTTCCTGGGTCCATGTTCTGCGTTCTCTACACCATTCAGATCGACGAGCGCGATGCCCGTGACCACCTAATTGGGCGTCGAGCTCGTAGACCGTACTCATGCAGTCGTATTCGCACAGTTTGGGGACTTAGATCAACACCACTTGAATTTTGTAGCCTCAAACTTATCTCTCGATCGGTTAACATCGGCTAGCGTCTTGCAGTCAGTTGTATGTACAGGTCTTGTCGAGTGGTTGTACTCCTTTTACAGGCTGAATGCTGTTCAGCGGGTTCTCTTGTATTATTGTAGCGCTGCAAAAGACCGAGAATGATGAGATGAAGAATGCCAAAATGCCGAGATACCTGTGATTGATTACTTCCCGCTTGCAACATCCCTACAGCTCTTTTCATTTCATATGCCGTCAAATGACGTCGCTCCATGACGTAAAGAATATCTAACAATTCAATTTTGTCGCAAAGACTAAACGTAGTAATAAAAACGCACTTAAATTCAAACAAATTCTCTTTCATTTAATTTTATGAAAAAAAAAAACAAAACATAATCGAATTTTTTTTACAACCAGCCAGTACCTCATCAATAACAAAAAAGCTTACATACCTAAGCACTTTGAGTGAATAAAGACTTAGAAATTAATTAATATAAATGGTTAATTTGTAACATCATGCATGCTTAGACTTTTTTGATGTGTGTATTTTATTTATTACAATGTACAAGAATAGGCACTTAGCAAATATGTTTTCTCCATTATCTTTGTGAGTTGAAGTTTGCTGCAATCCATAACATGAACTCTCAATTTTAATAAGATCTTTAAATATATAATTGAGGCAGTTGTCAGTTATTTATCCTTGGCTGTTAGCAGTTTTATGAACTTTTAATATTGATAGTTATTTGTTATATATTTGCATTTTATTTGGGATAAATTATAATTGACAGTTGACATAACAAGCAACAAACAGAAATTACCTATTTATTTACATGCGGCCACTGAGTATACAAGTACAACATTCTAACTCATGGATCATTGTAAATGCAGTAGCTGTGTTTACTGTGTATTAAACTGATTGTATTTAATCTTAAAAACATATATTTAAAAAATATTGTGGATTATGTAGTAAGTGTTCATAAATAGCAGATTTTACATCAAGGGGTAAAGCAGAGCAGTCTATTACGACATGAGCGTCATATTAAATCGTAAATGTAGCGAAGGTCCCTCCATTTAACTCTTGTACGAAGAAAAAGAGTTGTGTAGAGTCCTGAGAGAAGCGAGTGATTCATCATTCAAGCCACACGAGAATAAGACAAGCTTTCTTCCTGAGGTAAATACTTTTTTTATAACAATAAGGGACGAGCCGAGCAGGACGTTCAGCTGATAGTAATTAATACGTCCTGTCCATTACAATACAGTGCCGCTCAAGATTCTTGAAAACCCAAAATTTCTGAGCGGCACTACAATTGCGCTCGTCACCTTGATACATGAGATGTTAAGTCTCATTTATCCAGTAATTTCACTAGCTGCGGCGCCTTCAGACCGAAACACAGTAATGCTTACACATTAATGCTTCACGGCAGAAATAGGCGCCATTGTGATACCCATTATCTAGCGGGCATCCTGTGCAAAGGAGCCACTTCCCACTGGTGAATATAAATATCTATCTAATTGTAATGTAATCCATCTAGAGCTATTTAAGTCTATGTTTTTAATAAGTACAGAGACAAAATACAGTATTTTACGAGGACACGAGGCATCGGCACATAAAATGTTCATTATACGGTTTATTGTGGATTTATAGGCTGAATCGTAAAAAATCTTAAGGTACTACCTACTACTTTCATTAAATAGGTGTGTCTAATTTGTTAACAGCTCAAGTGAAGGTTGTTAAAGCATATAAATGCTTAGTTAAGGATTGGTCTCCGCTGCGCTACAAATAGATACCGACCACCACTACGTGAGAACAGAAGCTTTTTATTTTGGCACCTATTAAGGCGAAGAGTAAGCAGAAAACATGCAAACAAGGTGTTTTTAGACAAGTTTTTTGGTGAAAATATAGCTTTTCGAGCTATGAACACTACTTAATCCTGTTACACATATACGTAGGACTTATTGTAGGTTTCTAATGCTTGCTGTTGGTTATAGTTTTCACTCCAGAGCCTTTTTGAACTACCACTTTTCCTTGCAGTTAAACAAGTTTTTTGGCATGGCATGACGCATTTTTTTAGTACAACTCTCAGAAAAGTTATTCTTATAGCTTTACTTTTTTGTGTAGGTATATTTATTCAGATTAGTAATGAATAACAAGGATTGTAAGCATATAAACTGTTTTCCACGCAAGAATTTTGAAAATATTGGCTTTGTTACATAGATGGCGGGCCGTAAGCCGTGAAGTCATATCGCTCAAGGTCGCTGGCATTTAGTGTCGCCTTAAATGCTTGTGTGTGGCATCTTGACACTCAATGGCATTTTTCAAATTATGTAACATACGCTTCAAGTTACGTATATGTTCGTGGAGTGTCATTCTTATTTAGTTGTAACTTAAATAGCCTGATCGCTCCCTTCCCAATCTGTGCTATTATGAAATGTGTAATCCATTTTGCTTATGGAATTTCAATATTCGTTCTATTGAACGTTTTCCTGAGCATCGGCGGCGCAATAGTATAACTAATTCAACCATTTACTGTCACCACTGTGCCGGTTTTAAGATCCTTGATTCGGTATTTGAATTCATAATATGTCCGTTTATTCGACTTTTATAACTTCGGCAACGCTCTTATGAAATCTCGTATTAGTATTATCGAAAGTATGGCACCGGTGATCACTCATGTGACAAGTGATCGATTGGGATGGCGTAATGGTACTTTAGATAGGTATGAATGCGACATAGAAGCGTTTTCTAAACTATATGGTTTAGGAAATTAAAATTGACACCTTAGATTAAGGATTGGTCTCCGCTGCGCTCCAACTAGATACGGCACTACCTAAGAACAATAGCTTTTTTATTACGGCAACTATTAGATGCTTGTATGCGTGGCATCTTGACATGCAATGGAAACTTTCAATTATAACATATGCTTCGTCTTATTTTAGATTGAAATTAATAAAATACAAAATAATTTCTGATGGTATATGATCCAAGTATCTTTCTTATTTCTTGAAGTATTAATTTTATAAAGTTTTACTACGCAACCCGGCATTTTAGTTTCAATTATTAGCAAAGTTTAACAGAACACGGCACGTCAACGTCAGACATTGTTTAAGACTGGCTCGAGTACGCCCTCTTGGGCGTATCTAGCTGGAGCGCAGCGGAGACCAATCCTTAATCTAAGAGTGACACTATAAAAAGCAGTTTCCGGAATTCACTTACTTATGACGCAATGGATTCTAAATTATCTTATTTTTAAGATATTCAAAGTAATACAAGTGATAAAGTGTTGAAAATTGTTATTTGTTTACTGTTCACCGTAATTATTATAAAGCAGTGCTTGCGAGAGCTTCATGAATAAAGCATTATTGTGTTCGCTGTGACAAAATAAAACCGATCATATATTTAAAAGTGCTGCGCAATATAGAAATTCTATTTGATCAATTTCATTCAGTTTTACCAGTATTGAAATGATTGGTTGTAAAACGCTGTTTAATACCTACATCTTTTGCAACAGTGATTTGAAAAATATTCAAATGTCAATACCAGGGGCGTGCATTCGTTTTCTAGCAACGTTGCCTACGCTATGGACCTTTTTTTTATTTATTTAATTATAAAAGTATGCACAGTTGGTACTTAAATTTTACATCTCGCCAAACTGTTGCAACAGTTTGTTGGCGAGTTTACGCTCTTAGACTATACTATAATATAGTGCATCTGTAATAAATAATAAAAAGAACAGAAGGTGCATTAACAACAAAAGAAAAATAAAGATAACGATATATTAAAAATTGCTACCGAATATTAGAAAAATTTATACAAAAGTGAAAAAATGGGAAAAACTACTAAAGATTGCATTGCGCTGAAGGAAGAAGAGCAAATACCTGAAATATTAAGACATGAAACTATAAAAGCTATTAGGACACAAAAAATTGATAAGGCACCTGGACCAGATCTCGTTACAAATGAACTACTAAAAACTACATTACCATTGATCGCTCCAAAACTAACAGATATATTTAACGAGATTCTCAGAACGTAAATTCTTCCAGAGGAGTGGACCAAATCTACTATAATACTACTACATAAAAAAGGAGACAAGAGAGATATATAAAATTATAGACCAATCAGCTTAATGTCGTCGTCCTAGAAATGGTATTCAGGAATGTAAATTGGTCCAAGAAAGGACTAAATATAAATGGCGAGAAACTGATTTATCTATGCTTTGCTGATGACTTAATCGTATTTTCCGACAGCCCAGAAACTTTAAATGGAATGTTGCAGGAGTTAGAGGATGAGAGTATTAAGGCAGGCCTTTCAATGAATTTAACAATAACAAAATTAATGACAAATTCTGCACAAACAGTGCAAATAACAGTTAATAACGAGCAAATAGAATACGTCCAGGAATATATATACTTAGGGCAGTTAATATCTAATGAAGAATGTATGCAAAAAGAAATAGAAAGAAGAATAGTTAATACGTGGAAACGATCCTGGTCACTTAATGCAGTAATGAAGAATAACGAAATGCCTATGAAAGACAAAAGGAAAGTATTTAATACGTGTATACTACCATGCTTATTATACGGTTGTCAGACATGGGGATTGACAGAGGAACTAGCCAACAAAATTAAAATTTGTCAGAATGGAATAGACAGAAGCACAATAGGAGTTAAAAGAAAGGATCGTGTGAAATTAAAAGCCATTAAAAATAAGACAAATTTTAAAAATGCATACAAAACATTCAAACAAATAAAGTGGAATTGACATGGCCTGTCATGGAGAAAAGACAGAGAAATGGGCAAGACAAATAACTGAATGGCGACCACTAGACAGCAAAAGAAATAGAGTTGGACAGCCTATGAGATGGGAAGACGACATCAGGAAAATAGCGGGGCAACTATGGACTCGTACAGCAAAAGATAGGACAGTATGGAAATATTTGGAGGAGGCCTGTGTCGGAAGACAAGCTGTACCAGAGTAAAGACCGTTTGCCGATATTATTTAGAGGCACTTTTTACTTTATTTTAGTACCTAGTATGTAAAATTAGTATAGCAATAAAGGCTTTTTATTATTATAATAAATTATACCTAATTTGTAAGTTATCTACAATATTACTAATACACACATAATATATTACTTAGTTATTAATTCATAATATTTCTAAAAACAAAGTAAAATCTTACCTGTATACATATAACAAGTAACAACTAAACTATACCACTAATATAAATACTTTCTACTTAAATATTAAGGCTTACGTGGACATGTTAAGGAAGTCCTCTTTTAATTTTTTCTTAAGTACACCTTTACAGTCTTCTTTATCCTCTCTTAACCATTCGTTACTGTTATAAAGTTTAGGTACAACATATTCCCTTACCTTTCCCCGTAATAAATACAAATATTGGGTATTCTATATTTATTCCTAATATTGTGTCTTAAATTGTCCCTCAGTTGAATAGGGTTTTTAAATTTATTTGAATAATAATTTTCTTTTGCTATTAAATAGTTAACTTTGTTAGTTACTGGCAGTATTTTTAAATCTTTAAATATATTTTCATAATTTTTTCTGTTCTATTTTTTCTTTTTCTTTTCTTCCAATTATTAGTTTTAATAGTTATTTTAATTTTTTCAATCTCGTTTAAGTAAGTCTTAAACGAGAACTCTAACTAGTCGTAGTTGAGCTTTGGAATGAGCAAAGACTTACCTTATTTAGCATCTAGCATAAGGAAACATTATATAAGTGAGTGTTTAATAGAAGTGTTTTAATAAAATAACGGAAACAAATGAAACTAAATTAACTTTAACACTGGTGCTATATTCATTTAGGTTCATAACGAGGTAGGTACTGCCAAATTGCCTATATGATATGCAAGCCCCTGTACAATACGTGTGTTGCAAAACTGTTTTGACAATTTGACTGTTAATAAGTTTTATTTCCAATGACTGCTAACTGACTGAAAACCGGACTCCTGGCATAAAGGCAGGCATAAAAGTCATTTATTTTTGTCAAAATCGATCACAACCCCACAACGACACTACCACAGCTTCGGATACAAATGGCGCTCTGAGAGAAAAGAAGCGGCGTACGAATCTCTCCCAGCATTCATTTTTGCGCTCCTTTTAAAAAAATATTGTACTGTCATTGTTATAAAATAATCATAATCTAGTCCCAGGCTGTCCGATCCCCTAGATATTCATCTGTGGAGTATAGTAGAATGAAAATGTAAATGCTATTGAAAATTTAAATTTATATTCCTGGCTTTGATAAGTGGAACAATGTAAGGTTTGCTATGTTGTGTGCACATGACGTATGCAAACACAATTTGTGTGGGAGCGCCCGACTAATAAATTACTGTTAATAAAAATATTCCATTACTTACATGTTTTAAGAAATTGTTATTACGAGAACCAAGAATATTATAGGTAATTGTTATTTAATTAGCTTTTTCCTTGAATGTACGTATGTTTTCCAATATTATCAATTAATTACAATTTATCAAAAAAAAAATTAACCTTAATGAAAAAAATATATTTTTGTATGACAGTAAGGGATGAGACGAGCAGAACGTTCAGTTGATGGTAATTGATGCGCCCTGCCCATTACAATGTAGTGCCACTCAGCTGTGGAAAAACCCAACAATTCTGAGTGGCACTACAATTGCGCTCGTACCTTGAGACATAAGATGTTAAGTCTCATTTGCCCAGTAATTTCACTAGCTACCGCGCCCTTCAGACAGAAATATAATAATGTTTACACATAACTGCTTCACGGCAGAAATAGGCGCCGTTTTAAATTTGATTTGATTTATTATATTATCATAGAATAATGAAGGCTTAACAACGTTTAGAGTTGAAACATACATACATTATTTATTTACAGGAATTTAGGGATAAGCACGTGACTCATTCATAAGTGAATATTAAATTAGTAAATACAAATATCTTAAGAATTATCTTGTGACCTACTTACTATCCTCGAAAAGAAAAAATCTATTAAGGCGCGGTCATTCTTCAATATCCACAAAAATTGGTTTCTTCGACTCTCTAGTCGATTACCTACAACATAACGCAATGAAAATATTCTAAAAAATACAGTGCACAAAGAAGGACTTAAAGATAATTGAATAGAATCTAATATATAAAATTCTCATGTCGCGGTGTTCGTAGTTAAACCTTCGAAACGGCTTGACCGATTCTCATGATTTTTGAGTGCATATTGGGTAGGTCTGAGAATCGGACAACATCTATTTTTCATCCCCCTAAATATTAAGTCCACGCCAAATTTACTTTTTTTGATATTTTTTTTTAAATTTGTTTGATTATGAGTCAGCAATAAAAAATACGTACAACTTCAAATTTTCACCCATCTACAATCAACAGTTACTTTTGTATCGCGATTTTAATATCGGCAATACAACGTTTGCTGGATCAGCTAGTATATATATATAATTTGAAATATCCAAAAAAAATTGCAAGTTGAAATATAAAAATAAACGTTGGAGTCAAAAATCTCTGAATTTTCAGCGATAAAAATATACCTTATTTTTAAAGAATTGAATAAAAATTATTGCTTTTCTAAAACTTTAACTGAACAATTATTCAATTTAATATGTAAATTTTGAATAACTTTCAAATTCAAATATTTTTATTCAAAATAGGATGTGAAATCACATATTCAAAAGTCAAAAAAACTACCACCCATTCCAAAGTGAATGCCTCAGGCCTGAGAAGAATGGGCGCAACAAACTCAGCGGGCTTTTTTTTTCATCAAAAATATGTTTTACAATTAAAGTAACATTTACAAAGTAACATTGTACAATTAAACTTATTATTTAATAGCCTGAGGGCGGTCGCTCCATTCCCAATCTGTGGTATCATTAAGAAAGTCATTTATGTTATAGTAACCTTTACCACACAAACGTTTTTTAACAATTCTTTTGAATAACGTAACACCTTTGTTTTGAACATTTTCTGGGATCTTGTTGTAAAAGCATATACATCGCCCCACAAAAGACTTACTAACTCGACTTAGCCGAGTAGTAGGCATCATCAGTTTATGTCTGTTCCTGGTGTTAACATTATGGTTATGACAAATTCACTTATGTGCCTATGAACATACGTTACATTATCAAGAATATATTGAGAAGAAACAGTCAAGATGTTAATTTCTTTGAATTTTGCTCTCAATGATTCCCTAGGCCCTAGGTTATAAATAGCGCGAATAGCCCTCTTCTGCAGCACAAATATTGTATTAATATCGGCAGCGTTGCCCCATAGCAATATACCATAGGACATAATACTATGGAAATAACTAAAGTATACTAGTCGCGCCGTATCTATGTCAGTTAATTGTCTAATTTTTTTAACCGCGTATGCTGCAGAACTAAGTCTGTTCGCCAATCCTTCAATATGGGGGCCCCATTGTAATTTGGAATCTAGAGTTATGCCAAGAAATATAGCAGATTCCACCGGTTCTATCACCTCTCCATTTAACAAAACATTTGCATTTACATTTTTGACATTTGTTACGGTAAATTTAATGAATTTAGTTTTCTTGCTATTTAACAATAGGTTATTAGCGCTAAACCAGTACACGATGTCAGATAAAATATCGTTCACTTCGTCATACATAGCTTGGTTTCTTTTCACTTTGAAAATCAGTGAAGTGTCGTCCGCAAACAATACTACCTTATGTTTTTTCTCTATAAGATTAGGAAGACCTTATGTTTTTTCACTATAAGATTAGGAAGATCATTTATATAGATAAGGAAGAGGAACGGTCCAAGAATAGACCCTTGTGGTACCCCCATACTGAGAGGAGTCGACCCTCTGAATTCTATTGTTTAGATATGAAGTCAGAAGATCGAGCGAAGTTCCTTTTATGCCATAGTGGTATAGCTTCCTGACCAGCGTTGAATGTTGAACACAATCAAAAGCCTTAGATAAATCACAGAAGATGCCAAGTGCATTCTGCGATTCCTCCCAGGCATCAAAAATATTCTTGATCAGCTCAACACCTGCATCCGTTGTTGAACGTCCCCTAGTAAAGCCAAATTGTTTCAAATGAAGTAACTTATGAGAGTTAAAGTAAGTAAGCATTTGGTTTAAAATTATTTTTTCAAAAATTTTACTAAGGGTCGGCAAAACCGACACAGGACGATAGTTGTTCGGGTCAGAAGAGCATCCCGACTTAAATATTGGTGTAATTTTACATTGGTGTAATTTTACTATGTTTCAGAAGGTCAGGAAACACGCCACGATTAATAAAAATATTAAATACTATTGCAAGATATGGTGCTATGACATCAATTATTGAATTTATTATTTTAACAGAAATGCCCCATATATCAGCAGTTTTTTTTCATGTCTAGAGATTTAAAAGTTTTAATTATTTATCCAGGGCTAACAAAACTAAAATTGAAACTTTGTTGACATCCTGTAACATTTTCCAGAAGAAGTGACTCAGCAACACTGGTGGAGGAGACAAGAGTGTTTGTGATAGAAACTGGAATCTCAGAAAAAAAATTCTCAAAAGCAGTAGCAACTTCCTGCTGAGATTGAATTATTGTATTGTTTATTGATAGATTATATTCAATGTTGCGGTCTTTCAATCTTCCAGATTCCCAGTTAATAACATTCCAAGTCATCTTTATTTTATTTGGTGCATTTTTAATTATTTGTCTGATATGCATAGACTTTGCAATAGAACAAACACTTTTAAATAATTTAGAGTATTTTTTAACATACTCGAGAAAAGATGCATCATGATTATACAATGATCTCTCACTATACAGTTCATATAGCCTTTGTCTGCTCCTATGAATGCCAACAATCAGAAAATCAGTAAAATAAATGCCCATTTGCAGCTTAGCTAACTTTGATCAACACAAGCAATGTAGCGTCGGTTGTAGCATTTACAATTCTAGTCAGTCCGCGCCTTAAGGTATTCTTCTAATATTATAATCAGATATAGACATTCTTTGGCGTAGTTTTATGACAATTTTGCAGCATGTAAAATCTTAGTAAATTCCGTGCCTCTCCCAAAAAGATATCATCTTTATTTTATAACCCTTAACTGAGTTTTTTAGCGAGTTATATAAATTTACATATTGGTTGAAAGCCATCACTGTGATTACAAGTAATTTGCAACAATTATAAATAATTATTTTCTCATAATAAAGTTATAGAAATATAAAACACACTTCGCTCAAGTAATAAGCTTAACTCAATTATGGCGCCCGCAATTTACAATCTGTCTTGGTTGGGGATGAAAGTTGTGTTGTTATTGAAGTATGACATAAACTAATTAAGGCTTATTATTGCTATTAACAAAGTGTTAAGGAACTTATTCTCCCCATCACGTAATATCATGATCTATAATTAGGATGAATCAAACAATGAGTTCAAGCTCTAAAGGTTGATGCATCCAATATACGATAATTTATATTTATACAGTTAATTATTTATTACTTCTTATGAAATAACTTATAATATTTAAACACGACTCATATATTGGATGCAGCACCTTACAAACTAATTTGTTATGTTCATAACAGACATTGTAAAATACTTCATTTAATTGAAAAGAGTGGCCGTTGAGTTTCTTATATGTTCTTCTCACGAGCTTAACGTTTTACGAACATATTGGTAAATTCAAAAGAAATATTTGTAGTGACGATTCAAAAGCGCTTAGTTTATTATTTTAGCTTTAGCTTAACCTATTTGAATTACGTGTATTTGACTTTGACTATTTATTTTTACTCAGTTCCAAAACAAACTTAATTGAAATTTAACAAACTTGCCGTCCTTCACAGTTCGGTTTTCAAGGAGCTTTCTTCCACGTACTACAAAGCTGTGGAATGAACTTCCTTGTGCGGTGCTTCCGGGACGATACGACATGGGTAACTTCAAAAAAACCGCGTACACCTTCCTTAAAGGCCGGCAACGCTCCTGTGATTCCTCTGGTGTTGCAAGAGATTGTGGGCGGCGGTGATCACTTAACAACAGGTGACCCGTACGCTCGTTTGTCCTCCTATTCCATAAAAAAAAAATTGAAAGAATCACTCATGGGTATAAGGAACATATTACAAATACAATGCGAATGAATCAGATAACATATTTGGAACAAAAATCCTATAATCCTATAAATCCAGAGTAGTCGGTAGCAACACAATAATAGTGTGTAGTAGTAAACTTTAAACTTGAGGATGATGTTTTTTTTTACCAAATCGCTATTTATTTATTCACCTTTTTCTATAATCTTTATTTATAAAGATAGTATTTACGTTTTATTGTCTGTAGTATATAATATTTAGCGTAGTATCTAGTCTATGAGTAAATGAGGAATATAATCCATTTGACCGCGTGCAACGTAGAGCAGCTCGAATTGCGGGGGACCCAGTGCTCTGTGAACGGCTGGATCACTTGGCGTTGCGTAGAGAAGTCGCTTCATTGTGTGTCTTCTACCGCATTTATCACGGGGAGTGTTCCGAAGAGCTGTTTAACCTGATTCCTGCCGCCGAATTCCACCTTCGCACGACACGCCACAAGTTAGGATTTCATCCTCACCATCTGGATGTGTGGCGGTCCTCGACAGTGCGGTTTTCAAGGAGCTTTCTTCCACGTACTACAAAGCTGTGGAATGAGCTTCCTTGTGCGGTGTTTCCGGGACGATTCGACAAGGGTACCTTCAAAAAAAGCGCATACACCTTCCTTAAAGGCCGGCAACGTTCCTGTGATTCCTCTAGTGTTGCAAGAGATTGTGGGCGGCGGTGATCACTTAACAACAGGTGACCCGTACGCTCTTTTGTCCTCCTATTCCATAAAAAAAAATATTGAAAGAATCACTCATGGGTATAAGGAACATATTACAAATACAATGCGAATGAATCAGACACCACATTTGGAACAAAAATCCTATGACCTTATGTATATAATCCTATAAATCCAAAGTAGTTGGTAGCAACATAAAAATAGTGTATAGTAGTAAACTTTAAACTTTTTTACACTTCTTCACTTTAATCTACAATCTTTATTTATAAAGTAGTATATAATATTTAGTGTACTATCTAATCTATGAGTAAATGAGTAAATACTAAAACCTTTTAAGCCACTATAATGAATCGAGAGTGGGTCAGGGATTGGAATGTAATACATAGCTTAAAGGAAAGAGCCTTTATTTGCGTTCACTTCCTCGAACTTGCACTTTGCCGGTCTGCCGCTGTTCTGCTTCAGATGGCGGTGCCTCATAAACCTCTCTCATCAAAATCTCTCAACACTTATTCTCTTCTATCTTCTCCTCAAAGAGGATGTAAATAATCCGTAATAAGAAGCGAGACACTTAGGCAAAGTGTGAAATTTGGTTTAGAATGAAACGTGCAGTAAGTTTGAAATAGTATTAATTACAGTATGGTGATTAGAGACCAAGTATAACCAGTGGGAGGTCCTTTGCACAGGAAGCCGGCTAGATTATGGGTACCTCAACGGCGCCTATTTCTGCCGTGAATAAGTAATGTGTAAACATTACTGTCTTTCGGTCTGAAGGGCGCCGTAGCTAGTGAAATTACTGGGCAAATGAGACTTAACATCTTATGTCTCAAGGTAACGAGCGCAACTGTAGTGCCAGAATTTTTGGTTTTTTCAAGAATCTTGAGCGGCACTGATTTGTCATGGGTAAGGCGTATCAATTATTATTAGAACAAGACGTTCTAATAATAATTGATTGCTCGTCTCGTCCCTTATTGTCATAAAAAATATCGGTTTAGTTTGATAGTGAACAGTTGCTTATAATGTGGTGGATTTCGGCTACTCCGTTTTTTACAAGATGATACCGATTTCAACAAAACAAAACGTAGTGGTTAAATTATCATTGAACAAAACAAGCATTTGTATACAGGAAACTTCATTGTTGAAGTGGAACTGCTGATAACTTAGAATAATGACACTAAAAGTCCACAAATAACCATTATAACACTCTTAAGGTAATAATTCCTCATATAGTAAGACACAAGACCACAAGTCAGTTAATTCAAATTCAAAAACACTTTATTCATGTAGGTCACGGAAATGACACTTATGAATGTCAAAAAAAAATAAAAATAATGTTTCTTATTGAATTTACCGCTACTTCGTAATGGGTTGAGCTAATGAGAAGAAGTAGCAAGAAACTCATTGCCAATCTTTTAAATCAAGATTTACATTTAATTGTTTTACAAATCGTTTCAATTACAATATATGCAAAGTGACGCAACAAAAAAACCTCAAATGTCAAAAACTGAAAGGCTTACACGAGTAAGTCAAAAAAAGAAAAAAAAGTAAATTAATACTTATAAACACAATAGTTATTGAGTATAGTAGATGCATCAATCCACACATACCGTAAATAAATAGAGTCAGTATGTGAGCATTTCATAAAATAAAATATATAAATAATAACTTTAAAGGAAATAATAATAATAAAAAACACATCAAGCAGACCTCCCGGTAACAAGATCATCCAGCCACCCCGAGTAGCACTCGTTCACGAGCATGATGCATGGACCAGCCATCGCCTCCCGCGACCATATTTTTGGGAAGGGAACGACCCGCCCCACGTCGCCGCTAGTAAGGGCAGTACAAGCAAACAATTCAAAGGGAAAGAAACTAGTAGTACGTAACTATTCTGGCAATTAAGTCTTTGAATTATAATACCCTTTCCCCTGATTATGATGGTCTTTCTTTTTATTGTACTCGGTACAATTACTAGATTATGTACTGGTTTAGTATACTCCTATGTTGTAGTAAAAATGTATGGACTTGATTTTCCTCATATAAATTGCTGATTAATACTAACTAAAAGTGTAAAATAAAAATATCCATTTCAAAATTTTACCATATTAAAAGTTGGTGATAATTTTAAATTACTAACTTAAATACTTCATATAAACATTACATAGGTATAAGTCATCGTTACGCCAGGGTTTTCTCAATCAGGGTCCATCACGTTGAAGTAACACACAAGAATTTCTCAGCTTATACTCTCACAATTACTAGTATAGAACTGACCTTCAACTGAACAGTCTTTACATAAAACAACCGCTTTTATAGCTACCTTACAATAAATAAAAGTAGATACAATTTCTTTTAAACAATCAAATAAAATTAGGTACTGTTAAATAATTCCTAAATACAGCGTAATATTTATAATAAAAGTTTAGTGAATTTAAAGAACTTTAAATGATATATATAATATGGTTTGTTCATTAAATTTAAATAAACATTAGTCAGTAAGAAGATGGCGCTGCAAGCAAGATTCGAAATGCAATTAATACTTATTGCATACAATAATAAATTTTGATACAGAATAATGATATTAATTCTAACAATAAATGAAACATCAAACATCTTCAAAACAGTGTCATTAATTATCAAACCTTAATAAATAACGGTTTCATGTTTACAAATAGCTATTTGTAATTAAATCCAATATATTTCAGATATATCTATAACAATTATATTAATTTTAATGATAAACTAAAACATAAATATCAATAGTTGCCGACTATTGACGGTAGGTGGCAATTTGCGCCCATATATACAATACGAGCATTAAATATCGTGGTTTTTATGAGAAAAAAAAAATATTATAATTTTAAGTTACCCAAATATAAATAAATGTTGTTAGTGTATAATACACTATTGTGCAGTATTTTATTCAAGTAATACACTCGAAAAAAAAATCTTACTCTTTAGCCAATACTGTCTATATAAATGAAGTTTTTACGTTCACGCATTCAGAGGAAATAAATACATAGCTATTTATAATCCCATAATTTCCCTGTAGTGGTTTGTAGTAGGTAATAATTTTATGAATGAAATATAACAATGTTTACGTATTTGAATTATCCTCGCCACAACGTGTTAATTCATTCATGTCTCTACTTCTTTAAATGGATTCTGACGTGTATGTGACGCAGCTATAAGGTGACGTAAACTTGGGTCATGGTGTCAAGGGTCACAAAAACATTAACCGCGTAAAGGTAAAACGTGAATTAAAAAACAAACTTTATATTTATTAACGAGGTTATATATAAAAACAATGTTGTCGACTCGCACTTGGCCGCTTTTTTATCTTACATGAGTAAGTCAATTTGAATAATTTGTATGCGTAACTCTACATACGTTGTATAAAGTATAAGTAATGTAATATCCTAACCCCCTTATTCATAATAGTCTGGTAACTTAAAGCATTGCTTATTCTCACTCTGTCTTCTTCTATTGACCTAAGTCAAAATGAGAAAAAACACTCCTAAGCGGCTGTTTAAGGTTAGCGGACCATTATGAATAAGGGGATAAAACTATAAGTACAGACTAACTGCCTTATTCATAATAAAACGCTTGTCGAAGGTATAAAGCTATATTAGTTATAACGTGTTTAAAGCCTATCGAACGTTCGATAAAATTCCATATTCATATTCGTTAGATAAATCTCCCATAACTAATACGTCTCTATAGTACGCAATGTTGCCATTTCGTACAAAAAAAAATGATTTTAACTAATTTAATGAGGAACTGTCAATGAAAACAGACATCTTTTCAAGGTCAATGGTTTGTCAGTTGTCAAAAGTCGATGTTAAAATAATTTCAAACTTCAAAAATCAAAGTTTGGAAGTCTGTCGGTTGTCAATTTATGACGGATACCACGCAACTTTGAGCAGAAAGCTATTTATAATTATTAAAATAGGTTTAAAGAAGGGTTCTAGCTACCATAAGTCACGTCAGCTTTATCGAAGAGATAATGAGCGTTTTAGCTCTAATATGCGATTATGAATACCATTTTTTAACAAGCGTATATAAGCGATGTTTTAAATCGCCGCTAAGTCATTATGAATAAGACAGTAAAAAGAGAGCTAATGAGTATCTTGGCTTCTCTTGACTACTTCTCATTAGAAGTTCCACTTTTCCGAAGTGGTGGTAAAATTTCTGAACTTCGTAAGTGTTATTTTCACTTTATGGATAAATTATTTTTCTCTCTTTCTTTCCTACAAAGATTTACAATACAATCAAAAGCAATGGCAATAAGTATCTAAGCATTGTATCCAGTGATATACAATACGTTCAAACTAAGCAATCGCTTCGGACAATAAGTTTCAAACGCCTGAAATGTAAACGTAGACAGCTTGATCAAGTAATTAATCTTACTTTATACTTAACATCCAATCTTCTTTAAGGTTTATTGAAAAATATACTTAGATATTGTTGAATTATTTAAACTAGACTCTCGAAATGAAAATTCACTTTTTAAGAATAAACAAAAAAATGCAAATGATGAGTAATGCCAAGAAATATATCAGATTCCAACGGTTTTACCATATATCCCTATTGTAATAATGGAATTGTTTCACAGCAGAACTGTCAAGCCGTGCTTCAATAAATTCTCTCATAGAAAATATGTCCATGCAACACAAATATTGGAAATAAAAATAATTATAGGACCCAAATCGAAATAAAACCTATTCTATCAGGACACACAAGGATTTCTTATATATATATAATGAAAATGGTCTTTGTTTGAGGCTCTTTCACGCCTAAACCACTGATCGTATCGACATGAACCTACCACCATTCGATGCGAAATGTATCCTAGATGGTTTCTGGCTATTATTATATTTTTCGAATTCCAACTTTCCTTCCTTTTAAAATTCGACTATATTCGGGTGGGACCGGCTAGTATACAGGGTGTCCCAAGGTTATGGGACATGAAGGGAAAGTACCTTAAATATCGTAGATAGGGTATTTTACTGAAAGAAGACTTTATGCTATTTTTAAAAGTTAGTAATTCTGCATTCAAAGATTTTCAAAAAATTACTTACCTCGTCTGGGAATCGTACCGACTTAAATGTACAAAAAAAAACATTCCTACTTTTATGATGCCAATCGAAATTCTTTCAGTAAAATACGCAATCTACGATATTTAAGGTACTTCCCCTTCATGTCCCATAACTTTGGGATTTCCTGTATATATAAAGATAGATTGTTATTTAAAAAACATAAAAATACAAATCTTAATAATTGTGTCTTGAAAGGAGCTGTTCACTGTAAAATAAGATTAATTACTTGATCTAGCCGACTCTGTTTGTATTGAGGTAATTATAGCTGATCGAAGTTGCAGTTGGTGCAAGTGCCTGCTTAGTTTCAACACTATTGATTTTCTCTCTACGTAAACAACGTCTTCTAACTTTCCTAGCAGATAATTTATTTCCCTATTGTAGGTGTTCTTAATCTTTTTACCGATGAACATCGAACCTATATTTATATATCTGTCAGTGGGCTGTATCTGTTTGGAAAAATTTAGTTTTGACAGAGTGTGTCATCATCACCAGCCGGAAGACGTCCACTGCCGGACAAAGGCCTCCCCCAAAGATTTCCTTGACTATCGGTCTTGCGCTACCCTGATCCAACGTATTCCGACGATCTTGACCAGATCGTCGGTCCGTCTTGTGGGGGCCTACCAATACTGCGTCTTCCGGTACGCGATCGCCATTCGAGGACTTTACTGTCCCAACGGCCATCTATCCGTTGAACTATGTGCCAGTATGTGTATTGCTATATTATACAGCATAAGTAATATAATATAGGCAAGTCAAGTCAAGTCAAGTCAAGTCAAATAAACTTTATTCAAATAGGCTCAAACTAAGCGCTTTTGAATCGTCACTACAAATATTTCTATTAAATTACTGAATTTACCATATTATCATCGTTAAAAGTTGAGCTCATGAGAAGAACATACAAGAAACTCAACAGCCACTGTTGTCAATCAAATAGAGTAGTATTTGACAATGGCTGTAATATACATAACAAATTGGTTTGTAAGCTGCTGCATCCAATATATGAGTCTTGTTTAAATAATATAAATTATTTCATGAAAAGTAATAAATAATTAAATGTATAAATATAAAGTATATTGGATGCATCAACCTGTGTCTCAAAAATCTTGTGTGTCAAACTCATTGTTTGTGTAAGGATGCTTCGTGAACATGATGATCGTGATTACTGTCACAATTAGTAATAGCTACTAAATATCGATATAACGATTATAAGCCTGTAGATGAGGATAAACGAATGTACACTGATTACCGCAGCACAATCGCTTTAGTAAAGGTCTGTGCGCTCTTTTTGTTGGTACCCATGCCGTATCGTCCTGGAATTACTATAATATAAAAAAACTACGTTTAATAAAACCGACTTTCAAAACTGAAAAGTATCAAATAACTAAAAAATTTATTTAATACACCTAGTTTATGCAAACCTTTACATTTAATATTAATGAAATACTATTATTTGTATGTTTCTTACTTACTGTAAGTAATTATTAAGGTTGTCTGGCCACGCGTGTCCGTCCACTCGGGTTGTTTTGTTCTAGACGAAGCCATCCCGCTCAAGGTCACGAGTGGCGAATGTAGGTACCTACTATTACATTTGGCTTGGCAGAATTATGTATATCAGATTATTAATCTCAGAGTAATCGGAGTACATACATAAAAAAATATCGATCGAATGGAGAACTCCTTTTGAAGTCGCTTAATAAAACAGACAATAAAATGTTTTTTTTTACGAAAGTATTTTAGAGTTATATGGAATTCTATGCTTTACGATGGTAAACCTTCGTGTATGACGTCCGACTTACACCTGACCGGATAATTTTTTGGAGTAATCGACGCATCAATAGGTGACCACCGTTAAACATTATCATCCGCTTATAAGAGTGTAAAAATAATTTGAATCGTAACGCTATAATTATATGTCTTTATATACTTAGATGAAAACGAGTTCTTATATAGTTTACACACACACACACACACTTGTTCCCGTCGGGGTAGGCAGAGACAATAGAATGCCATTTGCTTCTATCCTTACAAACCGTCACGCGCTTCCTCTACATTCATTACTCTTTTCATACATGCTCGTCGGTTGCGGGTGCTTCGGACCACTCCTTTTCTCAAAACGTCCCCAAGTTGGTCGACGAATGTTCTACGAGGTCTCCCGCGACCGACTTGCCCAAACACACTTGCCTTATATATTTGATGCGTCATTCTTTCTTCACTCATTCGCTCCACGTGTCCAAACCATTTCAGCATTCCTTTTTCAGTCCTTGTCATAACATCCTCTTTCAAACCACAGCGCGCTCGTATTACCGCATTCGGAATTCTATCAGTCAGTCTTACCCCACACATACTACGCATTATATAGTTTATTTCCGAGTAATGTCTATATATGTAATAATATGTTTAGGTATGTATATTATATTAATGTTTTAATCATACCGTTATCTAACACCGACAGTGCCTATGCCTAATATTACACATTGCCCAATAAGGGGTTGGGGGTAGCCCCAACGATGTCAATTAACGATTCTATTGCTCGATAGAAATGTAACTAACTGCAAGATTTTCTTAGCGAGCTTTTTAGAGCTTTAATAATTTCTACATACACGCTAGAATATTTGATATTCTTATAAAAGCTTACCTTAGGTCAGACAACTCCTCCAGAAAACCAGCTCCGTCCACAGGCATCTGTCTGTTCTTAAAGACCAGTAGCGGCAAATCACCCATCTGCTCCAAAGCGCTGTCCGTGCTTGAGAACCGCTGGGTAAGATTCGACCTGTACACAGTAAGTTATTGTTTATTTTTTATTTAAATTAATAAATATTCAACAATGTACAACTATAAGGAATATATATCCTCTCCTTCTCTTTCATTTAAAATCACTTTGTTTTCCATCTATACATCAGTCCCTCTATGCGTATATAAAGACTATTTGTTCAATATATTATGTGTTTGGTTCAAGTATAAATCTTATAACTATATTAACAATACTACGACTACATAAAATTAAAACTTACGTGGAAGCGTACCAAGAATACTGGCAGCATTACCGCGTTGGATAGCAAGGCTGATCCGTTGACCGTTTTGTACTGCACTCAAACGTAAAAATGTTCATTTTAAGATGTTTTTGTGACTTGGCGTCTTCCCGTATATTGGCGTTTTGCTCTCTTTTTTTGTTATATAAAGATGTACATTATTTGCTAGCTTCCCCCAATAATGCTGTGGAAACAACTGAAATAAATAAGTCACGCTGTATGTCTGTCATTATGTTTGGAAGGGCAAAATTAACGTGTTAAGCTTTATTTGTATTAAGCATAAGATTATTGTTAAAAATCAAAGTAAAACATAATCAATAACTTAATGATGCCCAAAATAATTATTTTTCGCTACTAAAAAAATAATGAAATTTCGTTAACAAACCAAAACAATTTCACACACGTTTTTGACGAAATATTATCTTAGGTTGTTTATATAAATGATCGGCTTGATTCTCTAGCATTGCGCAGAGATGTGGGTTCTCTCTGCATCTTCTACCGCATTTATCACGGGGAGTGCTCAGAGGAGCTGTTTGGGTTGATTCCAGCGGCCGAATTCCACCATCGGACATTACGTGCAAAGTACCATCCGCATCACGTAGACGTCTGGCATTCCACAACCGCGCGTTTTCTTCGAAATTTCTTGCCTCGCACAGCCACTTTGTGGAATCAACTACCGGCAGCGGTCTTCCCGAACAGATAAGACTTAGGGACCTTCAAGAAAAAAGCATATTCCCACCTTAAAGGCCGGCAACGCATTTCTTGACACACCTGTTGTTGCGGATGTCCATGGGCGGTTGCCTCACCTTTCCCCATCCCGTGAGCCTCTTGCCCGTTTGCCCCCTCTCATATAAAAAAAAAAAAAAAAGTTCAAAGATGGTATTATTATTGTGAAACATAAAATGGTTGTTAAATTGCATAATCTAAATTAGAGTGTATTTTTTAATCTTGAGAAATGAAAATTATTATGCGTTCTTGAAGAATTACATTATTTTTCTCAGGAGAATTTGCAGAATGATGAGTATTATTTATAATAGACAAAGCAGCCTTCGCTGATACGTCTATATCAATTGTGGAAGTGCTTTGAATTTTCCAAATGTTTGTCCAGTCTATCCTTGAATTGGTTAACAGATCATATCTCTGAACTTTAAGACGAAAGCGCATACGTTCAGAAGAAACTTATTTTGAAATATTCTTAAAGACTTTCTTACTTTCAAGTAAGAACAACCATTGGTACGCTCTTATGTTGGCATTTATCTCAGATCGATTGGGTTTGTTTACTTTCACACATTGCTCGGCCGTAAAGGTCAGTATCGCTCTCAGTAATCCTCAGCTATTGCGAGGTAGTATGAGAAACTAAGCTCTCTATTCCAGAAGGCGTTAATACGTAATCCGTAATCAAGTGTGTTGTTTTCTTTTCGATTATATGCACTTTTGTAAGAGACAGGATAGACGCCTTAAAAATAATAAAATGTCGTCGACAAAAAATTTATTTGAATTTTGAATTAGGAACTTGTTTGGAAGCTGCATCTATGTAAGCGATAGTAGATATATTATGGGTTATTTGCTTTTTATAAATTAGTTGCAGTTTTAAAAGTGCGTGTCACGCATCATAATAAATTATCGTTAATATTGACTAGCGACGCTAATTGATGTTTGATTTAAAACGAATGCTTGTCGACATGTTATAGTGAATAAATCATTTATTTGTTTGATGGGATCACTAATTATGACAGTGATCACAACAATCATGTTCACGAAGCATCCTTATACAAACAATGAATTTAAGCTAAGGTTGATGCATTCAATATATATTATAATATATAATAATTTACTGTTGTGCATCCAT
>CATIXN010000001.1:21660354-21679852 GCA_949711725.1 Leptidea reali
AAATACATATAAACATCCATGACTCGAAAACAAACATCCATATTCATCATATAAATGCTTATATATAGCCCAGTGGTTAGTGACCCTGCCTACTGGACTAGAGGTCCCGGGTTTATCATTCATCATTTATATTATGATGAATATGAATGTTTGTTTCTGAATCATGGATGCTTATATGTATGTTTAAGTTAGTATATTGAATTAAATATATCGTTGTCTTGTACCCATAGTACAGGCTATGCCTAGTTTGCGGCAAGATAATTTGTGTTAGAGTGTGTCAATATTATATTATATTTTTTAACTGTATAAGTCAACCAAATTATTAAAACTGTCGTGAGACATGATTGTCTTTATGTATTTGAATCGGCCTTACTCACATTTCATCGGTGGTGGTACCGACTAGATTCGTACCATTCGGAGGTCCTTCTTTAGGGTGAGTGTAGTGGGTTCGCTGTCTAGTCTAGCAAGGTCAGTCCAAATGGTCCGAAACTAATCGGTACCAACATCGATGAATAGTGAATAAAGCCGATTGAAATAAATAAATCAACCAATCTAATCTAAGCAAAAAATTAAAAGCAAAACCCCGATTTAACCTTTATTGAATTTGTAGTAAGTTTTTTGTTAGTTGAAGTGGAGGTGTATAGAAAATACAAGTGTTACGAATTTCAATATCTAGTTATAAAAAAACAAAACTCTATATTTTTTTTATGACAGTAAGGGACGAGACGAGCAGGACGTTCAGCTGATGGTAATTGATATGCCCTACCCATTACAATTCATTACCGCTCAGGATTCTTGAGAAACCTGAAAATTCTGAGCGGCACTACAATTACGCCCGTCACCATGAGTCAAAAGATGTTAAATCTCATTTGGCCAGTAATTTCAAAAGCTACGGCGCCAAAGGAGTCTCCCACTGGTAAAATTATTTCTTTAATTATTATTTTAATCAATAAAAAATAACTCCAAACCTTGCAAATGCAACCTTCTTCAGGTTATTTTAAGATATTTATTTATTGTAAATACATTTAGAATATATTATAATTGTAATATCATTTATTTATTTATTTACTAATAATCCAACAGCTTTATATACCATTACAATAGACTTACAAATAATTTTACAAATATGCCAATTTAGGATTAAGAATAATAGTTACTAGGTAAACTTTAATAGGTATACATCTGTTATTTAATGCTAATATTATTACATACTTTAATAATAATATTATTTAAGAGGTGTGTGTGTCTGTGTGTGTGTGTATAGTGTAGGTGGGTGAGGGTGTAGCTGATTGAGTTTTTTCGTGTTTATGTTATACAATTTTATTTTCGTGTGTTTTAAGTATTGAGATTTCGTGTAAAAAGCGTTGCTTAGACGTCGCAAAAATGACAGTACCTGCGTACTCGGTATTATATAAGTATGTTATACGTTTTAAAATATTGTTCTGGGCATAATTTGTAGTTACTTGGGGGACGTGAAACAAGGAAGTGTGACGGGTTCTGTAGTCCGGTACGCTTAGATATATAGATTCTAATAATTCCGAACAGTCTATAAGGTTATTCCATAACATATGGAGTAACAGTATATCGCTTTTTTTCCGCCGTATAAACAGAGGTTCCATTCCAAAGCGTACACAGACATCGTAATAGGTGTCGAAATGAGAGTAATCCTTGCAGCACAAGAATCTGACAAACTTCTTCTGTATAGACTCAATTTTGTTTATATGTACTGCATAGTGAGGTGACCAAATACATGATGCATAATCAAGGATACTCCTTACGTATGTTGAGTACAGAGTTTTTATGCATGTTATATTTGTAAAAGAACTACATGTACGTTTGATAAATCCGAGTCATTTAAGAGCTCCATTAGTTATAATTTCAGTGTGTTCAGACATAGTTAATTTAGAGTCCAGTGTAACACCAAGATCCCGAACTGACTTTACTTCTTTTATTAAGGAGTCACCTATCTTGTACGTAAATTTAATCGGACATTTTTGCCTCGTGAATGTTATTTTTTGGCATTTGCTGCCATTTATACATATGCGATTCTTTGTGTAATATACTGCCAGATTATTCAAATCCTTTTGTATGAGATGACAATCTGTAGTTGAATCAATGGCATAGTAAATTTTCTTATCATCTGCATACATCAAGAAACGTGCGTGTTTAAAACAGGTAAATATGTCAAATAAGTATGCGTTATACAGCAATGGTCCTAAAATAGATCCCTGTGGAACTCCAGATAACGCATATATAAAATCACTTTTGGCACCACCCAGAACTACAGCCTGTCTTCTGTTTATTATGTAGGAGTAAAGCCATCTATGTAAATCACCTCTTATACCAAGCGCATATAATTTTTTTTGCAGAATAATGTGATCCACGCGGTCAAAAGCCTTTTCAAAATCCGTATAGATAACATCCACCTGTTTTCCTTTACTCATTTTATCGACAGTATAATTAACAAGCACAGACAAGTTTGTAACAGTAGAGCGCCTCTTCATGAAACCATGTTGTTCTGGTGGTATAAATTTATGTACGAGAGGTGTAATACGCTTCTGTATTACAATCTCGAAAATTTTTGCCATCGAGTTGAGGATTGATATAGGTCTGTAGTTAACGATCTGGTTTCGTTGTCCAGTTTTGTATATTGGCACAATTAGGGCCTCTTTCCATTATGCAGGGAACTCTCCGTAACGATTAACAGACAAGGTAAATATAATTGATAAAGGTAAAGCTAAAGTATCGGCACAATTTTTAAGAAACACTGGAGGTATTCCATCACTGCCCGCGCCCTTATTTATTTTGAGTGATTTCAGAATGCGTTTTATTTCATGTGCATGTACTGATATTTTCGATATAAGTTCGTTGTTTAGGCAACCCGATGGAAGTTCATAATCATCACAGGAATCTGCGGGATTTTCAAAAACACTTTTGAAGTGTTGACTAAAAGCAGAGCATATCTCGGTCTCATTATTGAAATCTTTTCCGTTGTATTTATTAATTTATTTATTTATTTATTTATTGAAAAGACCAACAGCATAAATATTACAAATTAGTCTTAAAAATTAGTGTACATATAATAGCCAATTACAGGTCTCTCTATATAAACAAAAATCAACTAATGAGTTTTCAACTTAAATAACTTTAACTTATAAACAAAAAAATCGAATTAAATGAATTTCAACTTTATTTACTTTAACATAATAATATGTATAGTTTAAAATAATAATATGTATAGTTTAAAATAATAATATGTATAGTTTAAAGTATGACATAGTGTTAGGATGACCTACTCGTATATTACCCGTTCTTAGGAATTTAACGTATGACCATAAACGAGTAGGATCTTTATTGATATATTCTTGCATACGATCGATATAAAATTTATAACATTTTTTTTGTAAAAGTTTTTGTCTTGAACGAAGTAAGCAAAATTCATCGAAACCTAGCGGATTTTTATATTTTTCCATTTTTTGTGAAGTTTTAATTTATCTTTTACCACGTGTATAAGTGCTCTACTATACCAGCATGGAAATTTTTTTGATGATTTATTTGTAATTCTAGGTGTGAACAGAGCTATCAGATAATTAATCTGCTTATAGAATATATCAAGTATGTCGTTGATGTTGTCTCCTAGTAGAGTGTTATGCCAGTTTATTTTGGAAAGGCCTTCATTTATTTCAATAAAGTTTGATCTATGAAAATTAAAGCGAGAGATAGATTTATTTTTCAAAAATTTAATATTAAGATCAGTTGTGTCTATTTCTAAGGACGGATGATAATTATCTTCTGGAACGAGTGACTGCTTAGCTCTCAGTATATCAATTTGGAAATTGCAAAGTATTAAGTCAAGAGTATTATGTGCTGTATTAGTAAGAAAATTGTATTGCTCCAGCCCAGCTATGCTGCACATATCCAAAAATTCTATGGCAGCATTTTGAAGACCTATTGAACCTTTTTTTAAGTGACTTACCCCCTGTTGAGACCATTTCACGTGAGATAGATTGAAGTCCCCACATAAAAGTACATTATCGTTTTGATTGTTAACTAAATAATTAGAGAGTGCTGCTGTAAATGCCACAAGATTTGTGGCCTGATTTTTATCAGGTGGCATATAAACAACACCTACATGAAGCTGACGGTGATTACGGGATCCCAGTGTACTACTCGGTATGTTAATCCAAAGTGATTCTAGGCCAATACATGACCATTCCGATTTCTCTTGAGCAAGTAGATTTCTTCTACAACAAATCATGACACCACCGCCAGTTTTCTTTGCAGTTGCACGAAAATCACGATCGCACCTAAAAACGTCATAACGGCCATCACATAATTCTCCATTATGAAAACCATCTGTAAGCCAGGTTTCCGTAGCAATGATATTGTCATAGTCATTAAACAAAATGTTAAGTTTAAGATCGCTTGTTTTCGTACGTAGCCCACGAACATTCTGGTAAAATACTTTTAGCGCTTTAATCATATATTGTTACCGGTACAAATAGTTTCAAAATTATAGTTAAAAATATTTTAGTTAATTTATGACAGCAGATAACTTTTATAACTAAGCAATACGACGCTTTATCTATTAATATGTGTGGTGTGTGTGGTCTGAGTGATGTGTTATGTAAGATGTATTTAGTGAGAAAAACATTATATAAAAATTGATTAACAAATTCCACGAAATAGAAGATTCCAGTAGTTGATGTATTAAATTTACAAAACAATAAGTTAGATATTTTCATATGTGAGACATAAAAGGTCAGAGTTGTTGAAGTTATACAATTTTTAATAAATCTTTTTTTGGATTTATAGTTATGGCAGGTGATTCCTCGTTTTTCCTTAAAAAAAAATCTGACAATTTCTCACCCAAACAAATTTGTAGGACTTTTTTCCTGCCAAATCCTTCGATTCTTTCAAAAGAGATTTATTATCTGGGGTCAAATGCTCAAAGACAAAGAATCTGGTAGGTGAACCGCTCAATCCAATATCCTTTGTTGTGATACCTTTAGTTTTCCGCAAGCCAGATAGTATTCTATCCTTAGTGATACGGTCTTTTAACTTTATCACAAGTGGTTTTGGGCGTTTGGGCGTACTTTTAAAAGGCTGAACTCGGTGTGCAAATTCTATTTCATCAAAAGACAGTTCTAAACCAGCATGTTTGGCGATTTCCACCATAAGTGTCTTGGGGTTGTCATTTGGTGCTTCCGGTAAACCAACAATTTCAATATTTGATTGCCGGCACCATTGCTGCTGCTTATTAATTGAATGACGTAGTTCCGATATCTGATCGTCCTTTTCAACAATATCAGATTGCAATTTCACAATATCTTGATTAAGGTCATGGTGTTCATTTTGAAGGACCTGATATGATTCTTGAATTAAATTAAACTGTGATGAGATAGCTTTTACTTCATCCTTTATCTGTTTCAAAAGAGAACTCTTTATTTCCGCCAATATCTCTTCCTTAATAGTTTTTAATTTTTTGTCTAACAACTGTTTGAAATGAGGCAATAAATCAGATATTTCAGATGGATTACACACGTTGATAGATGGCTGAGTAATGGACCCCTGAGGTTTGGAGCTGCGGACTGGCGTCTTGCTATTATCTCCCACTTTCCGCTGTTTTATCAGGCATGATGGGCATTTCCACTGGTTACGTGACAACGAGGAAGTGTCATCAAAGTTAACACATTCAGAATGGTATAAAAGTGCGCATGAAGTGCATTTTATACGTTTTTGAGTAACATTTATACTATTGCTGCACGCCTCACACTGTAAACCCATGGTGTATTTATTTCGCTTTAGTAATTTATTATAATCTCCAAAAAAATAAAATTAAGTAAATCTTGTTAAAATAAATTGGGTAAATTTTATTATTTAATATGGCAACACTTCCAATGTCGAAGTCAAGATGGCAGCTGTCAAACTATTCAGAATATGTCATTTGTGATTGACGTCAAACATTCCGATGTCGAAATCACGATGACAGCTGTCAAACTATTCAGAATATGTCATTTGTCGCTTTTTGTGTTGACTTCAAACATTCAGGTTTTTTATCACCTACCTCCAACTTAATTTCTAAATTATCAGAACTGGAGGAAGAAATTCTGTGTTTCTTCAGCTAAAACGGAGATAAAGCACTGATTTTAATTCTTCACTATGTTCTACACACTTAGTTTTAGTAATTTAACACTTTTTATACTGTAAAAGAACGTATTTAAAATTTTTATAACATTAAATAGTTGCAGCTAATGTAACCGTGTTTACGTTCTGTCATGTGTTGTTTAAATAAAATGTGCTTAAAATAACTGATTAATAATGACAGATTCCGACTTTTACTAAAATATGGTCTTAAGATTTAATTTCGAATGTATTTGAGATTGTTTTGCATTTGCAAAATTAGCAGCTGCTATTTTAGCAGCTTAGTGGGGCCACTTTGTTCAGTAAGTTTTACCTTTAGTTCTGCTGTTTCTAGTTTACATAATATATTATTCTGTTTACATTAAATTTGGATCTCCATTTCAGTTTACTGGTTTACTTACTCCATTTTCTTTTTGTAGCTTATCTAAGCTAGACCCGGTACCCTCCTGGGGTAATTTCTGTTTAAATACCGCTCTCATATTTTCAGAGCCGGAGAATCCCTCTCCGAGCATTCGCGCTCGGGCTACCCCTCGTATTCTGGGGAGGGCACAGTACCGCGTATGTCACAGGACAAACAGGGCGGCAACGCCACGGCACCCCGCTCCACGCTTAATGTGGACTTTTGTAACATCAGGGGACTTCACTCCAACTTAAATGCCGTCCACCACCACCTTGAGACGACGCAGCCGGCCTTGTGTTTCCTTACGGAGACGCAGATATCTCGACCTAGCGATACGTCATATTTAACGTACCCCGGGTACAAAATTGAGCACAATTTTTTGCCTCATGCCGGGGTATGTGTGAACGTTAGGGACGATATCTGCTGTAGCCGTCTCGGCAATTTTGAGGGACCTGTCTACTCTCTGGCTCCGCGTAGATTTAGAGGACCGCGTCCGCATCTATGCGTGTGTTTACAGGTCCCATAGTGGTAACACAGAAACCGATCATCTCATGGGCTGCGTTCAGGCGGCAATTGACGCCTTTGTCCACTAAGATCCATTGAAAAGATCCATTGATGGATCTTTTTCCACATTTATATCCACTTTGATCCATTAATCAAGACTGTTGTACATAGTGGATTTTTAAGCACAAATGAGTGTCAAAAAATCCATTGCACATGTAAGGGTGGTGATATACAAAACTCAAATAAACTATATTACTTCAATCTATCATAACCTTGCACCATAAGAAGAAAATCTAGCAAATTGCTTTTTTCCGATTCTAGCTTTCTTATTGGTGATAATAGCAACAGAAATACAAATTTTACTAAACGGTTTTAAGCGGTGATTTCACATATAACAAGAATACGGGCTGGATATACTATGCAGTATTATAGCGTTAAAAACTCTAGAGGACGTACAGCTCAAATCAAATTTATGCATTTATTCACCACTATTAAACTGAAATTATAAACATAAACACATGTATTGGGCACTTGTTAGAAAAATTTACGAAATACACTGGCGGAGACATTTAAATATAAAATATGCAATTAAACACAAAAAAATATGTAACGGACACAAAACAAAATTAAATATTCTTAAAAACGACCCGTGTTACATTAATTTTTGTAAATTAATGTATTTTTTTATGTTTCCATTTTACATAATACAATTTTAATTCGTAAAATCTTTTTATTTAAAACACACTATTCTATTTGGAATATAATCGTATTGACTGAAACGCAAAACATATTATTTTCTTGCAGCAAGGACCCAAAAAACAATTGCTGTATATTTAATTGTAAATATGTCCATGATTTACGAGTTTACAAAAGGTTTGTGGAGACAGATTTTTTAAAAAGTAGAAATGGTACCATCGGACGCCGTAGGGTAGAACAACTTCTCGTGACGACAAGTTTCCTAATTCCTGTGACAACTTCATTGCGTAATCGTTTTTTTCTCTCTAATACAATAATCTAATAAATATGCTCCACGAGGTATGTGACATAGCAGTTAGTGCATGAGCCATATGGAGAAGGCTAAAAGTGTGTTATATCACCACATCCGTTTGGACAATCGAATCGTCCAAAATTGTCTGCAGCTCAGAGACATGGTCACTTAAAATTGCTCGTTGAATGAAAACTTAGACAATTGGACTGAATAGAAATGAGCCTCCGTATCATTCCCTGATTATTGTAGAAATTATTGATATGATGCAGTTGGTCGCAGTCTAGTCAATCGTAAACGTAGTGATCACTAAGCTTTGATATTGCATTTAACTGAGGGTTCCTTTTTCATTCGGGTCGTTTATATTTTCGGACAGCGTTTATGATTGTTTCATTCCAAAAGCAGGAAAAATGCTAACTTTATTCCTTTAGCTAACAAATTTTACAACAAACAGATGAATTCGTTTTTCTTAACAGATTATGAACCATAATATCAGAATCATTACAATAATTAAATTTTAGCTAGTTATAATATGTCTTCGGAAGTTATTATTCACTATTATAAAATTTCCGTTTTTTTGGAAAGTAATCATAAGTAATGGTATCGTGTTTACGATGAATTGATATTATCAATGAAATTAGTTGAAACTTGAAAATTGAAACTATATATTAATTAGGTATAAAGACCATACTAAAAAATATTTTTTTTATCACTTGGTGTATTCTATCCTAATAATGGATTTTTGACACTCATTTGTGCTGAAAATCCACTATGTACAACATCTTGATTAATGGATCAAAGTGGACATAAAAGTGGAAAAAGATCCATCAATGGATCTTTTCAATGAATCTTAGTGGACAAAGGCCAATTGACGACGTGCTTGCACAGATCCCCTCCGCTGAAATCGTAGTCTTGGGTGACTTCAACGGGCACAATGCCGAATGGCTTGGATCACGTACCACAGACTACGCAGGGTGATCTGTGCACAATTTTGCAATGGCGTATGATCTGTCCCAATTGGTTGAGTCGCCTACGCGGCTCCCGGATGTGGATAGCCACATGCCGTCCTTATTAGATCTTCTGCTGACTACACATCCCGATAGTTACCAGGCCTCTGTCAACGCCCCTCTCGGACAGTCCGACCATTGCCTGGTCAGGAGTGTAGTGCCCATCCGACGCCAACGTCGCAGAGCACCAGCGAACGGCCGCGTTTGGCACTACAAGTCAGCAGATTGGGATAGGATGCGTTCCTTTTTTGCATCCTACCCTAGGGGCAAGGTTTGTTTCCCTTCGGATGATCATAGTGCCTGCGCCGTTGCAGTAGCCGATGTGATACTGCAGGGCATGGATATTTTTATACCAAGCTCTGTAGTACAGATCGGTGGCAGATCACAGCCCTGGTTCAATGCGTCAGTTAAAGCAGCATCTGACTGCAAAAAACAGGAGTATCGAACTTGGGTTGCGACGCTGGGCATAAAGGATCCGAACTGCAAAGTTCATAAGAGGAAATATAACCGTGCCTCCAGATTTTTTAAGCGGCAAATCACCCGTGCGAAGTCAAAGTACGTCGTCGAAATCGGCGAGCAGCTTTCCAGTTACCCGACCGGAACACGCAAGTTCTGGTCGTTGTCGAAAGCTGCTCTTGGTAACTTCAACCAGCCGTCCACGCCGCCGTTGCACATGAGGAATGACACCCTGGCCCATACGGCAAAAGAGAAAGCCGATCTCCTGTGCGCTCTTTTCGCCTCCACCTCGACTCGGAAAAACACCGCCGACCATCCCGCGGTGTCAGAGCTCTATGCCTGAAGTACAGTTCAGACAGAAAACTGTAAGGCGAGCTCTGTTTTCGTTGGACGTCAGGAAGTCGAGCGGGCTGAATGGCATTTCTCCAATCGTGCTTAGAACGTGTGCCCCTGAGTTGACGCCGGTGCTAACGCGTTTATTACGGCACTCTTATTACAAAGGCGTAGTCCCTGACTCATGGAAGTCAGCCCTTGTCCATCCGATTCAAAAAAAGGAGACAGTTTGGATCCGGCAAACTACAGGCCTATTGCTATTACCTACCTGCTCTCCAAAGTCATGGAGAGCATAATTAGCCGCCAGCTTTTAGTATACCAGAGGGTCACCAGTTGATGAACGACCGACAATACGGCGTTCGCCATGGTCGGTCGACAGGTGATCTTCTGGTATACCTAACACATAGATGGGCGGCGGCTATTGAAAGCAAGGGGGAAGGCCTGGCAGTTGATTGAGAAGAGAGTTGGCCTTTGATCGTGTATGGCACAAGGCGCTCTTCTCAAAACTTCCATCATTTGGGCTTCCTGAGAGCTTGTGCAAGTGGACCTCCAGCTACCTCACTGGGCGTAGCATACAGGTCGTTGTCGACGGATATTGCTCGAACCCGAAGCCCGTGAATGCTGGAGTGCCCCAAGGCTTTGTGCTATATCCCACGCTGTTTCTTCTGCATATCAATGATATGTTGGACACCTCCAACATACATTGCTATGCAGACGACAGCACTGGTGATGCGACTCGGGAAAACGTCGACCAGTGCCGGGAGAAACTTGTGTCTTCTATCGAGTCCTCTCACGAGAAGGTCGCGGAATAAAGAAAATTGAACCTTGTCCAATTCAACCCCCAGAAGACTCAAGTTTTACCTCTAAAAAAACCCCATTTGCCGTATCACCGCTCTTCGACAACATTTCCCTTAAAGCCTCGCCTAGTATCGGAATATTGTGTCTCGAAATCTCGAGCGATTGCCAATTCCGTGGCCATCTGGAGCGCAAAGCCAAATTGGCTTCGAAGAAGCTGGGCGTCATCAATAGAGCACGGCAATACTTCAGGCCGGCCCACGTTCTAGCGCTCTACAAAGCGCAGGTCCGGCCACACATGGAGTATTGCTGTCATCTCTGGTCTGGCGCACCCCAGTATCAGCTCGATCCATTTGACCGCGTGCAACGCAGAGCAGCTCGAATTGTCGGGGATCCAGTGCTCTGTGAATGGCTGGATCACTTGGCGTTGCGTAGAGACGTCGCTTCATTGTGTGTCGTCTACCGCATTTATCACGGGGAGTGTTCCGAAGAGCTGTTTGACCTGATTCTTGCCGCCGAATTCCACCTTCGCACGACACGCCACAAGTTAGCATATCATCCCCACCATCTGGATGTGTGGCGGTCCTCCATAGTGCGGTTTTCAAGGAGTTTTCTTCCACGTACTGTGGTACGAGGAAGAAAACTCCGATACGAAGCTGTGGAATGAGCTTCCTTGTGCGCTGTTTCCGGGGCGATACGACATGGGTACCTTCAAAAAAAGCGCGTACACCTTCCTTAAAGGCCGGCAACGCTCTTGTGATTTCTCTGGTGTGGCAAGAGAATGTGGGCGGCGGTGATCACTTAACACCAGGTGACCCGTACGCTCGTTTGTCCTCCTATTCCATAAAAAAATTGTCATTACTCTCTTCAAGTTTTTCCGCCAGTCGGTTTACACGTGTCAGCTTTGGACTAATTATTTCAAGAAGTCGAATGATGGCATACGAGTCGCCTACAATAACATTTGTAGATTCCTCATGGGCCTGAAACGTTGCTGTAGCGCTTCAGCGCTACATTAGCGTACTGCAGATGTTGAATAAAAATTTAATTAAGACTGCAATAAATAATTCTTACAACGTAACTTGACATTCTTGTCGGCTCGTAGCAAGCACATTCCTTAGTGTTTTAATTTTTTTTTTCACTAGAGATAGCTAAATATATTTTTTATTTTTATTGTCGGCTTATTAACTGATTTTATGATGGCTTACAATGTACTAGCTTTTACCCGCGACGTTACTTTGGGCAGCATTTCTTAGTTTTCAAGACACTTACTTTGCGAATATTACACATACAAACTGCTGTGGTTAATACATTTTTATAAAATGTGAACTCCCGGAACTTTATCACCATTATTTATAATCTTGCTTCAACGCCAGAAATAGGTGTACGGCATTAAATAATTTGCTTATAGTAACAAAGATTAATTAAAAAAATTTAATAAATTATGATATAATCCAGATCCTAGAAAAAATAAATCCCCGTTGAAATAAAATATTAAAATATATTTTTCAATAAGTGTTACTATTGTTAACTAATGATTTTTGCCCATCACTTTTATTTTAAATAACCGCATAATAGTTTAAATAATATATTACCTATAATTTACCTTTCTTATACTTAACACTACTACGTGATAAAATTAAGTTAAGGTTAAAGGTTTTACACAAATAAAATTTGAAAACAAAATTTTATGAACGAAGCGAGACTCGAAACCGCGACCTCTCGCGTTCTGTGCGAGTGCTCTTCCAACTGAGCCAAACGTTTGAGTAACGCATCGTTTATAAAATCTTATATGCTTGGTTCAAATCTCAGGTTAAGCTTCATCTACAGGAACTACTTTAAAGTTGATAACCTGCACAGCCCCAATATTTGCATATAAGCAAATTGTTTTAAAAAAAGTGATTCACCTCAACCTCAGGTATACGATTAATTACACAAATAAAATTTGAAAACAAAATTTGGTTTTTTTAAAACATAACAAATTGTTCATTATTTTGTTTAAAATATTTTTTAAGGTTTACAAAAATAAAATGAAACATCTATATTTCTTGTTAAATTATTTAAACATAATACGAATACAACAAAATAAAATATTTTATTATATATCTATTATAGTAATATATTTATAAATATAGGAATATTAGTAGATGCAAGAAAAAGTCTTAACAAGAGAAGTAAGGAAGTTAATACAAGTGACCGCTTAACTTTAACAAGTTATCAATTTATAATGCGGTAAACTTTAAGGCGGTCTAACTTTTACGCAGTCATTTATCATTTTAAATTATCATTAACTTAGCTCTTAAGAAGGTTTAATGATGATGAGTTTTATTTTTTTCAATCTATCATGTACTGGTTCTGAGATACATAGAAAATGTTGCGCTAAATACCAGTGGGAGGCTCCTTTGCACCGGATGCCGGCTAGATTATGGGTATCACAACGGCGCCTATTTCTGCAGTGAAGCAGTAATGTGTAAGCATTACTGTGTTTCGGTCTGAAGGGCGCCGTAGCTAGTGAAATTACTGGGCAAATGAGACTTGACATCTTCTGTCTCAAGGTGACGAGAACAGTTGTAGTGCCGCTCAGTATTTTTGGGTTTTTCAATAATTCTGAGTGGCACTGCATTGTAATGGGGCAGGGCGTATCAATTACCATCAGCTGAACGTCCTGCTCGTCTCGTCCCTTATTTTCATAAAAAAAAATACAAGTAAAACTAAATAATACTTTCAATTGACACACCTTTCACACACACTCTACGTATAATGTAACTCTACTAAGCCGCAGCCTAGCGAAACTCTTTACAAAAAAGCGATTGTATCAAAACATTGATAGATTGACAGATGACGGCTATTATCTTGAAAAAAACTGAGATAGCCGAAATCCACTTCGTTTTAAGCAACTGTTCGCTTTCAAACTTAGCCGGATTATACTTGTCGCTATACTATTGTAATTACTATTTCAAACTTATGTCAAATCAATGCATGTTTTATACAAACCTAAATTTAACCTAAATTACGTACCTAGTATTTAAATCCTCTTTGCTAAGCCGAGTTGTAGGCATACTAAGCTTATGCTTGTTCCTGGTATTAATATTCATATAATTAATGATAATTTGCCAATTTATTTTTAGAAAGAAAAAAACATTTATTTTAACAAACACACAAATAACAAAATGAAGCAACTTAAAAATATAAAAATATAAAAACGTGTGGTGTATAAAAACTGAGCCACTCAGCATGTGTTTCAACCAAAGAGTATAATAATATATAGGGAAAAGAGAGCCTCTCGACGCATTATGAGCTGTCTATTTGAAAACTAGCGCCATCTGGAGTTTGGCCCCGAAAATAACAGCTATTATAAGCTCCAAATTATAAAATTCATTTTTAATGATGTGACGCAATTAAATAACTAACTCTACTATTTAATGTAGGTATTGCAATTTTTTACCATGTTGAAATTGCGTGTAGAGTTACTTATTTAATTTTTTCACAACATAGATTGGTATTGGTATTGGTATTGGTAAAGGGCTCCTGTTTCCGCAATTAGACCACTTAATTGGGTCCATTTTGCGTGCAGTGTTGGCCAGTCATTCCAACCAGCCCAGCTCCTTCCAGAAGTTCAGAACACTCCTGGGGTGTTCGCAGACTTCCTGGAGCGACCTTGTATTTACTAAGGTTTGTGCCCGTTGGTTGGCCACCCCAGCACATTCCAGGATTACGTGAGTGACCGTTTCATCTTCGGTTAGACAGCCCCTGCACTTAGGACTGTCCGTAACGCCGATTGTAAATAGGTGTTTGTTCAGTGATGTGTGACCCGTTAGGGTGCCGACCATAATTCGGATGTCATGTCTGTTTAGGCTAATAAGTCGACGTGTCAGCTTGGGCGATAGTGCAGGAATCGCCTCTTTCGACTGTCTGCAGCCTGAGGCATTTGTCCATCGGGTTCCATGTAGGTTGTTGGTGAGAGAGCGTATCCATGACCGCATTTGGCTGAAAGGTAGCGGCAGGACTGGCCCTGGGCCAGCCACTTGCGTTTCCGACCCCCGCCTTGCAAGTTCATCCGCTGCATCGTTCCCCAACGAACGTTCACAACATAGAACATAAAGGATAGATTTATTAGTGCAAATATGCAAAATAGAACACGAGAGCTACATACATGCGCAATCGCTAGAACTAGCCGCCATTTTATGACCAGTGGGCAGTGACACAATTATTAAAGAAAAGTTGAAAGGTTTCAAAGAGAGTGACAGCTGACAAAGCTTTCATTTTCGGGCCAACTGACAGATGGCCTTACAGTCTTCTAAAAACGTCACTTTAAGGCGTCTGTGTGGGACAGATTGCAACACTGGTTGCAACACTACAGATCTTCTTTGACCACCGCGTGACATATGAACCTCAAAGGCGACACGTCGCCTGTATTAAAAGTATTACTATACTAACTAAACTTAAAAAAAAATTAACTACTAATCTAAACTTAAAAACAAGAACAAACATAAAAAGAGTAATTATAATTAATAATGACAAATAATAAAATAAAGCAAAACAAAAAGCCCCTAGTCTCTTTGAACGCGACTAATGCTGGAATACTGACTTTGATATTCATTTAATAGATAGTGCTGGTTTCAAGGAGCTTTCTTCCACATACTACAAAGCTGTGGAATGAGCTTCCTTGTGCGGTGTTTCCGGAACGATACGACATAGGTACCTTCAAAAAAAGCGCGTACACCTTCCTTAAAGGCCGGCAACGCTCTTGTGATTCCTCTGGTGTTGAAAGAGAATGTGGGCGGCGGTAATCACTTAACACCAGGTGACCCGTACGCTCGTTTGTCCTCCTATTCCATAAAAAAAAGGAGAATTAACAGATAAGGAGTCTTTGAAAGGTGGCGGTATATTGTTCCAGTACTTAGTTGCGTTATTACTAAAACTACCTTTGAAGGCAAGTAGTGTGATGCTGACTAAAAGACAGAAGACCGTACAGCGCACGTATATTTACTAATATAATTAGTAATTTAGCGCAATATTTTTCATCTGGTGATATGTGATCACTGCGGCCCGTAGGATATTGTAGGTAAGACAAGGAATCAGAAGAACATAGCCAATCTTATAACACGTTGGATAAACGTATATAATACAAAGCGTATAGTTTTTTTTTATGGAATAGGAGGATAAACAGCGTACGGGTCACCTGGTGTTAAGCGATCACCGCCGCCCAAATTCTCTTGCAACACCAGAGGAATCACAAGAGCGTTGCCGGCCTTTAAGGAAGGTGGACGCGCTTTTATTGAAGGTACCCGAGTCGTATCGTCCCGGAAACACCGGAAGGAAAGGAAGGAAGCTCATTCCACAGCTTTGTAGTACGAGGAAGAAAGCTCCTTGAAAACCGCACTGTGGAGGACCGCCATACATCCAGATGGTGGGGATGATAGCGTATAAAATGAAAGGATTTTACTTCAAATTATGTTTAAGTATTACATACATAATGTGAAAATAAATAGAATTAGGTGTAATTATGCAGATTATTTAATACCTATTTAAATATCACACTAAAATACATGCTGTTGTAGAAATGATGAGATCTCTTTAGACTTGGTTGCAACATAAATGGGTCAAGGTAAAAAAAAACTAAGATGAGGCATCAACTGGATTTGCCATGCGCGTATACTCGAAAGGGACAAACAATTCTAATCACCCGGACATCAGAAGTAAAAGATGGTGGACAGTCTTGACAAATATTCCAAAATTGAAATATTTACTGATTTGAATGACTATAAAATGTACGGGCTGTGGTGATAATAATTTACATTTTCATACTATTGTAAATCTATTTATAATTCTTCACAAAATAACATCTTAATATCAGTATAATAGTACAAGAAAAATATATGTAAACTAGCTGACCCAACAAACGTTTTATTGTCATATAAAGTAATTAAAAAAAATTTGCGGTATAAAAAGTAGATGCAACCGATTTTCAGACCTACCAAATTTATCGTACTATTATATTCGATTGCCATCTTGCAACCCTATAGCGGATTTGTGGATGGAACAGAACAATATAAAAATCGCGATACAAAAATAGTTGTAGATCGTAGAAGGACGAAAATTTGAAGTTGAATCTATTTTTAATGCCAAATCATAATAAAAATAAATAAAAAAAATTGTCAAAAATATAAAAAAAATTAGGGGTGAAAAATAGATGTTGTTCGATTCTCAGACCTACCCAATATGCACACAAAATTTCATGAAAATCGGTCAAGCCGTTTCGGAGGAACTACAAACACCGCGAAATGAGAGTTTTATATATTAGATATATGTACTGCTCTGATTGTATCAATATTTAACAAAGCAAGAATTATTTGGACAAGAAATCAAACTTGCGTATGAAAGTTAATATTTTATAATTTTCGTTCAGCACGGATTGCAGTCTATCATATAACATAACACCATTTTTCTTAAAATACGTTTAATGCAACACTCCTGAATTTTCCTTCCCACAAGCACACAGCCGGTCTGAGGTTCGAGTCTCCTTAGGAGACGCCCCGCGACTGTTGTTGCGTAGTCTTTGCGGCCTCCACGGCCCACGTCCTACTTCGCTGTGAAAGCCAGGGCTGCTAACAGCACAGAGGAGGTTTTAGTCGGTATGGGGTGTCCGCTTACGCGGACACTCGAGTCCGACATATTACGCCCCGTTCCGGGGCGTAAATACGTAACAGTATTTCCTCCTCTCAAAAAAAAAAAAAAAAATAATAATATTGATACACTTTTTTACACAAGTTATCTTGCCCTAAAATAAGCATATATAGCCTGTGCTATGGGTTGCAAGACAACGATTTATTTAAAACAATATACTTACTAAAACATACATAAATACATATAAACATCCATGACTCGAAAACAAACATCCATATTCATAAGGGCGTAAATACGTAACCGTATTTCCTCCTCTCAAAAAAAAAAAAACTCCTAAATTACCTTATTTCCTCCATTTTGCGTCATTAACTACTGTTAATGACGCAAAATGTTCAATTAAATTACGATCACAACCAAAGACTTCCAAAAGGCAAAACGTTATTCTGACAAAGTCACAAAAGTATCCAAATGTTGCGAGTTTTCTTTAGTTTGGCGTCTCTCTCATCTCCTCAGTATGCCTCGTGTAGAGGCGGAACACGTGTCGAATTGTTTGAAAAAACATATTGGCGGAATTACCACTCAAAAAAACTCAAAACATTTGGATAATAATATATTTCCGCAGAGTAACGCCTACTTCAATAAATTTTCTGAAGTCACAAAATACTCTTTTCATCTTTTTTATACCTAACAGTCAGTGTATGACGAAACCTCGTTCGAAAACAATTTCATTATTTTGTTTGTCACATCCATGTATATACTTCACCCTAGGTAGGTACTTCACACGAGGTAAAAAGCTTTAAATAATTAATTGTTGAGGAACAGATTCTAAGTATTTTAAGTACATTTTAGGTTAGACGTTGTTGTTTTAACATCTCTCAATAAGTTTGTGGTACATGGAATCCTCAAACTGTTTTATTACGACCCTAATTTTTAAATCAATAAAATCTCCTTTATGATCACAATTTAAACGAGCAATACACATATATTTTGATGAGTACAACCATTTCATCTATATTTTTCTTATCTCGAAATAATTTGTTTATGCACGAACAGCTCAATAAAACATTTTTTTTTAATTTTACACAAAACTTTGAGTTTAAACTTAGAAGTAAGTGAAATTGTGTCAATAAAAACAAGTGTATTGTTTTGTGAAACATTTTTTCACAAAATAACATGTTAATATCAGCATAATAATAGAAAAAAATATATTATAATCTGCTTTACTTATTAATAAAATAAAATTATAATAATATAATTAAAACTAACCATGCCCGCTCGCTTCGCTGGCCGAATTTTAAAATGGGATAAATAATTTTTTTTTCATCTTATTACAAAAAAAAAGTAATTAGCCGTAAACCATCTAGGATAAATTTCGCATCGAATGGTGGTAGTTTCATGTCGATACGATCAGTAGTTTAGGCGTGAAAGAGCCTCAATCAAAAACCATTTTCATTATATTTATATAGATAGATAGCATTTTAGTTATGGGTTCGGACCCACGCTTTCTCTCGGAGAAGAGTTTAAATCTAGCGTCGTGATCTACCCAGCTAACCTGACTTGAATGTAGTAGTTGATTTTAATGATTTGACTTCGCCCCTACTCCTGAGCCTGTAATGCCACTACACGAAGAAAGGTTGTAGGCGATGTTATAAGATATCGCGGGCTATTTTGCGTGGTGAGGTGGGCTAATCTTGCCATCCCAGCTCCTCAAGGTAGTTCTAAACCTCTGATATCACCCATGACCTCGGGGAGAGTCCTCGGTGATCCCAGGTGTTTGGCCCGGAAAGTGGCCACACTCCTACACTACAGAATGATGTGTGCGGATGTTTGTTAAGAGCACCGTGACCCGTTATTACATGGGTTAATTTACGTAATCTTTGGCGTGGTAGTTTAAGTAGCTTGCGGGAGAGTCTGAAGTCTATTTGGAGTAGGCCCTCTTTTGCTTGTCTACACCCACTCACTTCCGTGCAGTATTTTCTTTGTAATTCCTTGGTATTTTCTCGTATGACCATTGCAGGCCATCTAGAGGGGAGAAGGACGATTGGATCTGGTCCTATTGCTGTCATCTCCGAGCCTCTCCTGGCCAGTTCATCCGCAGCATCGTTGCCGCGTGAGTCACTGTGACCCTTTATCCATTGAAGAGATACTTTGTTTCCATTTGAACATAACTCCATCAGACACTGGTGACAGTCGTATATTAGCTTTGAAGTGATAGTGTAGCTTTGTGGAGCTTGTAGTACTGATTTGCTT
>CATIXN010000001.1:21680352-21735381 GCA_949711725.1 Leptidea reali
TAAAAAAATACGACGAAACGATAGTAAATACAACTTGGATCAATGCCAACTTATAGAAAAAACACAAGTTAATTTTCTGCCACTGAGTTGGTATCTATTCTACGCATCACGCGAAAGCAGTACTTTTGAGATTGCTCGATTGTGCGTTGCTGTAGTTGGAACACTCAACGTTGAGCACTATGAGCTCTAGTGCTGAAAGTGGAAAACAGTCTGTAAGTGCGGCACCGAGTGACGTCACTATACAGATATCTCACGTGATACAGTCGTTGTAAGTCGCGCGCTCGGCACAATAAAGAGCGGTCGCGGTCGTGCAGCTAGCAGCTTCATTACCGTGATAGAAAGCGTTAATTCCAGCCAAAGCGGCCAAATTAAGAAGTAAAGTCTGCGGGTAATGAATCACATCGGACCGCCGCCTCCCCCACCGCGCCGGCCAGTCGCGCAGTAATGGCGGCTCGTACATTAGATGGACGACGTAGTTTGTTGCGAACGGTATTGTGTCGTGCTGCGTGTACTGCCGCCGCCACGGATAGTTACGGGGCTTGAGAAGCAAAACCAATTAATGTAATGTTGACATATTGATCTAATATAGAAAAACAACGCTTAAATTATCAAATAACTAACGAGTTACCTCACCATCACACGAGTTTTATTCAGAAAAAGAAAAGAAATTAATAACTTTGATGGCACTGCTTGTGGGGTGGGTCGTCCCGATGAGTCACGTAGCAGCGACGAGTTGAGAGTGGCAATTTGGTTATGGGAATCGGAATGCCCGAGGCCAGATGTGGCTGACTTCATGGAGAAGGAGGATCTGTATATGATGAACTTCTTCTTCATCTTCATGAAGCCAGAACAACGCAAATGGACTTAGATCAGCCTCGATGGTGCTACCAATTGACTTCATTATGTCGACCAAAAGACAGATATTTAATGATGTCTTTGTGATTAACTCAGTGACAACTGGGAGTGATCATCGCATTGTTAGAGGCACATTGGATATCAATTAAAAACTGGAGAGGTCTCGACTGGTGAAGTCTACGCTCCGACCTGCACCCATCCACGTCCAAAACCCGGAAAACTTTCAACTCGAAATGCAGAACCACTTCAAATGCCCCAGCGACTGCGTTGACGTGGGAGAGTATAATAACAGGTTCGTGGCTGCTTTTTCAACGGTTGGGTCTAAGTTCTTTATGGTCAGCCGTTCAAAACGAACCGGGACAAACCCTAAAGTTCATGTATGTAAGATGTCAAATGCCACTTCAGTCCCTGGACGATGCTTCACACTATAGGCTAATAAATAGATACATCTCCAAGTCATTGACTTGCGATATACGCCGCTATAACACAGAGTGTGTGAAGATATCACAGACGTCAGCTTGTACGAGATTAGTATGGCCCTAAAACAGCTTAAAAAGAACAAGACGGAGGGTGATGATGGAATTACAGCTGAGCTTCTGAGAGCTAGTGGTACTCTTATGCTTAAAAACCCCCGCCGCCCGCTAGCATGGCACAGAAGTATAATAGTGCTGTTTTTCAAAAAGGTTTTTTTTTGAATAGCAATAAAACGCTTTTGAAGAACTTTAAACCTATATCACCCTGCATATGTATTAGCTGATTTCTAGGCTTATCACGAATCGTCTCGTGTGTGGGCTGTACGACTTCCATCCTCCCGAACAAGCCGGATTCCGAAAAGGATTTAGCACATACATACACTGCGACAGGTTACACAGAAGATCGAGAACTATAACCAGCCACTATGCTTGGCGTTCGTGGACAATGAGAAAGCCTTTAATTCGCTCGAGATCTGGACAGTGCTTCAGTCTTTCCAGAGGTGCCTCAATGATTATCGATATATTGAAGTATTTGTATGGAAACGCAACAATATCAGTCCGTCTCCAGGATCAGTTCTCGAAGCTTATTTGACTGCAGCGTGGAGTCAGACAAGGCGATATCATTTCGCCAAAGTTGGTCAGCGGTGCGTTGGAAGATGTCTTTAAGCTTCTGCAATGGAACGGACTGGGCATCAATATCAACGACTAATACATCACTCACCTTCGATTCACAGACGATACCGTCATTATGTCTAAGACCATGAAAGACTTAAGCCATAATATGCTCGATGGCCTCAATACAACTTCTCAAGGAGTAGGTCTCAAAATGCACATTGACACGAAGAAGATCATGTCTAATGTCCATGTCGCAGCTACTTCCGTAACAGTATTGTTCTCTCGAAATTGTTGACGAGTACCTTGGACAAACAATAGTTCAGTAAGGTAGCTCCAGCAGTAGCGAAAGAGGTCACTCGTCGAATTCAACTCGAATGGGCAGCGTTTGGGAAGCGTAAAATCTTCTCGTCCCAAATACCATTGTCTGTAGTGATGACTTATGGAACCCAGACGGGCCTAATGAGAAAGCTCATGGTTGCTCATAGGGATAGCGCGGAGTTTCTCTGCGATATGGAATGAGGAGATCCGTAGAAGAACCAAAGTCATCGACATAGCCCAACTGATTGCGAAACTGAAGTGGCAGTTGGCAGGTCACATACTTGGCAGATAAATGGCCGTCGGGGCAGTAAAGTTCTCGAATGGCGACCACGTACCGAAAGACACATTGTTGGTAGGCCGGTAAACGTTGGATGAGGGTAGCTCAGAATCGATAATCATGGAGGTATTTGGGGGAGGCCTATGCCCAGCAGAGGAATTCTTCCGGCTTATATGATGTTGATACTAGCGAAGTAAGCTCAGCCTCCGCTAATGGCTAAGTTAAGGGTGGTGCCTCAGTTTCTTGTGATTTCCTATTAAAACTAGGATATTTGTAATGATGACTGTAGGAATACAATATGTTCGACCTTCACCATGAATCAACTATTTTATCTCATTTACATTTCAATATGCGTCTAACACGCCATTATAAATTTAGTTATTTATTTATATATTATATGTCAACGTGACCAAACCAAGTTAACATAACTAAATAAATAACATACGTAAAGAGACGCCATGAACGATCATTGGACGTGCTGTGATACTGTTGGACCGGCCTGGAGACATCCGGCGGCGGCGGATTGCATCGAGAGTTTACAGTCACACAGAGATCGCGAGAGACTCCGGGTGTAGGGGGATTATTGGTGGGGGGAGTGGGAGTAGTCCCGGCTCGAGTTCCCGATAATTTGTTTCTTCGCCGGCAACACTTTCAATATTGCTCACTTCAACTGTTATTAACCGCGAAATGTCTGACAACGAACAACCAATAACCATTTAACTTGCTTCTGTTTTGGAGTTTACTTTAAGAGTTGATTGGTTTGGAGTTCAGAAATAGCGGTAAATTTATTTTAACAGTGGTTGATGTTTTGAAAGGTGTATAATTTGGTGAAGTCGACGGCGGTGTTAGTACAAACATAAAATCACTTACTAATAAAAAGTATAGTTTGGAATCGCAAAAGTTTAGTTATGCTGTTGGAAGAAATTTTCTATGAATACATTACGATAACAATCCTCGATTTAATTTTATTTGCACTGTCTGTAGTTACCAGTGGGAGGCTTTAGATCCTTTGCAAAGGATGCCAGCTAGATTATAGATACCACAACGACGCCCATTTCTGCCGTAAAACAGTAATGTGTAAGCATTACTGTGTTTCGGTCTGAAGGGCGCCGTAGCTAGTGAAATTAGTGGGCAAATGAGACTTAACATCTAATGTCTTAATCTGTCGAGCGCAATCGTAGTTCCGCTCAGAGTTTTTGGGTTTTTTCAAGAATCCTGAGCGGTACTGCATTGTAGTGGGCAGGGCGTATCAATTACCACCAGTTGAACGCCCTGCTCGTCTCGTCCCGTATTGGCATAGAAAAAAAAACAAAAGACATCTTATTCTGTACATTGCAGTTTGAAAGAGACATTCTTGTGGAATGAATATGTTTTGTGGTGTTTCCATGACGACACGACTTCCTACTGATAGCACGGCTACCATCAAAAAAGCTTGGTCATCTATTTCATCACTTGATGATCACTTACTGTATGTTACATTAACCGATACATTCGTTCGTACTAACTTATTCACGTAATACAGCTGTACTAAATAACCCAAACTTTATTAAATTTGAATATTGTTCTAACTTCTGCTGCTCACATTTTTTTCTTCCTTTATAATGAAATGATCCTCACATGAAATAATTTTTATGGAAAACTCGCGCTTGACCAAATAATTCGCCTGATTCCTGCCGCCGAATTCCACCTTCGCACGACCCGCCACAAGTTACGATATTATCCCCACCATCTGGATGTGTGGCGGTCCTCCACAGTGAGGTTTTCAAGGAGCTTTCTTCCTCGTACTACAAAGCTGTGGAATGAGCTTCCTTGTGCGATTCCTTTTCCTCTTCCTTGTTTCCTATACGACATGGGCACGCACACTTTCCTTAAATGCCGGCAACGCTCTTGTGATTCCTCTGGTGTCGTTAGAAATGTGGGCGGCGGTGATGACTTAACACCAGGTGACCCGTACGCTCGTTTGTCCTCCTATTCCATAAAAAAAAACTGAGGCAAATTTGCTTTCACAAAAAAAGATCAAATGGTTCCTCAGTGTGACTTCTGGATTAAGATTTCTCCATACTGTCTCCGTTAAAGATGTAATAAGTATGGGGCGAGGTTGACTATATATGAGACTGTCGTTGGATGTGTTATTTAGCTTTTTGCGGTTAAAATTAATTTATCTTTGAGTTCACTTTGTTCGAGCTTGACAACAAACTTTTACGATTATAAGGGCTTGATATTTCCAAACAACAACGTAGTTGAGAAGTTGTTTTATATAACACCAGAACAGTAAGTAGAAAGGGGAATGGAGGGAGTAGGGTCGTAACTCGGTTAGCAATACGCACGCTCGCCTAACTTACACTAACTTCAACATAACTTAGCGTCAACTGTAGTGTAAGTCAATACGAGGCGGTAACCCTGAGTTATCAACAACGAGCAGAGACTTAGATTGTAGCAATATATTTCCAACTACTTGTACATAACAAGTTTGTTTGTAAGGCACTCCATTCAATATTCTAATATTATTATATTTAAAACGAATAAAAAGATCCACAAAGTGTGTTATTATATAAATTACTAGCTGACCCAGCAAACGTTGTATTGCCAATTAAACTACCTGATAAAAAATAATTCAATAATAAAAATAATTGCGGTGTTGGAATAGAATAATATTAAAATCGCGATACAAAAATAGGTGTTGATCGTAGACAGGTGAAAATTTTAAGTTGTATGTACTTTTTAATGCTGAATCATAATAAAATAAAAATAAATAAAATTGTAAAAAAATATATTTATGTGGGTGACCCTTATCATTAAGAGGTATGAAAAATAGATGCTGACCGATTCTCAGATCAAATCTTCAAAATAGATTAAATTTACAAACAAATTGGTTTAGCCGTTTCGGAGGAGTTTGGTAACAAACCCCGGGACACGAGAATTTTATATATAAGATAATATAGTGGCGACATCAACCCTTAGTGCATGAATTCACTGTCTGTTCTAGTATTTTTTTTAAATAACGGACAAGACGAGTAGGACGTTCAGATGATGGTAATTGATAAGCCCTGCCCATTATTGTAATGGGTATTAATTACCAGCGTAGTGCCGCTCAGGATTATTGAAAAACCCAAAAATTCTGAGCGGCACTACAACTGCGCTCGTCACCTTGAGACATAAGATGTTAAGTCTCATTTCCCAGTACTTTCACTAGCTACGGTGCACTTCAGACCGAAACACAGTAATGCTTACACATTAGTGCTTCATGTCAAAAAAAGGCGCCGTTGTGGTACCCATAATCTAGCCGGCTTCCTGTGCAAAGGAGCCTCCCACTGTATGATTGGTGAACAATGTTGCCGAGATTACTGTTCAAGTAAATAAACACAATCGACCAGGCATCACAATAAACACTAGAATTTGTGACTAACAATTCCTTATTTTTAGTGTTGTACCAATGAAGATTACTCAGAGATAATAGAAAGAAGAGAATATAGAAGAGACTAATAGATTACTCTAAATATTAGAGCAAAAAATGATGACTTTTGTGAATGTTATTTTAATTTTTTCTTAAAATTTTTCTTCGTGTGATTAATCTGATCTATCATATCTAATACAATTTAATTTTGTAGCGAAGAGATAAGCAAACGGATTTAAATGATGACTTCTTTGAACCGTAGACTTTAGTATTTGGTGTTAAGTTTACCCTCGATTTTACAGAAAAGTGTGGAAGAGATAATAAGATGCTCCAGGTATCATGTAAAGATTATAAAGGAGGATGGCGAGAATGGAAACACATAATTTAAAAATTAAGAAAGCATCGTACACGTAAAAGTTTATATTAATTATAAACGTAAGTTCATACGATGTTTATAAAAAAAATATTGATGCGCGATAATATTGATATGGGAGTCAAAATAAATAAATTATTATAATTTATTAAAAAATAAATCATCTTCCACTAACTGAACGTTTTGCGCAATCGACGTCTAGGTACATTTTTTGACATAACTGTAATTTTTTAAATGGATTTTCCGACACCATCAAACTATCTATACCTACTCAAATCAGTAATTCAAAATAAGATTCAATGAGACTATTATCGTATTTTGATACTAAAATCAGTAGGTATCGACCTTCTTGAAAATATAATGAATTGTGAATCCTCAATTATTAGCTGCTGGCCAACCTTCCTATATATTATATTATCTTTTAGCAGACAGTAATTAGGCATGGACATAAGATATAAATTATTGATTGAACAATAGATTTTGATTAATAATTTAGGTTATATTTTACTTTTAGGTATATCTTTTTTCTCCCACTTCTTTATACTTACGATTTGCTTGTTTCTTCGTTTTGTTACGTTCTACAATTATTATCTAATAAGTTACCATGATATACGGCACATCTTTCAGTGGGTCCCAAAATACATGCATTCTCGCCATTCTCCTTTGTAGTTTAGTATACATGCTCGTTAGTAATTTATACGAAGTTATAAACTCACTAAAATTGGTCGTGATTCGTGAAGCATATGGCCGTTTATGAGAATTATATTGTGATTATTTTTAAGTAAGTTGTTGAATCAGACATTCCAACATATTAAGTAATTACTGAGAGAGACGTGACCGGCCGATCCACTCGCGTGGATCACCGACGTTACAACAAGGCGAGAACGCTCCATTTACATAATATTACACTTCAATCAAGTCATTACTCCAGACCAATTTCCGACCAAAATCCACTTTAAGCGACCAGCAATAAGCCTCATAATCCTATGACTGTCAAAGCAGATCTGCCACAAATTGTAGCATGAGGCAAAATTGATGTTAATGAGGGCGAATTAGAGGGAAGAGGGAAGATTGGGATGAAAGAGGGACGTCAAACGGGACTCGCATTCTAATTCGTTTCAATTGATTGAAAACTTAACAATCTCTGGATCGCTTTGTTGTTGTTGAGGATGCCGATACAATACTCTCTTAATATATATAAATCCAGTGTAGGTATTCATGTTTGTTTCCAGTATATTGATTACTTCATGGAGTGCAGTTTAGTCCAACTTGATATAGGACAGTTTTATTTCGATCTTTATTTCCAATATTTGTTTTGTATGGACAGTTCTATGGATATTCCTATGAGAGAATTTATTGATGCACGATTGGACAGTTCTGCTGTGAAACAATTTCATTATAACAACAGGCAGCATATTTTACGAAATAATTCTTGATGCTATGATCACGGACGAGTAAAAAAACAGGACTCCGCGCCGTGATATTAGCAAGTGAAGCACCTTTACGCTAGTGTGTGCGGTTACAGGGGATCAGTTACAATTTTTTCTCCTTAAATAATTATATATGGCCACAAATACTTTTATAGTATCGTTTTTACACTTTTTCACAACGCACGACTGCATTTTTAAAATATTTTATTGAGACGCAAACTAATCTGTCACAGACGATGGCAAATCTCATAATGGCGGCGATCGGCTTGTATTAGTGTAAGTGTGTGAGTGGGGCTATGTATCTACTCGTTTACCGGCTTGTTTTGGTGCTTCACTGTTATGTAAGGTGACAAGGAGTCCTTCTTACATAACTTTTTTACTCCTCCGTGGCTATGATATATTATTGACAAATTTATAAGAACAGTATTTTACTTATTATGTACAGAACAACGTCTGTCGGGCAGCTAGTATAAGTATACGGTCGCGGGGTGCTTGCGTTAGTTATAAAGTCAATGAAACCTAATGCTATTAGAAATCAAAAAGTGCTCTATCTAAATCTGCAAATCTTGAGGAAGTTGAAGAAATTGTTACTGTCGAGTGGCAACATTAGTTATAAGAAATGACTTTCACGTTTTAAAATTACTGTTCCCCTCACCCCCTTTCCTCTATAAATGTCAACTTCAATTTGAATTTTAATATATTACTCTTGCTGAGATATTTCACGAAGAGACACCATCTTGTCGTTTTAATATACGCAACACAGCATTCAAAGTTAACGCATTTCTAAAATCATCAAAAGTTAATAACCATAGTTCGTCCAAAGCAGATAAAATCAGTCTCCCTCATCGCTACTGAACATTTGGACCTTCTTCGCCAAATATTTGCACAAATTCGACGACGAGCGACCTTTGGAACGTGGATACATAGCACGTGGCGGCTCGAGACAAAGACGTATCAATCGCACATGTGGACGAATTTTAATGATTAAGCTGCAAAGAATCAAGTAAACGGAGACTAAGCCCACATTGGAATTGAAGTTAAGTTGGATATTCATCGAAAATTATACGCACATCGGTGGTGCCAATCCTTCAATCCTTTCCATCATCTCCTGTTTATTGTAGGTTCTAAATCTTACTTGTGCAGTATATTAAATTAACTAATTAATTATCTCTAATTCCAGTCAAATCTGTGCAGTGTAATATCATATTTCCAGCCAATTAAAGGTTTGATGACGTTGCTAGGTGGCAACCAGTAACGTGTGATTGAGCTGACGATCATAAAACCTAAGTACTCCTCTTTTCAATGGCTACCAAAATGCCTACCGAATCTAAATCTCGTGATAAATCTCCTATATTGCTAAGTGTAGACAGTAGTGAGTTAGTTCGTGATTTAGTTAGGAAACGTGCTATTATAAAGGGCAGGCTTACCAAATTTAGTAATTATTTAGAATCTATAACGAAGTGTGAGGATTTTTCTAATCAAAAACGCATTGATTTAAAGTTGAGAATTCAAGGATGTACTACTATCATCATGCTTAAAAGGCGACGCAGAACAAGTCGTACATTCTATAGAATTTTCATCTGATAATTATCAAATGGCATGGAATTCACTGCTCGATCGTTATAATAACAGCAGACTTTTAGTTCACAATCATGTTAAATCTTTGTTTACTATAACAACGCTCACAAAAGAGTCACCGTCATTAATCCGAAATTAATAGACACTGTTCAAAAGAATTTACGTGCACTCAAAATCCTAGGCGAACCTACAGACACCTGGGATACCTTGATTATTTATATTGTTGTGTCAAAGTTAGATAAAGTAACGGAGAGAGAATGGGAAGCTCATAAATGCAATCTGTTCCCAAACCCAAATGTAAACCATTCTACAAAATTATTATTAACCGATTTAATTTATTTTCTTCGTAACAGAGCAGACATGCTGGAGGCATTGCAGCGTTCACATAATGCCGACACACATACACACCTACAAAATAATAAAAAAACACACACTAAATCTCACAATATGTTACACTGCAATGTTTCCAGCGAGCCGAGTAATACACAATATGAGAAACAGCGTAGTAAGATGTCGTGCATAAAATGTAACGCAAATCATAGGTTATTTTCATGCAAAAGGTTTATTGAAAGTAACTTAGATTCAAAACTTAAACTTGTACGCGAACACAATTTATGTGAGAATTGTTTACATCCGAGACATAAAGTAATCAACTGTAGATTTGGGCCTTGCAGACATTGCAAGAAAAAACATAACTTACTGTTACATAAGGCTAATTACAGTTCAGGTTCATTAAATACTTCAATGAATACTGAGACACCGATCGCTAGTGTGAGCGATGCGCCCGAGTCCCTCCCCGCGACCGCACTCACCGTTCAATTAAACAAGGCACACATGCAAACGCAATCTATTAATAAGTCTACAGGTGTGCAATCCGTTTTATTGTCAACAGCTATCGTTGAAATAGCCGATGCACATGGTATATATTATAAAGCGCGAGCGCTCCTCGATAGTGGTAGCCAGCGTTGTTTCATTTCCGAATCATTTTGTAAACGTTTAAAAGCACCATTAGTACAGTCCACAAACGAAATTTGAGGTGTCGGTGATTTAATAATACATTGTTCGCAAGTTTGTAATATCGTTTTCAAATCTTGCGTCGATAACTTATTTACTGCTCATATTCAGTGTTACGTTCTGCCTAAAATCACCGCTTCGATGCCTGCCGTATGTAAATTAAGCGCACAATGTAATATCTGTATTCCAGATAACATACGATTGGCCGATCCGGAGTTTTTAGACTACAAAAGTATTGACATTTTAATTGGGGCAGATAAATTTTGGGATAGATCCCTCTATCTAGTAATAGATTACTAGATGGAGGATTCGTTTATCTAGTGGTCCGCTTTTACAAAATACAAAGTTAGGTTGGATTATTTCGGGTCCTATTAATATTAATACACGCAATAAAACCCATATCCAATGTAACTTCAATCAATCAATCGATACGCAATTACGTCGGTTCTGGGAGCTGGAAGAGCTGCCTAAGCGTCGGGACACGCGCACAGATGAAGAGCAGGCTTGTGAACAATCTTTGCTACCACGACTACACGCAATGACGATGGTAGATTCTGTGTACACATTCCTCTCAAGGAATCGCCCGCTGCTTTGGGGCGAAGGCTGAACGCCGTTTTTTATCATTAGAAAAACGATTATCACGCAATCCTGATTATAAAAAATTATATACTGAATTTATTCGTGAATATATTAATTTAGGTCACATGACTCGCGTTAATACTTATCCCAATTTACACTACTTTTTACCGCATCATGGCGTCTTTGGAGAACACAGCACGACTACAAAGCTCCGTGTAGTTTTCGACGCCAGCGCAGTAACCAGTACCGGTAAATCGTTCAACGACATTCAGCTCGTCGGTCCTCCAATACAAGGAGATCTTTTAGGCATTTTATTACGATTTCGGCAATTCAAGTACACAGCTATCGCCGACTTTGAGAAAATGTATCGGCAAGTGCTTGTCGTGCCTCAGCAACGTTCCCTGCAGCTGATCATCTGGCGAGGGGAACCGACGCAGCCGCTTGAAATATTTCAGCTGAACACAGTCACATACGGTACGGCATCCGCGCCTTTTCTAAGTGTTAGGTGTTTGAAGCAGCTGGCGGTCGATTGTGATAACCTTCAAGTAAGAAGGGAGATTAATGATGATTTCTTTGTTGATGACCTTTTGACCTCATGTGACAACAAGCAAAATTTAATTGATATTTGCAAGGGTACCATGGAGGTACTAAAGTCAGGTTGTTTTTCACTACGCAAGTGGATATTTAACTTTAATATGGAAGATACAAAATTTATGTCATTAAATGACTGTTCACTTAGAGATTTAAATTTAGGCGCGCAAAATCAGTGTAAAGCTTTGGGAATTGGTTGGTGTAACGTTACTGATAATTTCAATTTTAACACTCAATTACGCAAAGACAATATTGACAATACTCCCGTAACAAAACGATTAATATTGTCTATTGTTTCACAGATATTCGATCCAGTAGGTTTGCTTAGCCCGGCAGTCATCGTCGGAAAGGTGTTACTACAAAGACTGTGGCTGTTGAAATCAGAGTGGGACGATCCTATCCCTACTGATATAATACAGACATGGAACAGCTTAAGTTATCTTAGCACAATTAAAGTTCCACGTCATGCCTTTCAGTGCAATGCTTTGCGCACCGAGCTTCACATCTTTACCGACGCTTCTCAGACTGCATACGGCGCCTGCGCCTATGTACGCACTGTATGTACCAACCAGGTAGTAGTCAAGTTATTTTTATCTAAGGCCAAAGTGGCCCCATTAAAACCAGTGAGCATACCTAGATTGGAATTATGCGGGGCTTTATTAGGAGCTCGGTTATATGATAAGATACGCACATCACTAAGCCGTGAGTTTGATGACGTCATATTCTGGACCGACTCAACGATAGTGATAGGCTGGTTACACATGGCACCTTCATTGCTTAAGACATTTGTTCAGAACAGAGTCGCTGAAATTAACGAACTTACAAGTAGTTACACTTGGCGTCATGTTGTTGGCAAGGACAACCCAGCTGACCTCGTCTCACGCGGAGTGAGTTTAAAAGACTTAGCATCGTTAACGTTTTGGTGGGAAGGCCCTACTTTTTTACATAATATTGATTTTCACAATAATACACAATCAAATATTAATGTTGCAATTCAAGAACTCCCTGAAGTTAAACCTAATGTAATTAATTCCTTCATTTCTAAGCACGATGATAATAATATATTTTATTTCCATTTAATAAGTTTTCACAATTTAATCGCATGGTTCGCGCCACTGCCTATGTACTGAGGTTCATTCATAACGCGCGCAACAAAGTAATTAATAGTCTAAGCGGTTCGATCAAGGTCAATGAACTCACAAATGCAATCAACTCATTAGCTAGGTTGTCGCAAAGAGAATCTTTTCCAAACGAATACAACTTGTTAATGAATGGGAAACAAGTTAAACCAAAGGATAGACTATCTAAGTTTAATTTATTTTTTGATAATGAGTATAATATTATGCGAGTAGGTGGTAGAATTAATAATTCAACAGAATTTAATTACAATAAAAAACATCCAATACTTTTATCTTGTAAACATCAAGCGCTGTTGTATCACGTACGGGAGAAGTGGTGGCCTCTATCTGGCCGCGATCTAGCTAGGAAGGTGACTCATCAGTGTGTTATCTGCACGCGCATTAGGGGTAAAACAATCAATCCGATTATGGGAAACTTACCTAAAGAGCGGGTAACTTCGACTTTTCCTTTCTTTCGATCCGGTGTAGACTATGCAGGGCCAGTGTTCATACTAAGCCGTAGGGGTAGGGGTGCAAAATTGATAAAAGGCTATATATGTTTATTTATTTGTTTTACAACGCGCGCTATACATTTAGAATCAGTTAGTGATCTGTCTACCGATACATATTTATTAGCATTAAAGCGCTTCATTTCACGGCGAGGAAAGCCAGCCGAAATATATTCAGATAATGGTCGTTATTTTGTTGGATTAAGCAATGAGTTTGTTTGGTTTTTATCACACTGCAGTACAGACATTATAGATTACGCAAGTAGCCAACAAATCAAATTTTCTTTCATTCCCCCTTACTCTCCGCATTTTGGTGGCCTTTGGGAAGCTGGAATAAAGTCGAGTAAATACCATCTTCGTCATGTGATAGGTAACGCACACCTTACCTACGAAGAATACAGCACAGTACTTGCACAAATAGAAGCAGTACTCAATTCCCGACCTTTGTCTCCCTTGTCCTCGGATCCACACGATTTTTCACCACTCACCCCTGGACACTTCCTGATCGGCCGTCCTCTCACTGCACCAGTCTGCGACGACGACCTTCGAGACGTTGCTATCAACCGACTTTCACACTATCAAAGAGTGGAGCAGCTAAGGCAACATTTTTGGAGTTTATTGTCGAAAGAATACATTTCCGAACTGCAGATGAGGAGTAAATGGAGAGAAACCGTAACCGGTACCTCAAACCTAACGCTATGGATGATAATCTTCCGCCGTTGAAATGGCAATTAGGTCGTGTCATTCGAACGATACCCGGCAGCGACGGAGTTTCAAGAGTTGCTGACATACGCACTTCAACAGGCATCACGCGACGAGCGTACGCTAAGATCTGCCCTCTTAACACAGATGCTGACACTGAGCTGAAGAAGACGGTTGTAAGCTGAAGCTTTCAAGGCCGCGGGCATGTCGAGTGGCAACATTAGTTATAAGAAATGACTTTGATGTTTTAAAATTACTGTCCTTATTACCTTTCCTCTATAAATGTCAACTTCAATTTGAATTTTAATATATTACTCTTGCTGAGATTTTTCACGAAGAGACACTCGTCTTGTCGTTTTAATATACGCAACACTGCATTCAAAGTTAATAACCATAGTTCGTCCAAAGCAGATAAAATCAGTCTTCCTCACCGCTACTGAACAGTAACAATTTATTGATTTTTGTAATTTCCGGTCGCTAGTGTCTGGTGGACATGGCGGCGATCGAACAAATGTGAGCTCTTCACATGAGAACATCCGTTTCCTCGTATGCTTTTTTATAAAAAGTTTGTTTTACCGCCGCAGCCTGACACTTTTGTTAAATTTATCAGCGAGATGCGCTCATTAAGTTTATACATAACCTACTAATAACCTAACCTAAAACAAACATAACAAAAAATGGTTCTAAAATTAAAATATAACAATGTAAGCTGCGAATAACTATATTATTTTGATATATTATATTTCTATACTTATTACCTAATATTATCTAATAATACATTTTTAAGTTTTTTCTTAAGTAATCCAATCTTTGTCTTGGGGATCTGCCTTAATATGTCTTTCTTAATCTTATCTCTTTCAATGGCTGTTCGCAATTCTTGAAGGTCCCGCACCGCACCAATCGTCACATAAACAGTGCAGAACAATTCACAGTTTGTTTATCCGAGGACGAAAGTTCCTCATGTTTCTATAAGTACTCCTGGTTTATAATATTTTAATGAAGCTGTATTAAAATGTAAAGCTGGCCACAGCTGGCCGCGACACATTTATAATTCGTGTTGAGATTGTCGGAGCACGGCCGCGCCAATGCAACTTAAAACGGAATTAATGTAAGAAGCCGGCGTATTAATATTAATGAGGCTCCAGGTCAAGTCAGTGCCGGCTCGACAGCCTCCACATCCGGGAAACGTTAAGGTGCTCTCGGCTTAATGTTTCAAAATATATTGTTACGATTTATAAAAACAATACAATGTTCTGTTAGAATTTATAAGTTAGTTAGACTTAGGCTCCTTCAGAGGTCTTGGTATTATATTTTACAATAAAATACAACACAGTATATTAGAACTCACTGAGCATATATTCAAGAAATATATTAATGCTTCTTCGGCAAAGAAGATTTACTATAATATAGTATATTATATAGAGAATAATGATGCATAGTTTTTGCCTGGTTCTGCGCAGCTACACCTAATCTGTAACTATATAATACTAGCTGACCCGACAGACGTTGTTCTGTAGATAATAAAAAAAATACTGTTTTATAGGAATTTGCCAATAATATATCAAAACATCAAGAATTATTTCGTAAAAAAATCTTACTGTTGTTATAATGAAATTGTTTCACAGCGAAACTGTCAAACTGTGCGTTACTAAATTCTCTCATAGAAAATATGTATAAATACCATACAAGACAAATATTGAAAAGAAAAATAATTATGGGTCCCAAATCGAAATAAAAACTTTCCTATCTCCCAAGTTGGACCAAACTGCAATCTATGAAGGAATTCCCATTAAAATCCGTTCATTAGTTTAGGATTCCATCGCGGACAAACAACATGTCTCGTAATTTATATATATTAAGATTATAATAAATAAAGTATATATTTATATATAAATTATTATACGATTCAAACGATGGGCGGGGAGTTTTCTTATCACTTCTTCTCCGCATGTCACAGCCCTTTTACGAACTGATGTAGCTTCAAGACGTTTACCAACTGTTGTAAAATGTTATGTTATTGTTACTTCTTATGGTAAATAAATATATTTCTATTCTATTCTAATGAAATGCATAATTATGTTTTTTTTAATGATGATAAGGGACGAGTCGAGCAGGACATTCAGCCGATGGTAATTGATACGCCCTGCCCATAACAATGCAATGCCGCTCAGGATTCTTGAAAAACCGGAACCACAATTGCGCTCGTCACCTTGAGATATTACATGATAAGTCTCATTTGCCCAGTAATTTCACGGCTACGGCGCCCTTCAGACCGAATCACAATTATGTTTACATATTACTGCTTCACGACAGAAATAGGTGCCGTTGTGGTACCCATAATCTAGCCGGTATCCTGTTCAAATCAAATCAAATCAAAATATTTTATTGCAAGTCACATTTTACAGTAGGATGGTTGGTACATTAATGGGTAGACAATATGTGACGCCCTGCAAGGGCACAGCAACGTTATACATGAAATAAATAAGTCTTATACATTTTTTACATTCTTATACTATATTGTAACTAATTCTCACACTTGTAATTAAAAAATTCGGGTAAATCGTAGAAGCATTTTGAAACTAAAAAATTTTTAAGATGTCTTTTAAATAGAGAAGGCTTCTCTTTATTTTTAATTTCGTTTGGGATGTGATTATAAATTTTTATTGCCATGTGGTGAGGGCTCGATGACACTAATGACATACTTGTTTGGGGAATTTTTAATTTGTTTAAATTTCTATTATTTCGCTTGTTATTTGGTAGTGTTGAGTATAAGTCCGAATGTTTTTTAACAAATTTACATGCTTCTAGGATGTAAATTGAAGTAAGGGTTAAAATTTTGTGTTTAGTAAAATATGGTCTACATGAATCCATCTGCTGAATATTTTCTAAAATTCTGATACATTTTTTCTGTTGAATAAATATATCTTTTATTTCACTACAGTTTCCCCATATTAATATTCCATATGATAATCTAGAATGTGCATATGCATAATAAGCAGCAAGGGCAGATTTGAAATCTGTTACGCGTTTTAGTTGGTAAAGAGCATAAGTAAAAGATGACATTTTGCTTTTTTATTTCTGTAGATATGGCTTCCATGTCAAGTGTGAGTCTAAATCAATTCCCAGTAGTGTAGCTGTGTCAACTGTTTCAAGTTGTGAATTTTTGTAAGAATAAGATATATTTAAGGGGGATTTTTGATAAGGTTTAAAAGGTATAATTTTAGTTTTATTAATATTAAGTTCAGGATTATTATTATTTAGCCAATAAAAGATTTTGTCCATTGTAATATTTAATTTTTCTTCTAGTTGTTTTAAATTAGAGCATGGGATCAAAATAGAAATGTCATCAGCAAAAAGAGTACAATCATCATCTATTAAGTTAGGAAGATCATTTATGTATATGAGAAACAATATACAACCCAACACACTGCCCTGTGGAATCGATCCTGATAAGTGAGCTTTATTAGATCTTATGTGGTCTATCTTTCCAGTCTCGAAGTTAGTATTTTCTATTTCCACATATTGAAAACGATTATTAAGGTAAGATTTGAACCATTTATGGGCAATTCCTCGAATTCCTGAGAGAAATAATTTTTCTAGTAAGATATCATAAGAGACTCTATCGTATGCTTTGCTCATGTCAAGCAGTAGGCCAACTGAATATTTTTTATTATTAAGTGAATCAAATATTTTTTGTATGTATTTGTGTATCGCTAAAGTTGTGGAATGGTTTTTCCTGAAACCATGTTGGCTTTCATTAAGGATATAATATTTTTCCAGAAAACTTCTTAGGCGTATAGCCATTGCAGTTTCAAATATCTTCGCTGATGTAGGTAGAAGGGCAATAGGTCGGTAATTATTTACATCAGATGTGTTTCCTTTCTTATATACCGGTTTTATTATGGATATCTTTAGATCGTCCGGAAATAATCCTTCACAGAATGATTGATTAATAAGTTTAGTGTACGGGTAGGTTAAAATATCAGCACATTTTTTTATTAAAAAAGGGGGGATTTCATCTATTCCGAAAGAGTTTTTATTCTTAAGATTTTTTATTATGTTAAAGATGTCTTTGGGTTCAAACGAATTTAGAAATAACGAATTAATTAATTTATTAGAATTTATAGCTATATTGTCGTTTTTTACTTTAGGGCTTGATGAGATGGATAAATAGAAACTATTAAATGTATTAGCAATAATTTTCGGATCTACTATAATATTATTCTCTGAAGATTTAAGACTTATGTTTTGCTTTATTCTTATAGTACTTTTATTTGTTTCATTTTTTATTATTTTCCACATGGATCGTGTTTTATTATCAGCTGAGCTGAATTTACGGATATTTATAATTTTCTTAGATTTATTTATACAACTTTTTAAAACTTTGCAATATCTCTTATAAAAATTTTTTAATACTTTATTTTTGGTTTGTGATACAAGGAGTTTTAATAATCTTTTATTTTGACATGATTTTTTAATTCCTAGTGTTAAATAAGGTTTATTTTGGTTTAGAGTAAATTTTGTTAGTAATTTAGGTATGCATTTATTCAGGGCAGTAACAATTATATTTAGGAATATCTTATAGTTTTCGTTAACGTTATTGTTAGGCTTAAGTTGATCATCCCAGTTGATATTCGCGAGTTCGTTTTTAAATTTATTTATATTAAAGTCATTAAATTTACGTTTTAATTTAATGAAAGACTGTTTATTGTGGAAAGTAAAAGGTAATGTGAAAATGATGCCCTTGTGATCTGATAATCCAAAATCATATATATCAATTTTTGAGCCTTCTAGATAGAAATTTGTAAAAATTAGGTCTATGCACCTTTTAGTTGTAGGAGTTATTCTAGTAGGCTTTGAGACTTTTTGATGGAAGTTATAACACAACAAGAGGTTATTGAGTCTGCTTTTTTCCTTTGCATCTAGAAAATCAACATTCATATCTCCCATAATAATAATGTTTTTATTCATTTCTTTTTTATTAATGTTAATGAGGAGATTTTCTAATAAGTTGTAAAACAATTCTACTTCTCTACTACTATTAGGCCAGTACAGATTAATCAGTAGTAGATTATTTTTAGGTATCTCTATTGCACATACTTCGAATACCATTTCGTTAGAGATAACTGACATATCAACACGTTCTAAATATTCTAAATTATTTTTAACAAATATGCAAACACCGCCGCCATCATGATGTACACGACAGAAGGAAGCTGCCATGATATAATTATTTATGTGTAATGTTTTTTGTTTTTCTATAGATAACCAGGTTTCCGAGATACACATAACTTGTAGATTAGGTAATTCAACAGTTAAATGGTCAAGTAGATGTATTTTATTGCAGATGCTTTGCATATTTTGATAAAAGATATTTAACTGTTTTGACGATCTGTTTGTAATATTTTGTGTGTTCATGTCTGAACTAGGTCCGAAAGTTATATCTATTTACCATTTTACGCTCATTTCTTAATTCACGATCAGTTCGGCGTTGTACATTACTTATATTTTCACCTATAATTGTAGCGGGACGACGTCGAGTTGAATGCTCGCCTGGCGATTTATTGAAGGCAGATTTAGATTTCACGCCATCGGTAATATTGCATTTCTTATTGTTTATATTAATATGCTGTACGTTCTCTAGCGATGAAGTGCTGTGTTCTAAGTCTGTTGAAGTGTTGATTATAGGTTGTGGTGTATTTGTTGAATTGTGTAATTTAGATTGAGGTGTCGGGGCTGCTTCAGTGTCCGCGAGATTCGAACGGTTTCCTTTCTGTTGATTATATGTTTCAGGCGTTAAAAACTCACTAAGACGTATTCTGTTATTATAGTGGTAACGAATATTTTGAGACGTTTGGAGAAGGTGCTTTACCATCCTTTTGCTGATAAGTTCTATAACTATTGGACGGGTATGTGTGTATTTTCCTATTCTATACATATCTTCTACGTAGCCATGTATGTCCACCCCATATGTCTCGTAAATGTAGTATCCAATGTCATCGAACAGACTTTGTTTATCATACCGATGGTTTATGTGTTCGGGGAATCCATAAACGACGAGTTTCTTGCTATTTATGTCCCGATTAATAATAAATTTTAACTTCTCCTCTTCCGACTTCAATACGATATTTTCGTTTTCTATATTTGAGAGTTTTTTGCCACCTACAAATTCTTCGAAATTTTCTTCAAGCTTTTCTAGCTTGTTCAACATAATTTCAATTTTGTCATTCATATTTAATAAACTTTTAAACACTTTAAATCACTTTTAAAGACTTAGGATAACTTTGATTATTAAATTAGTAAAACGTTAAATTAGTAACCACACGCGTTCCTTGTGCTCTTATGAACAGTCAGCGTCATCCAAAGTAGGTAGTCAACGGACTACCTACTGTTCAAAGAAGCCTCCCACTGGTTGTAGTAGTTAGCCATATGCGACTGGAGGTGACCCGTCATCGAGAGCTCCATTGCTCGGCTGACAGCTGGCACCTGGTCGGCCCCGACCGTGTTATGTCCCTGTCATTCCCAACACGACTGGATGTTTGGCATACACTCTCTAAGACTTAGAACTTATAAATGATTGAGTTCATGTCATAAATTAAGTGTTAGATCGGCACCGCAAACACACACACTGAGACAAAGACACTCTGATCTGTGTTCAAAGCCCGCTACGCTTGAAGTATAACTATAAAAAACATATTAAGCGGGGGTTCTGTAGCAGGCCCCTAACGCGGACTCATTCGCGGAGGATTTATGACGCCGATTTCTGTTATCTGGGAGTTAGCGGCGACCGCGCGGCGCGCGGGGCGGGGTTGATGACATTAGTTACGTCACGGTGACAGCGAGAACTGATTCATTACAACCGAGATAATTGAATGAGCTCGGCTGTAAGAGACACCCGGACACCCGGACACCCGCCACTCTCTACCGTGAGTATCGCCCGCACTCGTCTATGTTGTGACGCTATAAACCAACAACACTGCGCCGCTATCTAACGTTAAAGCATGTAGCATATAATATAGGACCAGTGTCGGTAATTTTTGAAACCAAAATAAATTATAGTAGCATGAAACCCATTGGAAATGGAAGAGAATATAACAAAAATGAAAGGGAAAATAAATTACGGGCGATCTGAGGTCGGGAAGTGGAAAAAGAGGGGTTTTTTAAGGTAAAAAACGGTTTAACGCGATTTCCGGCAAAACTAAAAGTCGTATGGAAAAAAAGTCAAAGAGCAAAGTTGTAGGTAATGAAAAGATCTACAACTTTTGTTTTTTACAATTATTAAATATTTATGTGATAAAGTCAGAAAACAAAGTTTTTGGTTTTTTATTTCTATCTTTTCCAAAACAAATTTTTTTTCAAGAAATTAAAAAAAAAATACGACACAAAATTATTATCCTTTTCACAATTATAAATAGATTTGATTAATTGTATTGCATATTAATGCTGCTACGAAATAACAATTCTCTATGAAACTCCTTAAGGTCCACATTAGAATTAAATCTATTTAGCAATTAGATAGATAGCAATAGAAAAACAAAATTTTATGAACGATGCGGGATTCGAACCCACGACCTCCTGAAGCCACAACCTGAGAGTTGAACTAAGCAAACAGAATTTTATAATGAGGCGGTACTCGAACCCCTAGCTCAGTTGGTTAGAGCACCGGCACGGAACGCCGGAGGTCGTGGGTTCGAATCCCGCATCGTTCATAAAATTTTGTTTTTAAAATTTTATTTGTGTATTAATCCTAGAAGTGAGGGTTATCACTTTAAAAAAAAACATAACAACATTTATAATTAAAGAGCCTGAGAGTGTTCACTTTATTCCCAGTCCGTGGTGTCATTAAGAAAATCGTTTATGCTATAGAAACCTTTCCCACACAAACGTTTTTTAACAATTCTTTTAAATTTCGTAACACGTTTGTTATGTACATTTTCTGGGATCATATTGTAAAGTCTGAGCAAAGTCTAAGTTACGCTCTTTAGATCTGCGCCTTTGTTTGTGACACCTGTGCCTTATTATGGCTCGTGGCCAATATTTTAAAATCAAAAAATTCCAAAGTCTGCATCGAGTATAACAGTATTAATTTTTTTATAACAATATTTACAATACTATGACAACATAAGATTAAATTTATTGTTGGAAGCCTACCAAGAATACGGGCAGCATTACCGCGTTGGATATCTAGGCTGATCCGTTGATTGAGGCGCGATCATAGTATCTTGAACATTCTCCGCACCATTTGTATTTTTATTTTGTTTACGTATCAGGCAATCAGTTTAATAATAATAATAAATTGTGTGTTCTATTGACAGAATTGAAACCAAATATTGAACAGCCATCTGTTTTCATTACATAAGTTATAATTTTAAATTCAACTCGATGTAAGATCCAGTAGCAGAACTACGCAGAACAGGTTCTGTTTGTGGAGTAAGCGATATGGTCTAAAACAATATAGATCTCCTATTTGATGTTGTTGTGAGACACTGAAATATCGCGAAGAACCTTTGTTAGCTATTAATGAGAGCAAGCCTAACGCCCATCATAAATTCGAGTCCATGTAAGGTGCAACTGGAGAATTATGCAGAACTGGTTCTGAATGTGGAGTCAGCAATGTGACGTCACACGGACACGAGACGTTCATTGCGTCGCGGGTCATTTAACTTGGAACTCAAATTGTTGTTAAATTGCCGCGAAATGTCGTTCATTCGAATAGGATTTACATTCTAGTTTCACTGTAAGTTGAAATATTGTAGGACAGTATGCGATGAGCGCTTGCTTCATATTATGTAGGTTGAAACTTGGTCATTAGTTCCTAATATTTTGTCTTCACTACATAGTATAAAACAAAGTCACTTTCTCGGTCCATATATCCCTATGTATGCTTAAATCTTTAAAACTACGCAACGGATTTTGATGCGGTTTTTTTTTAATAGATAGAGTGATTGAAGAGAAAGGTTTATATGTATAATAACATCCATTACATAGTGGAGAAATACTGTTATTTTTGAGGTTTCTAATGTAATATCGTAAATAGTTATTTCCGCTTACATTGCAAACGCATCCTGAACCCTACGAGATTTATCAAAATAATGTACTAAGTATTGTACACATTGAAAAGGTCTACAGAAAACTCTGCTATGGTATATGTCTATATGGATTCTACAGTAACATTTTTTTGTCATTTAATTTTTACGACAAATAATGGCTAATTTTCGAAGCGATTTTAACCAATACAGCAATAATCCTTATCTTATTAAATACCTTAAATACATTGTTGATTTAATATAGATCTATATGGCCCTTTACAGCATACGATTTAAATGAATATTTTCGGAAATATTACAGATTTAAAAATTGCGGGACGTAGCGTTTACTGCGGTTCCGGTCGGCCGGGTCGGCGGGAGCGTACCTATAAATAGCAGCGATCGGACGCGTTTATGGCTAGAGCTCTCTAGCGAGGAAAATGACAATACATAATGAAAACGTGCTTTTCAGCGCGACAATGTATCATAAGTAATAAATACTTGTATGACAGTAGTTTTAAAATATAAATGATATCTTTTGTAATTTTTAAATCGCACAGGTCACGTGATCGTGAATTGTGTGTTATTAAAATTTCATTCGTAACGAGCATTTTTTTATTTGTTTGTTTTTATAAAAAATGATTCCTTTTTGTTTATTTTTGTTTTAAGTTTATTTTATACAAAAGTTTAGGTATTTTATTTATCGATTGGGGCAGTACGAAGTCTGCCGGGTCAGCTAGTATAATATATTATCTGAATATAAGAATTGGTGCAAATCTAAAGAACTTTTTCCTTTGGTTTATAACGGACTCCTGATGCAAACGGTGGGTGCAGAGATGCAGAACTTATGCATTACTTATGTCAGAATAATAGGCGAGCTGTGATCATGGCAGAGACCATGGAAGACTTAAGCCATATGCTCGATGGCCTCAATACAGCTTCCCAAGGAGTGGGTATCAAAGTGAATATGGACAAGACGAAGATCATGCCTAATGCCAATTTTGCACCTATTCCTAGTTGAGAACTGTTTGGAAATTGTTGACGAGTACGTCTACCTTAGACAAATAATCCAGTTGCGCAGGTCCTTTTTCGGGAAATAGGTTACCTAATTAATTAATAGGTTAATCTAACTCAGATGGGCAGCGGTCGGGAAGCTCCGTAAAATCTTCTTGTCCAAAATACCACTGTGTCTGAACAAACAAACAGTCAAACAGCTCACTTAATCTTCAAATGTTATTACATTCACGAGCTTACAGTAACCCCCCATATTGAAGGATTGGCGAACAGACTTAGTTCTGCAGCATACGCGGTTAAAAAGATTAGACAATTAACTGACATAGATACACGCGGCCCGGGTACGGCGCCACGCTGATACGTCGGGGACCGGCATAGGTCACAAACCGCAAAGGTTCTACGTTAACGAACATTCGATAATCGTAACCTGTTCTATAAGTCGCGTGAACTAGGCCGAAAACTAAATTGGCGTTTTATCTGGACTCGTGATGGTCAGATATATGCTAGACGAGACAGTTCGTCTAAAAAATTTATAATTCGATCAGAGTCTGATTTAAAAAAGGTTTTTTGTGTTTAATATTTATTTGTTATTGTCAGTTAGATTTCAGATTTGTTAGTTTTTTTAATATTTATTGTAATCTCTATATGTTTCATTTTAATTTTATATTATATATTTTTTCCATAGGTTTCTTAGGAGTGTTTAATTTTATGAATGATATAGTAGTATCGAATTTATACAAAAGAGTACTGTGCGGCAAATCTAAATATTATTTAAATTTTAAATTTTCAAATGGGGTGATAAGTCACGTTTTGCGTATTAGAAATGTATTATATTATGTTCTCAATTTTATTAAGATAAATTACATCAAAAATAAAATGCGGTCTAAAATCAGCTATATTATGCAGTTTAAAAGTTATATATCAAACGAGCTTTATTCTATTATAATATTATATAATTATCTTATAAATTTAAAAGTTTCGTTATTGTATGGTTGCTTTAATGCTATAGTTTTTGATCGTTATTTATTAGTATTTTATCACTTTATTACACATATTAAATATACTACTTTAAATATATTTATATATTATTTAATTATTATATTTAAAAATTATGCCAAATAGGAAGGACAAATTAAAAATTGGCCAACTTAATCCGGGATCCCTTGGCACAAATCACGACGAGTTTCTTGTACCAATGGATCGGCACAAGGTGGATCTGATGTGTATCAATGAGACGTGGCTGCGCGCTGGGCATGAGGGCCTCGCTCCAGCCCCGGCTGGCTACAGACTGCACCACGTGCCGCGCCCTCCCAGCGTGCGCTCGCGCGGGGGTGGTGTTGGCTTTTACGTGAAGAAAGATATTTCGATGCGGATTCTGTCGCACCCTATTGCTCCTACGGTTGAACAAATGTGGCTCAAGGTCGAGGTAAGTGGTAATAAGCTTGTAGTCGGTACATCAAATCGCCCTCCGTGGATGGACCCTGAGACATTTTTTGATGCGTTAACGGAATCTTTGGGATCGTTTGTCTGGTGTGACAATGTCGTTATATTGGGTGATTTCAATATTAATGGGTTGTGTAACAATCATCCGAACTTTAAAAAAAATGAACTTTTTTTAAACTCGTTTAATCTAATACAGCACGTCTCGACACCTACGCATTTCACTGCTCACTCAGAAACACAACTAGATTGTGTGTGTGCTAATAGAACACTTTCTGTCACACATGTTGTTGTGGATCATATAGAGGCATTCAGTTCTCATGCGTATATCTTGGATTTTCCCAAGCATCAAATGAAACCAATATTTATTACCTACAGACCCTTCAAAAATATTGATAGAATTAGTTTTCAACAATCACTGGACAGCATTACATGGGACAAATTATTATTAATGAATAACGTAAGTGATATTGTTCTCAATTTTACTAGTATTATTATATCTTTGTTTGATTTTTATGCACCTAATACAACACGATTTACTCGAGATACTCAATACCCTTGGATTGCGTATAATATAAAATTGATCATGAAAAGGCGGGATGAAGCATTTAAAAGAGCTCGTAAAACTAATAAATTTAGCACATGTACAGTTTTATAAGGACTTGAAACGTTATGTTCCTCAAGCACTGCGTCGTGAAAAATAAGTATACTTTAACACATATATAAATTCCAATATTAAAAAACCGAAAATATTGTGGAAGCATATTAAGGACCACATTAGGCTAAAACATAAAATTTGTAATTAACCTCATCATCTTAATGATCCAAATAAAATCAATTCCCACTTCCTTCAAATTCCAGGCACTTAAAATCAATTCCCACTTCCTTCAAATTCCAGGCACTGGCCATGTGACATTATCAACTCTGAATTACTATGAATTTCACAGACACAGTAATACAACATTTGAATTTAAAACGATTGATGATAATATAGTACGTAAAGCTCTTTTTGAACTTAAATCGCAAGCGATTGGTATTGACGATATTTCACTTGACATGTTACTACTGATTCTGCCTAATATACTATCCGTACTAACACATATAATGTCTCCTTCCAAACTAACTCATTTCCAAACTTATGGCGTCATGCTATTATCCGTCCTGTGCCAAAAAAAAACAATCCCAATGACTTTAAAGACCTTCGACCCGAGTGTTCTTGCTTGTCCTTCTAAAATACTTGAAAAAATTGTTTATAAGAAATTAATAAATTATTTAGAAACCTATAAAATTTTACCATAGAAGTACCATGACTTGCACTCTTAGACGTAGTTGACAACATTCTAGCGGCTCAGGATGTGGGTAAAGTAACCATTTTAGTATTGCTTGATTATTCTCGTGCTTTTGACACCTTAAATTTAACTCTATTACTATCAAAATTAGCCTACTATGGAGTCAGTGAAAATACTATACAATGGTTTCATAGTTACCTCAGTCATAGAACTCAGAAAGTTGTAACCACAGAAGAAGATGGTAAAGTTCGCTATTCAGAGTGTAGTAACATGAAAAGAGGAGTTCCACAGGGTTCTATATTAGGCCCTCTTTTATTTATTTTGTATAGTGCGGACATATTGCAAAATATAAAGCACTGTAAGTATCAAATGTATGCAGATGACATTCAACTATATTTATCTTTCAATCCTCACGACATAGTTGATGCAATCAATTTAATTAATTTAGATTTAAACGAAATTTACAAATGGTCAGAGAAAAACTCATTAATTCTCAACCCAGCTAAAACAAAATATACGATTTTCGGTACACAGAATGGTTTAGATACAATTGAGCGATACAATCTTGATATAATAATTAATAATTATAAAATTGAACGTGTGCATGAAGCAAGAAATTTAGGACTGATAATGGATGAAAGTCTGCGATTCGAAAAATATATAAACTTGACAATTTCAAATTGTTTTTATCGTCTTAAAGTGTTATATAAATTAAGACAATACTTAAATTTAGAAACACGCATACGTCTGTGTGATGCTCTCGTCCTTTCTAAATTTAATTATATGGACACCGTTTATGGCCCACGACTACTGAGTAAAACTAAAAATGCCATACAGCGAGTGCAGAATGCGTGCGCTAGATTTTGTTGGAATATTCCTCCCCGTAGTCACGTTACACCATATCTCAAAGAGGCAAAAGTACTCAAAATGGACGGAGGAAGGCATTTACACCTTGCTGTGTTACTCTTTGGCATAATTGCTTGGAAAACACCAGCATACTTATATCAAAAGTAAGAATGGCTTGGACAGCATAAAGCTTTGAATATGGATACGAGGTCCGCTTTTCGTATATTAGCTATTCCTAGCCACCGCACTGCTGTTTCGGGGAAGTTTTCGATATCAAGCCACCAAGTGCTGGAATGATTTGCCACCTCCACTTCAACTTAGTAATACCATTAAAAATTTCAAAATAAAAACTAAAAATTACCTACTTAATGATATTTATAAGCCTGTTTAACTGCTTGTTCCTCTTTTAAATTTTATATTAACATTTAAAGTAACCATAACACTTATTTATTATTAAGAACCTCATATTTTATGATTTTTCCGTCGTTAACTAGTTGCTGCTACTCCCAGACTCAATAATGTTGGGGCTACTGAAAACCAGTGCTACATTGGCACCACGCCATTACAGCTTTTTACTGAGTTAGCTCCATTTGGTGACATTCCCTGCCGCACAGTACTTTTTCATTTTAAGCTATAAATTGTATTATTTAATTTGTTTTATTTGTTAGTTCTAAGAAATTATTACTTATTTTGGTTTGTATCATTTTAATAATTGTGTGGTGGTGGTGGTTTTTGTTATCAATAAATTTTTATTCTATTCTATTCTATTCTATTTATAATTGTTAAGATTTCATCGACCGCCAAGGACAGCAAGCGTCGCAAATATATCGGTCTCAGTGAGTCATATATTTTTTTGCCGTTTGGCGTCGAGACAATTGGCCCGTGGGGCCCAGAGGCGCGGAGAATGTACAAAATACTATCTTCACGCCTCAATAATTTTATTTATTTATTTATTTATTTTATCAAAATACACACTATCATTACAGTAAATTCCAATGCGATAGAGGTACATACAATATTTCACTTTTTTACATCCTTAAATTTTATAACATATTATACATAACGCTACTCTCGTGAATTCACCCTGAGTGCAACAAAACAGATCCGTCTGTGAGGCTATATCATTAATAGTACGAAGGGCACGCGTCACCGCTGCCTGGCTTAACACGTTGGTGCGCGCGGATGGCACCATCAGCAACGGCGGCCGACGTCGGCGCCATACGTACCTACCTATCCGGAACAACAAAATACAGTCTACTCAATATATCCGCATTATGCACCTTCCCTCTAAGTACTTTGAATAGATATGAGATCAGCGCCAGGTCCCTTCTTACCCTCAGCTCGCTGTATCCTACCATACCCAAAATAAATAATGTCGGGTACATAAGTAGATAAAAAGGGTAAACCCCGTATAGCCTCATATACAGGTACCGTATAAATTTATTTTGTATCCGCTCTAACATTATACTGTACTTGGCTTCATGAGGAGCCCAGATAACGGCGTTTCATTCTAACTGGCTTCTAAGCAAAGCGTTATATAAATTAATAATTGCCTTAATATTGGAAAAACTACGAGCCATACGTAATATAAACCCCAGATTCCTAAAAGCTTTCTTACAAACCTTAGTGACATGATCACGAAACGTCAAGTTGGCATCAAGAATCACTCCAAGATCCTTGACTTCAGATACCCTGGTCATCTGCGCCCCGTCTACGTGGTAGTTAAATAATGTTGGATTACGAGATTTGGAGAAAGTAATAACTAAACATTTTGAGGGGTTAAACTGCAATAAATTGTATTTACTCCAGGCTACAACCCTGTCGATGTCGCTTTGTAATTTCTCACAGTCATTCTTTTCTTTTATTGGTAATGAAAGTTTCAGATCGTCGGCGAAGAGCAAGCACTTCGCATACTGAACTACCTTAGGAAGATCATTAATCATCATAATAAACTCTAATGGACCCATATTACTGCATTGAATTCCACCGGATCTGGTAAAATAAGGCTTTGATGTATGTCCAGCATAATTTACATACTGCTGTCTATCAGCCATATAGCTGGCCATAAAGTTTAATAGTTGCGGCGTGAATCCAAATCCAGCTAACTTTTTTATCAGCACATCGTTATGGACTAGATCAAATGCTTTTTTAAAATCAAAGTAGGCTGCATCAACCTGTCCGCCATAATCAACTACTGGAATAATATTTACCATGTGGGTTAATAGATTGCTTGTGGTGTTTCTTTGCGGTCTAAACCCATGTTGAGCATCTGACAAGTAACATTGTACCTGTGCTAAGACGCACTTTTGAATTGTTGACCCAACAACCTTTGCTGGTGCTGGCAAGATTGCCACAGGTCTATATTCGTCTACTCTACTGCTACCCCCACTTTTGGGTACCGGAACTACACGACTAATCTTCCAGCACTCGGGATATATAGCTGCTTTTAAAGACAAGTTGTAAATATGGAGCAGTGGCTTCGCCAACACCAGTTGGCAATCCTTTGAAATATATGGAGGTATATAGTCAGGACCTGCCGATTTTTTTGGCTTAAGTTGAGTTAGCGCACTCTGCACGTCATTTAGCTGTAACTCCCCAATGTGAACTCTTGCAGCTCCGTTGTCATAGTTCGCTTCCTTTATTGCTAGGCTTACGTCTAAAATTGGTTTCTGCTGGATATAAACTGATCTAAAATAATCCGCAAATTCATCCACGCTTTGCTGTGCAGTCATCACCTCCCCATTGCCTTTAATCAAAGATTTACTTTTTACACTAGCCCTACTTTTGTTTATAAAATTCCAAAAGTACTTTGGATCCTCTATTAAATTCGATTGAACGAAACTGAAACGAAATTGATCATAGGCCAATACAATCGCGTATTGTACTTTCGATCTAAAATAACTAAACGCTTCGTAATCTGTTTTTGATTTGCTTACGTTATAACGCTTGTGATGCGCGGCTTTAATTTTTATATCTCGAATGATTTCTCTAGTGTACCAGTCTGGATAACTATACCTAGAGCATATGTGATTACTTTGCTTCTTCTTACCGTACCGAAGTACACAGTCATCAAAAATGGACTTTAGAACCTCATAGAAATAATTCACACTCATATCTAGTCCTAAATTATATAACGCACTCCAATCTTGGTTTTCTATTTTAGAATATAGCGACACATAATCTGCTTTATTAAAATTCCATTCTACGGTAGTATTGGTACTAACGGTTGTATTTATGTAGGAAGAGCTAGCCATCGTGACAAAAGGCCGTATCCGCGGCTGCGCCCACACGAGCAGCGGCGGATGGTGAGGGTCCACGGCGACCAGCGGCTCATCCGCTTTACATACACTAATTTTACTTCCTTCGAATGTACTCAACACTAAATCCAACTGCCGGTTATTAATATTACCTATTTTGTTGCACTGGGTGAACCCACAATATGTTAGAAAGTATTCGTAATAATTTACAATGTTCAAGGAACATGAATACAAATTAAAATCTCCGATCACTAATACATCACTATAAGCGTCACAATACTCTTCAATAGTTTTAAATAATAACATGTATTCACTATCTTTGCTATTCGGTGGAATATAAACAACGCACACCGTAAATAGGAATCTTTTTTTCAAATAAACTGTTGCACAAACAAGTTCGAATGCGCAAGCGTTGATGTTTAATTCACACGGAACTGGTACACGTCGCAGTTCAATACGCGGTGTGGCCACGAGACACGCGCCCCCCTGATTGCGGCCGTCCGCGCGATCGCATCGTAGTATATTGTAATTAGAAGGAACTAATTTTGCATCCAAAATAGATTCATTGCAGCGTGTTTCTGTAATGGCAAATACATCCGCCATTACTGATGACACGCCAAACATTTTGGTAAAAAATTTCAAAAGGTCTATTACCGTACTTTTGATTTATTTGACGGTCTCCGAAACCACACCCATTCACAAAACGCGATATTTACGGCCCAATTTTCGGGATTGCATAATTTTTCATATTTACTTTCTGGTACACCTATAATGAATGAGGCATAATCTCTTTCATTTTTATGATTTATCCTTTATACTTTTATTGGCACTTCTTCCCTGTATAGATTCCTTACATAGGTTTCCAAGCTTGCCATTGTAGTTTCCTTTTGCAAGCGCCATACGTGTAAATATTTTTTACGCTCCGTACCTTGAATTTCTCTCGCGTTTGTGCTTTCTCCTTTTTTTACGTCACTGTTGGGGTAATTACTTCTTCTTCTACCAAAACCCGTGTCCACTTCCTGCCTGCCTTTTTGCTTTTCTGCCTCATAAATCAAGCTAGTTTCCACTGCTGATTTCGTGGCCATACACTCCACAGTCTTCCGATCTAAATTTTTCTTAACGGCATTCACAAATGATGGTTCAGGTGATTCCAATTCGTTAGATGCGGTCTGAGATTTAGACTTTGAATTTTTAGTACTTATACAGGTCTTAAGGATCTCATTTTCTTCGGTCAATGCTTTGATTTTATTTTCTAGCATGTCGACTTTATTAATGTTTTTTCGATCTACCTGCATAACTTTTTTCAATTCTTTTAATTCTGCTTCCATAGTAGTAAACCTTTGTTGTAAAAGGTTATAATCCTTTTTTTGTTCCTTGAAACGAGCATTCATTTCCTGCCTAAACTCTAGTAACTCTTTTATCACTTCACTGTCACGATCAACAACTTGTGCTTCACTCGACTTGAGGCGACTTCCACGCTCCATATTGATGTTACAACTTGGATCCATAACTGTTTTATAATGTATTTATTCTATAACACTATTTTATTGTTTTTACTAAGATAATAAATATCAAACTATCACTTCATAATCACAACATTTAACATAATTTATTAGAACACGTCCGTAACGCACGACGTGTGCGCGTAGTATGTTACTACTACTACTACGCTACTAGAAACCCAACCGCTGGCAGTTATTTCGGTCAACGGATCAGCCTTGCTATCCAACGCGAGAATGCTGCCAGTATTCTTGGTACGCGTCCACTTAATGATAGTTTTAATTTTATGTAGTCATTGTATTGTAAATTTACTTTAAATATTTATAAGATACTAGCTGACCCAGCAAACGTTGTTCTGTATATAATAAATAAAATAATGTTTTTTTTTATGAATTTGTCAATAATATTTCATAACATCAACAATTGCTTCGTAAAAATGCACCCTGTTGTTGTAATGAAATTGTTTCACAGCATAACTGTCAAACCGCTACGTCAGTAAATTCGACGGGGTACGCATCAAAGGAAAAACAAATTAGTTGTTTTTATTTAATTCCGAGCATTTTCCTATTTATTTACCTTATAAACCTTCCCTGTACTTCCACAAATAATTCAAGATTAAAATTAGCCAAATCGGTCCAGCCGTTCTCGAGTTTTAGCGAGACTAACGAACAGCAATTCATTTTTATATATATAGATCATCTTTTACAATTGTGTCATGATTTATTGATGGGTAAAGGTCAGGTATTAGAAGAAACGTCATCCGCAAAAGGTATGCATTTTTGTGATGTAGAATTTATTAAATCTTTTATATGTAGAGGAAACAATAAGGGCAATAGAATGCTGCCCTGTGGTACACCTGAATTTGAATGAGACCAATGGGATTCAAAACCCTTTATATTACAATTTTGTCCAGAGTTTTTTTCTAGCCAGTACAAAGTTATTCCCCTTAAACCATATTGATAACATTTATTGATTAATATATCATGGTTTACTTAGTCAAATGATTTGGTCATGTTAAAAAATGCTCCTGTATATATTTACAGTTAGTTAGTTTATTGTCAAAATATTTTAAAGTATGATCCACTAAACCCAACTGCATTTTCCGGTTTGGAATGCATATTGAGCCACACTTAGAACATTAAATTTTTAATTAATATTTGAATCAAAAGTTCTGTAAAGGCAAATAACAAAACATTCCACTTTTAAAAGTTCAACTCCACAGCATTCAAAAACTTTTTCTTGGGCTAACTCGTCGCAAGCAGGCAGTGGATTCAATTTTACTGAGTATTGTAATAAGATGCAAACTCCACCTTTTTTCTCTTTTTGTCTGGAAAAGAAAGATGCGAGCCTGTAACTTTTTAAAATTATATTTATTTGATCTCCTAACTTTAAAAAAGATTCAGAAAAGCTTAGTACATCCATGTGCATATTTTTTCCTCGATCTCATTGAGGCAATCCGCATAGCTCAGGTTCTTAAAGCAAACACCATCGATATGGTAGCCGTCTTCAGTGCTCCTCAGCCCGCCTATCAGGTCTTTGACATACACTTTAAAAAGGCCCGGGGAGGTAAGTCCGCTCTCACGAACCCCGCACTATTACCGTCGTGTCGCCCTACCTCACATAATTCGTCTTAATGTCTCCCGTACCAGTATCTCAACACCTCTACCACTGATTCAGGGATACGTGAGCCATGCAATTTGCTATTTCACTATCTAGTAGATCCAGAAAGCAAGCATAAACAGACAAGTTAATGGATGCTAAAGTAATAAATATTATATGAATTTGAAAGAAGCACATTTTCTTTTTAACAATGTTTTATTATGAGAAGACGTAAAGACACGAGCAAGACGTTCATGTGATAGTAAGTGATATGCCCTGATGCGATACAGGGCCGCAAAGGATTCACTATGCAGTCGCTTCACAAGTGAGATGAAGCGAAAACAAGAGATTTAGGAATGATGACAGGAAGACCTGGCCAGTAGCGCCCAGCGACACTGAACAGTCCTGACCAGACCTCGCTTAGTAACAATGTTTTTCTGTATAAGACATGAGAATTTGACATTTAGGTCTTGATAAATTTATATTAAAATAAGTTTAGTTTCCAGCTTTCCAAGTGGATAAATGAGCAATAATGTAATGATTGATAATGCGCAGTTTGGATTCCAGAAAGACAAATAGATGACTCAAGCAATGTTTTCACAGCTACAGAATATCTTATCTACTATTAACAAGAAAAACTGGACTACTGGCCTATTTTTTAACCTTTGAAATGCTTGCGACAGACTAACATATTCTATACTAATTATACACTTTTAGCTCATGGTATAAGAGGAACACCTCTTGACTGCCTAACAGACCTCAATATGTCATCACGAAATTTGATGAAAATAACGAGATGAAATCACACATATCTGACCATAAATTAAATAAGTACGGAGTTCCCCAAAGTGGTGATCGTGGGCCGTGTCTATTTTTAATTAATGTTAATAACATTATAAACATTAAAAATACAAATGTGGCCCGATTGCGGACGATCTTTCTGTCGTTCAAAAATGTCTCTGTTAGTGATCATGGCGCTGATATGACTATGAATTCAATTAATCAATCAATTGGATATATTAAACCAATAAATCTATGAGATGAGATCATAATAAAAGTATGAGAGCTATTGTCAACGTTCCACACCCGCGATGATAAATCTTGCAGACCTCTGCTTATCTATGATCTATGTGTATTTGTAAAACTCTAAAGTAGTAAATTTATTTAAGAAAGTTTGTGACACATACCTTCATAGAAATCGAAGAGATCCAAATACATAGAATAATATTTTCGTAATTTTTAATAATATTATATTCGACGAAACGACTAAAGAGGCTGCCTTGCTATGAGTGTCAGAATGTTCAATAATCTGGAAATTAATTTAAAATTATTAACCAAATTAATTTTTAAGGAAAATCAAACCCTGGTTCCATGAGCGATTATTTTAGAGCACAAATCAGTGAACAAATGAAATTTTAAATTTCGAGTAAAGTACATATCATTTATTACAATAGTTATAGTAGAAGTAATATCATAATTTTTGATTAATCTTTACAATTTTTTGGCAGGCTTCTTCCCCGCTGTGATCCTAGAACCGACCAGTTCGGACAGCGCTTCCCCCGCGCACCCTGATGACGCAGGACTGTTCCGCGATGCCCCCCTCTACCCTCCAGTTCGAGACTCCGACCCTTATCGATACAACGACTACCTGAACATACACACAGACAACGAACATGACACGTATACAAAACAGAGTAAATATTTTTATAAAACTGTTGATAATGATAAATCAGATGTAGGAATAAGAGATATAGAAACGACTGATTTTAAGTACGATGATCCCGAAACTAGTGCCGAAGATGGTGGCATCTCTGTTACACCCGATGATCCTGATGTATCTGCTAGTATTACTGGCACCCTGACTGAAAACCCTGCTGATAAGATGTTTGATCGATACTCAGAAGAATTGAACTACTCAACGCCAGAAAATGAATATCAAAGACAGAATCCATTTACTATAAAGATGAATAATTTCGTAAAACCAGATATTTTGACAAGTAATCCCCAAAGTAGATTTATCATCGCTCCGGGCTCCAACGCCAAAGAAGTTAATGATCTATTAGACGAAAAAATGAAATTTCAAAATGTCAGAATTGTACAAAGTAGTAATCTGAACTTCAAAGATGACGATGACGAAGATGTCAGAAGAAAACGCAGCAGCGATGAGGAAGACCCTAATAAGGTAGTAATTTTTATAATACAAATTATTCGTTTAATATTTATTCCAATATAGTGGTATTATGATCAGGTGGCGGGCAAGCCTTATTGATTGCCACTGAAATTCATTTTTTGTTTGCCTTTATCACTGTTTTTCTCCATTCTGTTAAGTGGGTATTACGTTTGGTTTCATATTTAGTAAGTTTTTAGTTTAGGCTACTTTTTCTGCTGCAACATTACCCAGAGTAATGGTGTGTCCTTTAAAATGTAAATTATTGCAGGGTACTCGTGTTTTCAATGGATAGGAGAGCGTCGTGTATTTTCAGTACAATCATAATATGATTTTCAAAGTTATCTGTTTAGCAACAATAGAAGAATAAATTATACAGTGTTCACACAATATCAGTCGTGTCTCACACAATATGTTTTCCTATTTTTATGGTGTGAGCAAGCATACCTGATGCTTGCTGTACATAAACTAAAATTATGAACAACAAAATGAATACGAATATTTGCAATTCGGTTTTTTTATTTATGTAACTTTTCATATACGTATTTGTCTAGTTCTTTTCTTTTGTAATTTGATATGTTTCTATTGATGTGTTATCATTGTTATATTTAGGTACTAAAATAATTGCGTACCACACTATTATTTTTGGAGTTTACTCCTTTAGAATTGATTTTTATATAAGCTTTCAAATAAGCCAACAATTAGCATTGTATTTTCCTGTTGGCCAACTAGCGTTACTTTTGAAAATTATTTTATTTTGCAATAAGAAGTGTTGTGGCTAATGAAAGTTAGTTTCCTAAACTTTATTAGATGGGGTTGAACCACAGACACCCCATCTTAGTTCAAATTAAAAATAAATAATACTAGATAAAACCTCATCTAGTGTCACTTTCATAAACTATTTTGCACGCTACATACGAAAACTAGCTCCAGCTTCAACACTTAAACAAAGCCCAAGAAAAACAAAATGTAACACTCCATGCTCCACTACTGCTTCGGAAAAAGTCATGAAAATATTATCGTAAACACCGACAGTAAGCCCAAAATCAATTACACATCTAAATAAGTCACTTCAACCACTGTGTAATCAGGGAGAGGCCGTCAGAAAGCTACAAACTGTAAATCAACATAATGAATCTAATCTAGAGTCCCAGATATCTCTTTAAAAGATTAATATCCACAAAGATTCTGTATGTGAAACAAAATGTGGTAAGAAGCCACGGAACAGTAAAAAAAACATTTTTCGTCATAGGTGACGAAGAACTTTTAGGCTTACCTGCTACACTTATGAAGAGCCGGTATGGTAAGTGGAATGATAACTACACCCCATTTAGTTTTATTATATATAGTTGCACAAGCAAGGAAATTTTGGAATATTAAAAAAATACAAAACATGCTTGGATAAATACTGATACTATTATATTAAGCTTAGGTAGTAATGACAAAAATCCTCAAACTCTACATAAAAATATCTGTTTGATACTTGACATGCTGAAGAATGCCACTGTTATTGTTTTACTTGTAAACACCAATCCCTATCTTAATGAATCTTATTTGAATTATTACCTTAAGCTCTGGATCAAAAACTCATATAAATGTTCTTTTATACATATTGACAAGTCAAACCTACATCAGTATATATACATCAAAACCGTTTGCAAAAAAATTATTTTCTAAGTGACACGAATATTATACTATGTTTTTGAAAACAGACAAAAAAGAAGACCCCACTCTTTTGGACTATTTTCCTCGCGCTCATAAACCTTCAAATGTAATGTGTCAGCCTAAAACAGACGAGTCGACTGCTAACGCACGTATAAAAGGTACCATACCCTATTATTTTCCAATGCTTACTAAACGGCAAGTAAATGAATTAAAACCGGACAGTAATTCAAATTTTTTTCGTCCCTCAAGTGGAAACTAATATGTCCTTGCTACACTAAAACATACAAGGTCTCCTAACTAAAAAAGAAATTTTGGACTGAACACTTTCGGATATGCAGATTAAGCCGGATATCATCTGTTTGACACAAACTTTTCTTAAAACGGGAGAAGAAAAAAAATTATACTTAAACACTACGAATAAGCCTCATTTTTGCTCCCGAAATTGTAAAAGGGGAGGGTCTTGCATCTTGGTAAAGAATGGTCTGTGTTTTAAAAAAATAGAATATTTCAAAGATGTTACAGTTTTTTTTTTTTTTATGGAATAGGAGGACAAACGAGCGTACGGGTCACCTGTTGTTAAGTGATCACCGCCGCCCACAATCTCTTGCAACACCAGAGGAATCACAGGAGCGTTGCCGGCCTTTAAGGAAGGTGTACGCGCTTTTTTTGAAGGTACCCATGTCGTATCGTCCCGGAAACACCGCACAAGGAAGCTCATTCCACAGCTTTGTAGTACGTGGAAGAAAGCTCCTTGAAAACCGCACTGTGGAGGACCGCCACACATCCAGATGGTGAGGATGATATCCTAACTTGTGGCGTGTCGTGCGAAGGTGGAATTCGGCGGCAGGAATCAGGTTAAACAGCTCTTCGGAACACTCCCCGTGATAAATGCGGTAGAAGACACACAATGAAGCGACGTCTCTACGCAACGCCAAGTGATCCAGCCGTTCACAGAGCACTGGGTCCCCGACAATTCGAGCTGCTCTGCGTTGCACGCGGTCAAATGGATCGAGCTGATACTGGGGTGCGCCAGACCAGAGATGACAGCAATACTCCATGTGTGGCCGGACCTGCGCTTTGTAGAGCGCTAGTATGTGGGCCGGCTTGAAGTATTGCCGTGCTCTATTAATGACACCCAGTTTCTTTGAAGCCAATTTGGCTTTGCCTTCCAGATGACCACGAAATTGGCAATCGCTCGAGATTTCGAGACCCAGTATTCCGATACTAGGCGAGGCTTTGAGGGAAGTGTTGTCGAAGAGCGGTGATGCGACAAATGGGGTTTTTTTTAGTGGTAAACGCGCAAACTTGAGTCTTCTGGGGGTTAAATTGGACAAGGTTCAATTTTCCCCATTCCGCGACCTTCTCAAGAGAGGACTCGATAGAAGACACAAGTTTCTCCCGGCACTGGTCGACGATTTCCCGAGAGAGACCTGCATGGCCCGTGTATATGGCATCACCAGTGCTGTCGTCTGCATAGCAATGAATGTTGGAGGTGTCCAACATATCATTGATATGCAGAAGAAACATCGTGGGAGACAGCACACAGCCTTGGGGCACTCCAGCATTCACGGGCTTCGGGTTCGAGCAATATCCGTCGACAACGACCTGTATGCTACGCCCAGTGAGGAAGCTGGAGGTCCACTTGCACAAGCTCTCGGGAAGCCCAAATGATGGAAGTTTGGAGAGGAGCGCCTTGTGCCATACACGATCAAAGGCCTTCGCTATATCCAGGCTAACTGCCAGGCCTTCCCCCTTGCTTTCAATAGCCGCAGCCCATCTATGTGTCAGGTATACCAGAAGATCACCTGCCGACCGACCATGGCGAAACCCGTATTGTCGGTCGTTGATCAACTGGTTACCCTCTAGGTATACCAAGAGCTGACGGCTAATTATGCTCTCCATGATTTTGGAGAGCAGGGAGGTTATAGCAATAGGCCTGTAGTTTGCCGGATCCGAACTGTCTCCTTTTTTTTGGATCGGATGGACAAGGGCTGACTTCCATGAGTCAGGGACTACGTCTTTAGAATAAGAGTGCCGGAATAAACGCGTTAGCACCGGCGTCAACTCAGGGGCACACGTTCTAAGCACGATTGGAGAAATGCCATCCGGCCCGCTCGACTTCCTGACGTCCAACGAAAACAGAGCTCGCCTAACAGTTTTCTGTCTGAACTGTACTTCAGGCATAGAGCTCTGACACCGCGGGATGGTTGGCGGTGTTTTTCCGTTGTCGTCAAGTTGGAGTCGAAAAGAGTGCACAAGAGATCGGCTTTCTCTTTTGCCGTATGGGCCAGGGTGTCATTCCTCATGTGCAACGGCGGCATGGACGGCTGGCTGAAGTTACCAAGAGCAGCTTTCGACAACGACCAGAACTTGCGTGTTCCGGTCGGGTAACTGGAAAGCTGCTCGCCGATTTTGACGACGTGTTTCGATTTTGCACGGGCGATTTGCCGCTTAAAAAATCTGGAGGCACGGTTGTATTTCCTCTTAAGAACTATGCAGTTCGGATCCTTTGTGCCCAGCGCTGCAACCCAAGCTCGATACGCCTGTTTTTTGCAGTCAGATGCTGCTTTGACTGACGCATCGAACCAGGGTTGTGATCTGCCACCGATGGGTACTGCAGAGTTTGGTATAAAAATATCCATACCCTGTAGTATCACATCGGCTACTGCAACGGCGCAGGCACTAGGATCATCCGAAGGGAAACAAACCCTGCTCCAAGGGTAGGATGCAAAAAAGGAACGCATCCTATCCCAATCTGCTGACTTGTAGTTTCAAACGCGGCGGGTCGCTGGTGGTCTGCGACGTTGGCGTCGGATAGGCACTACACTCCTGACCAGGCAATGGTCGGACGTTCCGAGAGGGGCGTCGACAAGGACCTGGTAACCATAGGGATGTGTAGTCAGCAGAAGATCCAATAAGGACGGCATGTGGCTATCCACATCCGGGAGCCGCGTTGGCGACTCAACCAATTGGGACAGACCATACGCCAATGCAAAATTATGCACAGATCGCCCTGCGTAGTCTGTGGTACGTGATCCAAGCCATTCGGCATTGTGCCCGTTGAAATCACCTAAGACTACGATTTCAGCGGAGGGGATCTGTGCAAGTACGTCGTCAATTGCCGCTTGAACGCAGCCCATGAGATGATCGGTTTCTGCGTTACCACTATGGGACCTCTAGACACACGCATAGATGCGGACGCGGTCCTCTAAATCTACGCGGAGCTAGAGAGTGGACAGGTCCCTACCCTCAAAATTGCCGAGACGGCGACAGCAGATATCTCCCTAACGTACACACATACCCCAGCATGAGGCAAAAAATTGTGCTCTATTTTGTACCCGGGGTACGTTAAATATGACGTATCGCTAGGTCGAAATATCTGCGTCTCAGTAAGGAAACACAAGGGCGGCTGCGCCGTCTCAAGATGGTGGTGGACGGCGTTTAAATTGGAGTGAATTCCCCTGATATTGCAAAAGTCCACGTTGAGTGTGGAGCGGGGTGCCGTGGTGATACTGCCTCGTTTGTCCTTGGTCATGCGCGGTTCTGTGCCCTCCCCAGAATACAAAGGGCAGCCCGAGCTAGAGTGCCCGGGGAGGGATTCTCCAACTCTGGTAGAGCCGGTACCCTCCTGGGGTAAAATCTTTTTTAGTACCGCTGTCATATTCGGGTGGAGGGGGGGGGGGGGGAATGGCCACCGGTCCTCGACACTAACCTATGCGAAACATAGCGGCACTGGGTTACGCTACTTTACGCCGGTATTCTGTGCGAGGGTGGTAATTAACCCGGACGAGTCTGGCCCGATTGTGCTGACGTCAAAAGACGGCAGCGTGACTCTCCCACTTCTAAAAAATCCCTTAGTCGCCTCTTACGACACCCATGGGCCTGGGACTCCCCTATTCTTTTTACGCCCCGGGAAAAGTACAGGGCAAATAATATTGAAAAATTCAAATATTGCTTGGAATGTCTCTCTTCCTTTGAGGTTTTTATGGAATCAGATATGAATTCAGCTTTTGATAAATTTCATGAAATGTTTACTTTATTCTATGATTTATGTTTTCCGGTACTTAAGATAAGAATTAAATCTAAACCATGTATGAACTGGATATCAAAAGGTTTGAAGAAAAGCTGTATTACCAAGAATAAGCTACGTTTTACAAGTTATATAAATAAAACAAAACAGAACAAATCTAAATATAGGAAATATAGTAAATTGTTTAAAAAAAGCATAAATAGAGCCAAAAAGATTATTAATGATAAATACATACGAAATAGTAAGAATATAATGAAGGCCGCCTGGGATATCATACATATTTTTTTATTTATTTATTTATTATAATTAAATACAATGTTCTACATGCCTAATATTAATTTACAGTCTCAATCTCAAAAACAGGAACAAAGAGGCACCTTTAAATTAAATTCCTCTGGATGGCTCACTAGGAAACCCTGTGCAGAGCCAACCAGTGATTACCGTCTGCTATGTAATAGCATACTTATCTTATAATAAGAACTGTATAAAATTAAATAATAATAGATAAAGCAAATAGTTATATAGATAAAGCAAAGTTATAAACAAATATTCATAATTAAATATATAAAGTTATATTAATTTTGAGTTAGTAATTTTCTCGGTTTCATCATAGCTGAATTGTAAAAGCCACTCTCGTACTGTAGATCTTTCTTTGTGAGAAGGGAGGTCCGCAATTTTTATTTTATTATTTACTTGGTTATATATTGAAGGTCCTAGATAGCTAGCATGATTTCGACACATGACAAGATTGAACTTCGGAACACAGTAAGTATTTTTGAATCTAAGAGAAGGTTCTAATAATGAGACTGGTTCTAGTGTTGGATTGCACAATATTGATTTCATCGAACATAATAATAATATTATTACACATCCCATGCAAATAGCCGAATTTTTTAATAGTAATTTTATAGAGTTGACAAATAAAATGAATTATAAAACATCGATGAGAAATTCAAGACGCGCTGTAAATAATTCAATATATCTGTGTCCTATTGACAAATATGAGGTTTTAAAAACAATTGTTAGTTTAGTTTAAAGAATACAAATTCAGAAGGCTACAACAATATAAAAGCAAAGGTAATTAAAGCTTGCAAAGAAAAGTTAATTGACATTCTAGTGTTTTTAATTAATTTATCAATACAAACTGGTGTATTTCCTGAAAAACTAAAATTATCAGTAGTAAAACCTCGTTTTAAAAAAGGTGATAGAAGTAATATAAATAATTACAGGCCAGTTACCCTCATATCCACACTGTCTAAGGTTTTCGAGAATGATGGATTACGTGTCCACGAATGAGAACTTAATAGCACAATAAAAAAATAATATGATAGCTTAATCAAAATAATCTTCAGATAAATTTTAATAAGACGACATATATACATTTCAATAAGAAAGAATGATATTGACAATTCCGATTCGATGAATATACATCTTGACCAAAATATGATAACCCATGTAGAAAGTACAAATTTTCTTGGTGTGACTATCGATAGAGATCTAAGTTGGAAACATCAAGTATGTAAAGTTTGTAGCAAAATAAACAGTTTCTCCTTTGCACTTTATAAGTTGACGAAAGTTAGTTGGCTTCTTCAAAACTCATTTTATTCTATAGAAGAGTTTTTTCACCACAAAGAGGAAAGGATTTTGACATTGCATTCTAAGTGGATTATTCTTGTCTTGACTTTAATATTTTTTTTTGTATTGTATAAAATTATAATTTTGTGTTATGTAAAATAAATTAATTTATATTGTAATAAAATTTTTGCCCAAGACCAAGTTTGCATTCTATTGGTAATGGCTAAATAGGAGATACTTTAAGCTATTGTAAGACCAAATGTATACCTACCACACTTTAATAGCAAATAAATGAATATGAATGAATAGACAAAATTCTATGAAAGATCTGGGTGTGACATTTGACCAAAAGCTTACCTTCCACGACACGATCACATGACCACGATATAATAACAGTCACTCAAGGGTCCTTTATGAGACTAGGGTTCGTATTAAGGAATGCGCGCGATTTCCACAGCGTCAATATAATACAACCCTTGCTGGATGCTGGAAAAAGTACAAAAAGCATTTTTGCGTTTCCTGTGTAAGCGGAAACTATGTTACTACCCGTACTTGTACCCGACGGCGTATCTCGTCGGTTGCCTCGGATACAAAACTCTAGAAACCAGACGGGCTCTCGACCAGGCAACTACCTTACTTTAAGTTCGCCGGGGCTTAATAGATGCCCCTGATATTCATAATGAGCTGATTCGATTACCCGCGTGTTGCACGGTAGCACGCACTGCGGCGCCCGTACCGCGAGTCTTGAAATTGTTTAATCACCTCGTGGAAGCCCGACCTGATTGTGATCTATTTAAGATGTTGGTGCACTTGCTGCTCCAATTTTGTAAGTCCTCGCATTATAGCGTCTAGCAATAGTATAATGTACTTGATTAATGTAATTGGTGTTGTAACCGATTTATTCAGACCATAAGAAAAATCACTTTTAACTATGAAGTAATTTAATTTTTTTAATATCTATTAATATCTATATTTTTTTAATTGATACGCTTTTATTAGCTTCTGCTGTATGTCTGTTTGTAACCGACTCCATTCGACTTGATTTTGTTTTGTACCTGTTCAATGACAATCGTTCTTGAGGACATACGCTTTTTTGTAAATCTAAATGTGTTTTGTTGTGGTGATGTTCGAGCTCATAAGCGAAAGGTGAAACATGTCTTGCCATATGTACTGTATTAATATATATTTATTTTTATAATTTTTGCTGTAAAAGGATCTACGTTCACGAATATTTGTTAAATTATTATTACTAGATTTCAACTTAACTAATTTATTTCACAAATTAAGAAATGCTAGCCACCGCTTATGTAGCTTGCTGCTGGGGCTATAATTGTGGTTGTGTGTTGTGTATCAGTCGCGGCGTGTGAAGACGGGCGTCACGATCCTGAACATCGATGGTGCCTTGCGGGACTCCATCGGAGACGCGAGCGCCGCTTTCGGCTCGCTCTCCTCTTCCCACATCGACTCCTTCGTCATCAGACCCGCGCCCGTCATGAAGAACGAGCCCCGCGACAAGGCGCGCGAGGACGATGCGCGCCGCGAGAGGGAGACCGCCACCACGCAGGTGACACACTCTACTTTAACTTAACTGTCATTAATATAGTTATCACCTGTGTTATGTCAAAACAAGTCATAGTATATTTAGCATCTAGCCTGACAAAAATTCAAAGTGATTGTATTATTCCAATTGAATAAAGAATTTTTAAAATTTTTTGAGCAAAGGTATGCGAAGCTCGCTGCAGTCCTTTGTGTGATTGTGATTTACAAAAGCGTATGTGTTGTATTGTCCACATCTGCTGTCAATACGATGTGGTATCCAATGACAATACAAAATTTGCTGGCCTTTATTTTGTTCTCTTTATTATGTTATCATATCTGTTATGCTATGTCATCACTAAATTATTATATTTTTACTTAAACTTTCCCGTGTCCTCGCTTGCCTTCCTAGCACTTTATAAAATCAAATGCTGCCTAAAGTTGCATCCGTTCATCAACGAACAGTTTCTCTTCGTTAAGATCACAACCAACTCCATATTTAAAAAATATATTATCTACACTATTTCTTTGCTTTTGTAGATCAAAACCGGCATTTTTTCGTAATAACTGAAGAATCAAACTCATAGACTAATTTACTATTAAATTAAAATTCTGCTTTGTAGTTCGGTGATCCCTTTTGTATTTGAGATCATTTGTAATTAAATTCGAAACCAATCATTGATTTAGTACCAGTAGTTACCAGTGGGAGGCTCCTTTGCACAGGATGCCGGCTAGATTATGGGTACCACAACAGCGCTTATTTCTGCCGTGAAGCAGTAATGTGTAAGCATTACTGTGTTTCGGTCTGAAGGGCGCCCTAGCTAGTGAAATTACTGGCCAAATGAAACTTAACATCTTATGTCTCAAGCTGACTCAGAATTTATGAGATTTTTCAAGAATCCTGAGTTGCACTGCATTGTTATGGGCAGGGCATATCAATTCCAGTCAGCTGAATGTCCTGCTCGTCTCATCCCTTATTTTCATAAAAAAAGATGTGAACATTGGCCACAGTATGAGTAACTCCCTGACTTCCATTCTACTTCGGAATGTGAGTCTGCTGATCCTGCAGAGCGTGCTAAATGCCATCGCTCTCGCAAACCTTAAACGTCTTCCACAGCGACATTACGACCGTAATGAGCCTCGGGTAGCTGCTACGTTTCTAAAACTCCGCTCCACAAAACTAATTTTAAAACCATTTTATCTCAATGCCCTTGAAGGGACTTAGTAAAGCAAAGTCAATTAACTTCCGCAGTTATAAACTTGGGGCAGAATGGCGGGAACATTGTACTTAACTCATATCACAATGTAACTAGATCCAATTTCGTATGGCGCCCTCACTGACTCGATTTTTTACTACATTGTATGTAATAAGACATTGCCTTGTTTATTTATTATGAATCTTCTTGATTGAGTACCAAAATTGGAAAGTATATGTTGACGTTGTTTGGAACCATAGACAATATTCGTGGACGAATGGTGAACGATTGAGATGAACGTTATTTTGATCCGACTAATTCGAAGAGTACTATTTCATGCCAACGATGGGAAGTAACTAATGACAACCATAAATATCTGTATTACATACATAATATAAACATGTCAACTTAGTACTTCAGATTTATTCTTTGAATTCTTTAAAAAGTTTCCTAAAAATAGTTTACAATTATAGTGCTAATAAATTATTTTTTAAACTGTTTTTTAACACACCTCGCAAGCGCGATACTCAAAGTTTCGAGTCAATATCAATTACATACTTATTTGATTTTTTAAATATAGCATCTATTCAATACCTACAGAAGCAGGTGATTAAGCGGGAACCCGCCTGCTTCTTTCAGATTGGAGTACAGAAAAAGGCAACTCGGGAATATCAATACGGGTGGTACTTATACATAACTTATGTAAAATATTAAGCTTTAATTTATTTCATTTCCTTACAAAATTTCACTAATATTAAATTAATTGCGCAAGCGGTCCCGGTTCCTTCTACGTTCTAAATTTTCTTCACGTAGAGCAGCCTCGATTAAAAGCATTCTTGAAGCCATTCAAAGCAAATTTGCAACAAAAATCACACAAACGAAAATCAAAAGGTAACCTTTGGTTTCGTCAAGTTGACGTTAAAATTTCGAACAAACAAATGTCATAATCAAATTTTCGTTCGCAACGTAAATGAATTAGAGTTTAGAAATTCGAAGTGTTAAACAATGACGTTCGGGACGAAACTTCGAAACGAATGAAACCATAGTAGGAAATACCTGAAACTTCAATCGAAACTTTGTTTTTCGTTGAATAAGAATGGTCTATTCTTATTCAACGAATACTGAGTCCGATCCGTATGCGTGAAAACACGGTCCGGAGTTTTTTGTTTATGAAAATAAGGGACGAGACGAGCAGGATGTTTAGCTGATGGTAATTGATACACACTGGTCATTACAATGCAGTGCCGCTCAGGATTCTTGAAAAAACACAAAAATTCTGAGCGGCACTACAACTGCGCTCGTTACCTTGAGACATAAGATGTTAAGTCTCATTTGCCCAGTAATATCACAAGCTATGGTGCAACTACTACTACTTCTATGGTAGTTTGCGCCCTAGATCCGGCTTTCGTCATTGGATTTCTTTCCGTTAACCGTAGAAATATTTCACGACTCTTTCCGATAGTGTTTCACGGATACGGGTCGGACTCTGATCGGACGTAGTGCGAAATTGAAAACTAGTTACTATTGGTAAGTACTTTTAAACTATTGGTAAGCGCTTCCGCACTACGTCCGATCAGAGTCCGATCCGTATCCGTGAAAATACCTTCTGGCAATGCAATTGTACATACGAAGGCGCAAAAGAAGTAAATAAATCTGGGTTCACTCTCTCTGGGTGGACCTACATTTAATATTTTTTTTTAGAATCACCGCGCAGTGTTACGTCAATACTACAGGAAATTTTTTAATTACCGAATGCGTGTGTCCGCTTTCGATTTTATTTTACATCACATAAAAGATAATATTTTGCCACAAGACATAAAATTTAGACTATGTATACCGCCAGAAGAAATGTTTGCAGTCACGTTAAGGTAAGTAAAACTCAGTTCTTAATGAGACAATATTTATTATTGTTTACTTATAAGTACTTATGAAGGTAGACCACACATCCCTTTAATTCGGATTCGGATCTAATGCAGTTCGCAAGCGTTCATACAAATAAAACTATGGTCAATAATCTTCTAATCTTCTCCGTTACGGAAATTAACGGATGACGGAAAGAAATCGGATGGTGGAAGCCGGATCTAGTGCGTAAACTACAATAGAATTAGTTCTACGAGTACTACGGACCGTGTTTTCACGGATTCGGATCGGACTTAGTGCAAAAGCGGTCTTAGGCTACGTATAAAAACGATGACTTAAGATTTTGGCGTTTCTTTCAAAGTGTAAGCAATCCCATTTTGAATAGAAAAGTTCGAAATCTAATTTAAGAAGTATCCCGACTGTTCGATAATTTACTGTTCTGTCCTACTACTGTCTTCATCATAAACCTTTTTTCAATACTTTTTTAATTTGTTATTCATGGAGATAATACTTAAATAACTTTCTATTGAACATAAAATCAAAACGGAAGTATCAGTAGAAATGTTTCTTAATGTGTAATAGTACTTGGATAATATAAAGTAATAAATTGCTCTTCGTCAGCCCCCCAAGTTGGAACACGAACTGGTGGTCGAGGCGCAGAGCCCCGCGCGCATCGCGTGTGATCTGCCCGCTACACACAACGTGACCGACCTGCGATGGCACAAGGATACCGAGGTTAGTGCGTGACACTTACTGTGAGGAATAAGCTGCGAGACCGTGACCGACCTGCGCTTACTATAAGGACGCCTAGGTGAGTGCGTGACACTTACTGTGAGGAATGAGCTGCAAGTGGTGATGCAGAGCGGCGTAACCTGTCTGCAGCACACAACGTGGTCAACCTATGACGGCTCAATTATAATAATGTAGATCCTGGTCCACGGATACGTTGATGAAGGATGTAAAGCAGGCATTATTAAAGTTGAGTTTTGAGGGAGCTGTACAGCCCGGTGTAAGTTATCTTTTCATACACTTGGAATATTTTACAACAGCTGAGATTATATTAACGTTTAATTGATTATTTAAACATGTGCCATGACTACTCGTCGGCAAGGTGCAGTAATATGTTTCGGTTCACGAGCTCAATTAACAAAATCCTGTCTTGTCGTCAATGTGCTCAAAGAGCAACAACAGACCCTCAAACAATGTGATGTGCTCCGTGCAGGTGGTGAGCTTGGAGAGGACGAGTGGGGCGTTGGCGGTGGAGGCCCCCTACCTGAGCGATGGCGCCGTGGTGATACCGCGCGCCGGCCGGCAGCACGCCGCACTTTGGCGCTGCACCGGACGAGACCATGGGGGGGGTGCAGTGGCAGGGCGCCCCACGCGCCTGCTCATCTACGGTGCGCGCGATTTTATATACTTGTGATCTACTGGAGGTCATTTATTGGCATTTTTCGCACATCTGTGATCTGACACTGTCGCCATATCACAGTATTCTCATACGAATTATTATATTCTAATAGAATGTCTGGTGACTGTTGTTCAATGTTTGGCGGGTTGTGGTGTTCAGAGACGGTGCGGTCGGTATACCTGGCGATAGACGGGCGCCGGCTGGACGCAGACAACACGTGGGTACCGGTGAGGGACAAATCCGAGCTGGAGGTGCAATGCGTCGCCGAAGGTACGGCATCCTCTCCCCCACATCTACACACGAACTCCACCCTGCTCCTCGCATACCTACACACTCTAGTTCAGTGGTCGTCAAAGTGCGGCTCCAGAGCCGCATGTGGTTCTTTGGCTCCTCAAGTGCGGCTCTGGCACAATAGCAGCTTTGAAATACAATTGCTGGATTCAAAAAGAAGGAGATATGGTGGTCTAAATTCGAACGTCTTTGTGTTGAATTGGAAATTGGAAACGGAAATATGTGATCTTAGTTCACAACACAAGTGGTCTGCTTTGAATGACTCTTACTATAATCTGATAAAGTCGTCTTATTGATAAGAACTTAGAATCATGCCTTCCTAACATTAAAAACAATAACATACAAACCTGACTTAATCATACTTTCCCTGGAGATGCAAGCAAATTTAGTTCTATTTAGTATACGTAATAAAAAATAACTAAACAAGCAGATTTGGCTCCCATTTTTTTTTATTGTAATAATGTTCATAATTGGCTCTTTGGCTAATGAGTTTTCCGACCACTGCTCTGGTTTATTGGTGTGATGGTATATCTATCGTCTTCTTTTCGAGACACTTGACCCGTGGGGCCCAGAGGCACGGAGAATGTTGAAAATACTATCTTCGCGCCTCAATAAGGTTACTGGAAACCCAAGCGCTGGCAGCTATTTCGGTCAACGGATCAGCCTAGCTAACCAACGCAGAAATGCTGCCAGTATTCTGGGTACGCTTCCGCGTAATGATAGTTTGAATTTTATGTAGTCATAGTATTGTAAATATAGTTATAAGATTTGTTTTGTTTGAATAAATGTTCAAATGACATCGATAGATCTTAACAAGACAAACAACTTAACTCATCGTCTTCTTGTTATTCCATTCTACTCATTTTTTATATTTAATTTCTGCCATTAATATAGAAATATATATAAATATTTAACGGAGTTTAATGGAAATTACTTCATGGAGTGTAGTTTAGTCCAACTTGAGAGATAGTTTTATTTGCATTTGGGACCGTTAATATTTTTAAATTTCAATTTTATTTCTCCATGAATTTTAAAATTTTCATGAGATAATGTTTTTACGCATAGTTTGACAGTTATGCTGTGAAATTATGTAATGATAGAACTTCTACATATTACAAAATTTGCACAAACAGTTTAAAAATACTTTTATATGAAATTTTGTATTTAATTTTGAATTTGTTTAGGAGAAGCGTAGCGCAACGATCACCAGCTTGTAGTTGTCATCCCCACTAATATTATAAATGTGAATGTAAGTTTGTTTGTTACGCAGTAAGATCGTTTCTTAGGACACCTTCTTCATTTTCTATTTTCCTGCATTTATTTACTGTGTAAGACGCATGAATATAGGTATCATCCAGAAATACAACAGACCTGTCTTCATCGCGATTTTGTTTCAAAATAGTTAAGTACCTGAACCTCCAGGCTACAGTGTCAGGCATTTCCATAAGGATCTTTCTTTAGGACATCAAGTTTCCAGAGAAATTGGGAAAAAATTTAAAGATAGGTAACCCTTATTTACATATCTTAAACAGCAGCTATTCGTTGACGAACATTTGCAAATGGAATTAAAGGAGTATTATTTTGTTTTTCTCTTTCACAGAAATTACGCACCGATAATATAATATTTCTTCCGCTACTTTGAATCCTTTTCGGCCTATTATCATGATGAAAAAACACAAATATTAAAGTAAAACGCTAAGAACTTTACAGAACGACTCGACAGGAACACCAACATAAAGAAAACACATTATGACTTCTGTCAGAGGTAAAATAACTGTGAACGGACTGTACAGAGCAGACAGCAAACAAGCTCTTAGTTCACCCTCTATCGGACAATCTATGAACTAAAAAGTGCATTCGAGTTATACTCGTACCAGCAAATTGGTATTACGTAAGCTTCCTTGACAGCAATACGACAGCGAAAGCCGAGCAAAATGAAACGTCTAAAAGCAACAACCTCTGCCCTGTCGCAGTGTTTGTTAATTTGTAAATGCACCTAGGTAATTGACGAGTAAGTTAACTGTAGTTTTTCAAATACATTAATTAACCAATTTTTTAATAGTAAATTTATCTACGTGAAACACCATAAACACCTTTGAAGGTATAATAGATTTTCATTAAATATCTAGTATCTAGTGCAAAATTATTTGTATTATGTATTACCTAATTCATTTACAATAAATAAAAAATTAATGTATTATGGTCCTAGTAATGTTAATTTTATTATAAGTAGTTTCAAAGAATGGCTTTTTACTTTTAGAGGCGCATATACCTTCATATTCAAAAGACTTGTAAATAAACAGTGTTAGGGATTGGAGGCTGTGTTTAAGTCCTGCACTGTATTTAAGAAACCTGTGAATGTTATGAAGGTTTTCAAACACTGCAATATTATTTGTAACACACAATATTAGTTGTTTGTGTATGCCAATGCATACACAAACAACTAATATTTTTATTGTAATAAAACACTTAGTTCACATCATGACATGATTGATTTGCTTAGTAACTTACATACATATCTACAAATAATAGATTCATACAGTTAAAAATTAAGCATGAACATGCTTTTATGAGTAATAGAAAAGAGAAATGCAGAGTCATTTTTGATAGTGCAAGTACACAAATAAATATTATTTAAAAGCTTATTCACAACATACATGTCACACCAAACACAACACCCTCGCCGATTTTTGATAAAAAAAATCTGACTCATTCAAATCGTCAAGGGTAGCAGGCCCACCACCAATCCTAGAAGCTTCTCGCCTTTTTGCAGAAGTTTAATTTTCTGTCTTGAATTTCAGTCCACCCATTTATTTAAAAATTAATCATGATTATCATCTGGAGCAAACCAAAGAGAACTAAAAAAAGTATACATACACCCTTCCCCCGCTGGCCAATTTTTGTTGCGCCATTGCCTTGGGCGTTTAGCCTGATAGAGAGATTGTTCCACTCGTGATCGTATCTTTTGATCTTGCTGCTAAATCAACGCCTTTGACAAGGCTTGGCTGCTCCATTAAGTGCTGCAGCATCTCGTTCATTTGGCGTTGTGACACTCAATATTCAATTAAAATTATTACAAGAAAATGTTAGTTACAGGAAGCGTACGAATTTTTATTACTGAATTATAATTCATTTTTTGCTTACTGTCAAAAATTAAAATTCAACAATTGCTTACTCCAAAGCACAACCAGAACTCAGAAGGAAGCTGTGCTCAGAAGTTCAGTGAACCCTTCACTCTTTGAATTCAACCACAGACAAGGATCCATCTCAAGGAACGTACCAAAGGCGAAGTTAAAAAATACCTATAGTTCCAACTGATTATTTTGTTTTCATTTATTGCTGTCCTATCACGAGTGGCGGTAGTATCTATGGCATAATTGCGCTCTGCGAAAGGCGAGCAATACGAATTTTAGCGACATTTATGAAGTGTTTGCTGTCGCATTGCTACTGCTGTTGCGTTGTTGTTGCTACTGCTACGTTTTACATAATCAGCCCACTGGTTTGGAAATATTGTTTGGAGTAAATCACGTCTTAAAGTGATGCGTTCCATTACTTACTTGTCAATATTTTATGAAAATACCCAAATATAATGTGACCGCCGCACAGAACGATCATTCAAACAGTATGGATATTGTCTTCGAGTTTCTCGGGACGGCAGAGAACTAATTTGGGACTATTTATGAAATATAAGATATAATAATATGAGTAATTGATTTATTTAAGATTGATAAGCTCAGGATATACATGTGAATTCTAAATTAATAATATGCAAAAATCCAAAAAATAGTGTTCTTGCATTTCAGGTTGTTACATTGTGCATACCAGTAGTAACTATGATACAATGATAGTGACCGTGTGGTGCAGGTGGCGTACCGCCGCCCGAACTGGTGTGGCAGTTGGTACCACTGGAGCCGTCGCTGGACTATCGGCCCTACCTTCGGGTCAACTCCACCGACCACTCCATCGGTGAGTGTCTTATATCACCTCACCATAAAGGAAATCTTAGAGATCCTCAATTAGTGGTAAATGTCTAGTAAAAGGTAAAAAGAACAAAACAATGAAGTTCGTATAAGTTATAGTTGCACTGTGGCAATATCGTTGGTTATCCATGAGTGTAAATGAAATAGAAATAGATGTCAACTATTTTAATACGCCAGTACATGGCCTTAAGAAACTTTTAATTGATACATTTTTAAACGTGTTTGAATAACCAAGCTAAGCAATACCTTGTTTTCATTAATCAATTATTTAATAACATACGTGTGATTAACCTAATTCATTTTAAGTGTTTACTTTCCTGACGACTTTAATTCAATTCCTTTATTTTAAATTTAAATCTTATTTATATAAATATAAGTGAAAATTTGTAATAAGCCTTCAGTACTTAATTATATACCTACTTGTTAATAATCTAGCTGTATGTTTTTCAAATGGAATAAAGCTGATCATTAACATCGGTCTTAAGAGAATCGATGGATACTCGCAATTCATTGAACTTTATAGCAAAATGTTCCATGATAGCATTTGCATCGATATTTATAATAGAACTACAGTCAGAACGTAAATTGCCCGGACTATTTTTCTTACCCGGCTTACACGAGGGACATTTCCATTTAATCTTATTCATGGGTAAAATTTTTTTGAACTCAATTTCACTTAAGCCCACGCATGCGTAATGGAATATACCTTGACATGCAGTGCATTTTATTGATATTTCCGGTTTTAACTGCTCGGTGCAAGCTTTGCAATCCATAGTACAATCAATATCTTGAATAATTTTTACTCAATAAGTATGTAATCTATGAACTTGGGGTCGACGGGTGTCTTGCAGAGACTTATATCAGTAGACAAATTTTAAAATAAAAATAAAAACTGAGGTGCGGATGGGATTCGAACTCAGTTCGATGATCAGCGTTAATGCTTAACACACTAGTTACGCATGTTGTCACGAAGCTCGTGACGTTGAAACTGTAAATAGCGTTCCGTAATTGAGCAAAACAACACAATATATGCTAGGTCGAATCAACAGCAAAGTTTTTAACTCCTACCCTCAATATGTACTTTAGATTTTTAAAATTTGCTTCTTTATGAACACTTTTTTTTACTTATCTTTATATTTACTAACTTTCACAGGGATAAGTATTTAATTTTCACTATTTTAAATTTATAAGAACACAAAATAACTGCTGGATTAAACAAAGGTCAATGTACTGCGAAGACACACACTTAGTAATTTGGTTTTCTTAAATATAATGTAAACATTAACTATTTCTTAAAAAACACATTAAGCACACTTAAGTCAGTTGTTAATTTAATAAAAGTTTAACTGTGTTTCGCTCTTAAGGGAGCTGTAGCTAGTGAAATTACTTGGCAAATGAGACTTAACATCTTATGTTTCAAGGTGACGAGCGTAGTTGTCGTGCCGCTGCAGAATTGAGCTGAACGTCCTGCTCGTCTCGTCCCTTATTTTCATTTAAAAAAAACTGGATGTGTGCCGGTCCTCC
>CATIXN010000001.1:21746260-21762864 GCA_949711725.1 Leptidea reali
TAAGTAGGTACTTATAACAAAATAATTTACGAATTTATATTTTTTCAGGTGCAACGCAGATATATCAAAGTTCGTGGTTTGCATATGAAGCATTTTCTTTTTTACTAGATCGCGACAAACCTAGGGAATCGCTTAATACTGTAAGTAAAAAATTTTAATTTCTTTAAACTTTCACGATAATTATTCATATTAATATATTATTTTACGGGTCTAAATCGTGTAGGGGAATGTGGGGGGAAACCGGATAGCGGGTAAATCCGGACAGTTGGTATTTTACTACTCCGCGTAAAGCTGTCACATCTTGGCTTGTGGAACAGTATTCGCGATCACTTACTCAGTGCGGTTGCAAATGGCGGCGATGGTAAAACTGCAGCGCGTGCGTCTATGAATTAAAATTTAAAATAAAGGTAATTAATCTATTTTTTCCATTTTTTTACGAATCATCATTCTGTTCAGCCATGTAATATATTATGCAGCAATTTTTTTAAAGAACTTATGCTCAATAGGCTTTAAAAACCGTAACTATTATTGGTGTAAGCAAAAACATAAAGTCATAGTTATTAAAATTTCAAACATGATAACTGTGGGGTACAAGCGGACGGGGTGATTTCGGCTATCCGGTTTCACCCTGCTCGACTTACACAAAAGTATTGTGTACCTACATTTTATTTTCCATTACTTTTAATATTCTTTTTATTTTTAGAGAGCCTCAACATTGCTTTTGGATGGTGCTCCACCAGGTACAGTAGCTATATCCAAGTGGTTGGATGCAACAACATATTTTCTCAGAATGGATGCGTCACTTTATCGGTTCTGTCCAAGTAAAGATGATCCTGTGCTTCTAGTCTTAGATGGCCACGTTACTTACACTAAGAACTTGGAAGCTATTGAGTTAGCTCGTGCTGATGGTGTTATAATGCTGTGCTTGCCACCTCACTGCACGCATCGTTTACAACCGATGGTGGTTTTACCAGGCTTTTGACCACGTTTTACAGTTGTGACTCAATTTCAAATAGCAAATTTCTTTGGAGCTTATAAACGTGCTGCAACGATGGAAAATGCAGCTTCTGCGTTTTCCAAAACCGCAATTTGCCCAACATTTTCACGGATGCAGATTTGCACCATAACAGTCAACAGAAATACAACCACAGATAAAACTACCCAGAATCCACTGCCTCGAGAAAGAACGCAGTCCCCGCCAACAGCAACATCTACAGATGGACAAACATTTTCAGCTACCACAGGTCTCTTATTTCTTCTAGGGATATTATGCCAATTCCTCATATTACAAAAAGCAGAAGGCTATCGACGCGACGAGCTGACCGCTGTTTTGTCTGAATCACCATATAAAAATCAATTAGTGGAAAAGGCGACTCCATCAATTAATAAGATATCAGTTAAAGGTAAAGATTGCGATAAGAAGTCTGGTGAAGAAAACTGCCAAGAAGTTTCCCAGTGTATAGTGTGCAAAAACTACAGTAAAACTAAGTCCAGAGATGAATGGTACCAATGTACAGTCTTAAATGGACGCAAGAAGGTTGTATTAGTTGTTCTCAGCAGGAATTATTATTTTTTGTTTGCAAGAACTGCGAATTATTTAAATATTTTATATTATTGATGGTATCTCTATTCGCCCCTTTAATATAAATGACACTTTAAAAGAATTAATTCAAACGAATCTTCCACTTTTGAATGAACAACAGAACTATGTATTTGAAAATCTTATGAAAGTAAAGGTAGCATTCGGTTCCCAGAGACCGCGACCAGCGACCGCGACCGAGTCGCGAGATCCACTGCTCGTTATGAATTTATATGGAGCACTAAACAAATCCTGCGACCGCGTCGCGCGACCGGTGGGCGTGGCCAGAGAGCAGCGTGGCGACCGCGACGCTGTCGCGCTGGAGGCAGTGACGCCACGCGACTCGGGCGAAAAGGTTGTCAAAATGGCGGCGTTTTCTTCACACGAGGACGAAATTTTGATAGAATTAGTGCATAAAAACCCAACTTTATATGATGGAAGGCTCCAATCTTATAAAGACAACATTGTGAGGGACAATATTTGGGAAGATATTGGCAAGACATTGAATAAAACAAGTAAGTACTTATTTCTGCTGTTTATTCGACTCTAATAACATTTTTTAAAGCACTGCTTTGAAATTACTTTACTGGAACACTAATTTCTTCTAATTATACGATTTTCCTGCCATGAGACTCGGCCAGTTGGACTCGAAAAGAATGATGTTAATGAATTCCGAATTTCAAATGCCACCAGACTTGCAAAACCACCAACCCTAGTCAATGGTATCATATTCTCTCTAGGTCTGGGGATTTTCGGATCATATTTATAATATGGAAGGCTATTTCTTTCTAAGTAAGCATCCCGTAGTAAATTATGTAGACAACAAGCGGTTAAAATCAAGTCATCACTAACCTCCGGTCTGATTGATATAGTTGTATAGAATATTCTAAATACCTGTGACAATAGTGCAAATGCATTTTCTGTCACTCTTCTAGCACGGCACAGTCTGTAGTTAAAGACAGCTTTATCGCGATTCACTCTTGCGTCGTTTCTACAGTATGGCTTCATCATATATGTGTCAAGGGCAAATGCTTCATCACCGACTAAAAGGAAGGAGGAGGAAGCACAATATCTGTTTCTGGCAAATTTGTGGGTTTTGGAGCATTAAATTGATTACGAGCAATTTTTTTGCCTAAGCACGACTTTTGAAAAATACCCACTATCTCCTTCTTTCCCATAAGAACCTACGTCAACAGCAATAAATTTGTAATTGGCATCTACTAACGCCAGAAGTACTAGCGAATAATATTCCTTGTAGTTAAAAAAAGTGAACCACTGTTAGTTGGAGATTTAATTCGCACGTGTTTGCCATCAATGGCTCCAAAACAATTGGGAAAATTCCAACGATTCCAAAAGTCTCTCGTAACGTGCTTCAGCTGATTTTCTGTAGGTAATGGCAATAAGATTGGTACTAAAATCCGCAGGCACGCACATCTTTAACTATTCTGCTAATATAAGATGCTGATATACGATAGCTGTATTCTAGAGATGCATATGATTCTCCAGTAGCTATAAATCTAAAACAAAAATATTTATTACAGGTAATGAATGCAAGAAACGATGGAAATATATAAGGGATTCCTATAATAGATGCAAACGTAAGAATAAATTGCCCACTGGGTCATCGGCATCTTCTAAAACAACAAAATGGATGCTGTTTGAGAGGCTGCATCTTCTGGATAACATTCCAAGAGACCAAGTATTTCTACTGTTCAAGATGAGAATGTTGAAACCAATGAAGAGACAAGCACAGCAGGGACAGATGGGTCAAGAAGGTGTAGTGAAAGAGGAACGATTAACGATGGGACAAGAGGAGCAGGAATAGACACGGCTGATACAAGTGAACTAAGGAATAGTAAAGAGAGAAGTGCAGTAGAGATGACCAATGAAGGGACAAGTGAAGCAGGATTAGACACCGCTGGAACAAGAGAAGTAAGAAAAAATTATAGAAAACGTAAACCGGAAAACAATATTCATACATCATTATTGCGGAAAACCGTAAAATGGTATAGAAAATTGGCAATAGAACTACTTCTAAATACGGCAGTTGTAAATACTTGGGTCATGTACAATGAAAATAAGCAGAGCAAATCTTCAATTGTCTACTTTAGGATGGCTCTCATAAATTATTTGACTCGGCCAGCAGATTCCCAAGAAATAATTATCAATGAAAGACCTAAAAGACTCAAGCATGTTCTAAAATTAAAGGAAGGAAAAGTAAGAGACACGCGTCGTTTTTGCGTGCAATGTTATAAAGATTCAGTACAGGAATTTGGTCGTAAAGTAGCTAAGAATAAAGCTAAGAAAGTGAGTACGTACTGTGTGCAATGTAAGGGGGAGCCTCACTTTTGTCTAAAATGTTTCAATTATGTCCATCGCTAATATGCTATAAAAGGTTTCTTATCTCATCTTTTACAGCATGTTTTGTCAAATATTATGGCTAATTATTTATATTTCTAATGGTTGTTTGTAATTATGCTTACTAATGAGAACTTTATTTTATTTTTCAGTAAAACTGATTTTTATGTTTGTATTTCATTAAAAAATAAAGACTGCTAATTTTCGTTTAAATAATAAAGACTAATTTGAATTATATATCCTGAATTTTTATTTTGGTTACTTTTTTCGCTATCTTTCATTTTTTCAATTCCTTACAAGGTATGTTTGTCCCACTGCGCAGTATAGTTCTATAGCGCCGTGCCGGTCACGGAGAACGAATAAAATAACAGTCAGTATGGCCGTCGGCGAGAAAAAGTAGTTTGAATATACGTTGAGGTCACCGGTGACCCCCATGGAGCTATGATAGAGGAAGGGTGAGGTCACCGGTGACCCCCATGGCGTTTAGCGTGTTAAAGTATACGCTTTTTTTACAGTGAAATGGCTTGAGCTTCAAGAGGTGTAATATACGGCTAATATACTTACAAAAAATTATTGCGCCCGGAGAGAATTCATCCAACCGGGAAAATTAAGGGACATTTTTTTTATAAGTTATCATTCCAGTTGATTTTGATATGATCTGGTATAATATATTGTGTATATGAGTGATATGAAGAATGATAGAAAGTAGTGTGTTGTATGTGATATGTAGGTATGATAAAAAATGCTTTCTTTTCTGTAGGCCACCGCCTAATTAATAGTACCTGGTCTATGTTATTGAGAATATTACATGAACCTAAATACGCATAAAAAAGTTGATTGAAAAAAAAAACCGCCCCTTTGTATGCTGTCAAGAAGTAGGGTACAATACTATTTGTATTTTGGTTTAAAGGTCGCCGTACTTAATGAATTTTCACTAGCCTAGTAATTACTGGTCTAATGAGACATGTCTTAAAGTGGCGAGAGCAATTACCGCTCAGTTTTCAAGATTCCTGTGTGGCACTGCATGTTATGTGCAGGGCGTATCACTTTCCAATAGGTACTAGATTTTCATAATATTGTTAGACTTATTCATAAACGTATAAATAAATAGGAGTGGTAGTGCCATGTTGGGTCCTCACGGACACAACCGAATTGGGCCGGCACGCCCGGAGTAATACCACTCCCCCACTCGAAACCGGCGTGAAATAGCGGCTAAGCCGCTGTGTTTCGTCTGGTGAGTGGGGTATCCGGAGGCCTACACCCCCCCTCCCAAATACAAATGGCAGCACAGACTAAAAAGAGACTACTCCAGGACGGTACCAGGCTATGCAGCCCTGGAGAATCCGTCCCTGGGCGTCCACAATTAGGGCCCGTACCTAACAGTGGTTGCACAGGCTGCCCCGCGTATTCTGGAGGGGGCAAATCTGCGCTGACTCGGGGCAAACAGAGCAGGAGGCTCAAACCACCCGCCTCCACACTCGCTGTGGACTTTTGCAACATCAGGCGGCTTCGATCAAATTTAAATGCCGTCCACTTTCACCTGGAGACGGCGAAGCCGGCCCTGCTCTTTTTAACCGAGACACAGATATCCTCCCTGGCTGATTCATCATACCTTTCCTACCCGGGGTATAATTTGGAACACTCCTTTATACCACGGGCTGGCGTGTGCGTTTACGTTAGGGAGGATGTCTGTTCTCGGCGCCTGAGTTTTCTTGAAGGACAGGACCATCCGCGAATCTACGCATGCCTGTATAGGTCCCATAGCGGTAACGCAGAGACTAACCGGCTCCTCGAACACATCCAAATGGCTACAGATTCCGTGTTGGAGCAGATCCCCACTGCAGAGATCGTGTTTCTTGGCGATTTTAACGCCCACCACGCCGAATGGCTAGGCTCACCTACCACCGATCATGCAGGGAGATCTGTTCACGACTTCGCCTTAGCATATGGTCTGACGCAACTGGTTATTGCGCCAACGCGAATCCCAGATGTGCATGATCAATACACCTTCACTGTTGGACCTTCTGTTGACCTCACATCCGGACGGCTACCTAGTTTCCGTTGACCCTCCTCTGGGATCGTCGGACCACTGCCTGATCCGAAGCACCGTGCTGATCACGCGCCTAACATGGCCCCGCTTCTTAGGCTGTCGCCGCGTGTGGCACTATAGGTCAGCAGAGTGGGACGAGATGCGGTGCTTTTTTGCATCCTACCCGTGGAGGCAGATCGCTGGGAGATCCAGATGCCGCTGCTGACGCTGTTGCTGATGTGGTACTGCAAGGTATGGAACTCTTCATTCCATCCCCCTCTGTGCCTATCGGTGGCAGGTCCCAACCATGGTTTGACCGCTTCTGCAAAATGGCCTCTCGCCGAAAGCAGGAGTGCTGCGTTCTGCGTTCTGGTCGCTCGCCAAGGCTGTCCAAGGAAACTTCTGCCAGCCAGCCATTCCGCCACTGCACAGGGATGATGACTCGCTGGCCCATGACGCGAAAGAGAAAGTTGATCTCCTGGGCTCCCTCTTCGCGTCCAACTCGACTCTGGATGACCAAGGTGCACCACCACCGCATATTCCGCGGTGCGATTCATATATGCCGGAGGTAAAAATCCGGCATAGTGCCGTGCTTAAGGCGCTTCTCACCTTGGACATTCACAAATCGAGCAGGCCCGATGGCATTCCCCCGATAGTGCTGCGGACATGTGCTCCGGAACTGGCGCCGGTCCTTTCCCGTCTCTCCTACTCATCAGGCGCAGTCCCGAAATTATGGAAGGCGGCTTTAGTGCACCCGATCCCTAAGAAAGGTGTACGCTCAGATCCATCCAACTACCGCCCCATTGCCATTACCTCCATTTTCTCCAAAGTAATGGAGTCGATCATCAACCGCCAGCTCTTGGGATACCTAGAGGGGCACCAGCTGATCAGCAACTGCCAGTACGGTTTCCGTCAGGGTCGCTTAGCTGGTGATCTTCTTGCATACCTCACCCATAAATGGGCGCAAGCGATTGAGTCGAAGGGAGAGGAGTTGGCGGTGAGTTTGGACATAGCGAAGGCCTTCGATCGGGTGTGGCATAAAGCGCTTATAGCGAAACTGCCATCCTATGGGCTTCCCGAGAAGTTGTGCAAATGGGTCACTAGCTTTTTGGCTGATCGGAGCATCAAGGTTGTTATCAACGGTGCATGCTCCGACTTAAAACCCATAAACGCTGGTGTCCCGCAAGGCTGCGTGCTATCCCCTACGCTGTTTCTTCTGCATATCAATGATATGCTGCAAATCAGCAATATTCATTGCTATGCAGACGACAGCACAGGGTATGCTTCCTACACCGGCCGTGCCAACATGTCCCGGGATAGCGTCGACGAGAACCGGAACAAACTTGTGTCTGAAATCGAGACTATGCTTTCCAGTCTCGGAATGGGGCCGACAAAATTTAGTCCAATTCAACCCCAAGAAGACACAAGTTTATGCGTTCACCACTAAAAAGTCGTTTGTCGTATCCCCTCGATTTGAGATCACTCCTGTAACTGCCACAGCCTGTATTGGCATACTTGGCGTCGATATATCGAGCGACGTTCAGTTCCGTGGTCACTTGGAAGAGAAGGCCAAACTGGCGTCTAAAAAGCTTGGTGTACTCAGTAAGGCGAGACAGTACTTCACTAAAAGCCACCGCCTGCAACTTTATAAGGCGCAAATTCGGCCTCACATGGAGTACTGTTCTCACCTCTGGGCGGGTGCTTTCCAGTACCAGCTTCTTCCATTTGACCACATACAACGAAGAGCGGCTCGAATCATCGACGATCAAGTCATCTCCGATCGGCTTCATTATCTAGCATTGCGTAGAGATGTGGGTTCTCTCTGCATCTTCTACCGCATTTATCACGGGGAGTGCTCAGAGGAGCTGTTCGGGTTGATTCCAGCGAACGAATTCCACCGTCGGACATTACGTGCAAAGTACCATCCGCATCACGTAGACGTCTGGCATTCCACAACCGCGCGTTTTGTTCGAAATTTCTAGCCTCGCACAGCCACTTTGTGGAATCAACTACCGGCAGCGGTCTTCCCGAACAGATACGACTTAGGGACCTTCAAGAAAAAAGCATACTCCCACCTTAAAGGCCGGCAACGCATTTCTTGACACACCTGTTGTTGCGGATGTCCATGGGCGGTTGCCTCGCCTCTCCCCATCCCGTGAGCCTCTTGCCCGTTTGCCCCCTCTCATATAAAAAAAACGTAGTGTGAAGTAACTTTAACCTTGAAATTACCTCTCTACAATAGAAAGAGAGACATCGGACACGACGTGGATCCCAGCCAGGACTGTTGTGGGAAACTCCCAAATTGCGATGGTTCCCGTCTTTAATCCTCATGAGGACAAACAAATCATTAGGAAGGGAACAGTGATCGGAGCTTGTGAGGAGATAGCTTGGTTAAGAAAGTATGAAGAAGGGAGGAAGGCCGTAGCTGGAAGCCAGGATGTGAACATACAAACTTCTGGATGGCTGCAAGGACAATCTTACCAAGCTACAGTTAATAAAAGGGAGAAATTTCCTGTTACGCTACGCCGGCATGTTCTCAAAGAACGACGGGGACATCGGAAGAACTGGTTTGGTGAAACACAAGATCGACACAGGAGACACTGTTCCGAGATCGCAAAGACCAAGACGTATTCCGTTTGCGCGCGAATAAAGAGTGCAAGACATGATTCGGAATATGAAAGAAAATGGTGTGATAGAACCGTCCTCGAGTCCATGGTGTTCTTCAGTGGTTCTGGTGAAGAAGAAGGATGGATCAACTAGATTTTGTGTGGACTATCGGCGTTTGAACGATGTAACTAAGAAAGACAGTTGTCCATTGCCAAGAATCGAGGACACCTTAGATTCACTTTGTGGCATGACATGGTTCTCTACTCTGGATTTGAAAGGTGGCTTACTGGCAAGTCGATCTGGACCCTAAAGACAAGGAGTAGACGGCTTATTCAACCGGAAAAGGGTAATGGAGTTCAAAACAATGCCCTTCGGATTTTGCAACGCCCCAGCTACTTTCGAAAGGTTGATGGAGCATGTGCTGGCAGGTATGTTGGGAGAAACCTGCCTTGTCTACTTGGATGACATAATCATTATGGGACGAAATTTTGAAGATCATCTTAAGAAGCTCGAATAAGTCTTCGCAAAACTGCAAGGTGCCAACTTGAAGTTGAGTCCAAAGAAATGTTCCTTCTTTCAACGTCAGGAGAATATTATTATTATTATTATTTGAAGAGGGTGGCTATTTCCTGGTCCTAAAAGGTTCCTAGTAACACCGCGTCCAGAATTGGACTATTGTGTTCGCCACTCATACTAAAGCTCATCGTCAAGCCCTACCGCCTTTACGAACCGCAGTAGTTCCTTGACGCGAGTGTTGCAAACACTATCTGGTGGTACGAAGTAGTTACCAAAGATTGTGTTACGCTTATGCATTAGTGGGCCGCAGTCGCAGAGTAGATGAATAGGTGTTTCATCATCCTCAAGGCAGAACCTGCAAGCTTTGTCGCTTCTGATGCCGACCACACTGAGGTGCTTGTTTAGGCGACAGTGCCCGGTTAGCATCCTAGTGAGTATGCATAGATTTTTCCTGTTCAATGATAGGGCTTCATTCGCATAGCTACTGTTGAATGCCCTTATCAGTGCTTTAGAGTGGTTTAAACCTGAAGAGTTGTTCCAGCGTTTAAGTGCTTCTTGTTTACATTGGTTACTCAGGGTGTGTCGGATGGCGCTCTTCGGCAGTCCACAAATGGGTTCCGGACCACATCGGACTGCTTTAGCCCCAGCTCTTGCGAGCTCATCGGCCATTTCATTGCCTATGATTCCGACATGCCCTGGGACCCACCTGAGAATCACTCTGTTTTTCATGCCTAATGAATTCAGGCATTCAACGCAATTATTGACTAACTTAGACGACGTCAAGTCAGCGTCTAAAGCCAACAATGCTGCCTCAGAGTGAATGTATATGTTATGATTGAAGTAGCCTTTTTGGATATTGGTTTCCGCGCATTCCAGGATGGCACCTCTGCTTGAAATATGGAGGTAAAGCTTCCCAGGTTTGTGCTGGATTTAAACCTGGGGCGTTCTCCGTTATCTCGGAGCAAGGCGTTGCGACGGATCCTGCCAAGATAAGTGCTGTCAAGGACTGGCCGACGCCGACAGAAAAGACACATGTGAGAGCATTTCTAGGACTATGCTCTTATTATCGACGCTTTTTGAAAGGTTTTTCCGATGTTACTAAGCCCTTACATCGACTGACGGAGAAGATAAGAGCCTTTGGGATGAAGAACGATGAAGAATGCGAACAAGCTATCTTAGAGTTGAAGAAAAGACTATGTGAATCACCTATACTCCGATATCCCCACACAGAGGGAAGAGTCATAGTGGATGCTGATGCTAGCAACACCGGAATTGGTGGAGTACTATCTCAGAAGAGAGCAGATCAAGAAGTTGTAAGTGTATACTTTAGAAAATCTTAAACTGGTAAAGACATTACAACATTTCAAAAAGTACTTGTTGGGTCGTAAATTCCTCGTAAGGACTGATCATGCCGCCTTGAAGTGGTTACTAGAATTCAAGAGTAACTTTGAAATCGAGCATCGAGGAGGAAAAAGTCATGGAAATGCAGATGCGATCTAGAAGACCTTGTCCGATGGAATGCAAACATTGCATTAGTCAGGAGGAGAAAGAGAATTTTATGATCCGGCTGATCAGAACGGATTCGATCGACGAGAACTGGAGCAACGATGCAATGAGGAGAGGTCAGGAAAATGATAAGGATCTTCAACCACTTTTACATTGGCTAGGAAGTGGATCACTTAAACCAAAATGGTCTGAAATGGCTAGACACAGTACGGCTACCAAGAGTATCTGTCACCAAATCTGGAAACCGTAACATAATGGTGGTGATGGATTATTTCACTAAGTGGCCGGAAGCATTTGCTCTACCGAATCAAAAAGCAGTCACCGTTGCGACGAAGCTGGTGAATGAAGTTTTCAGCAGATTCGGTGTGCCTTTGGAGATGCACAGTGATCAAGGGCGGAACTTCGAGTCACAAGTATTTCAAGAAGTTTGCAAGATCTTGGGAATCCATAAAACCAGAACAACGCCATATCATCCACAGTCGGACGGGATGGTGGAGAGGTTTTACCAAATATTGGAGCGGCATATGGCAAAAGTAGTGGAAAGTTTTTATCATATTTTATCGAGAGGAAAGATGGATGTTCCATCATCCATCTTTCCATATGATAAAGAGAATGTTATCATAGCCGATGAGCCAGATCTAGTAGCCTCTTGCAACGGAGTATTGAAATTACCGCGTATGATTCTGCTAACTACTTGATGATGATGAATGATTACTACTTCACTTCTTTGTATTTTTGGAATATTTAGCAACAGAAAGTATTCTAGGGCTAGGTACTGTCAGAAGAAATAGAACTCATTATTGCAAGTTGTCGTCAGAGAAAGTGATTAAGAAGAAAGAGCGTCGATATTCGGAAGAGTACGTAGCTGATGGCAACGGTTTTGACGTGTCAACGGTTGCATGGAAGGATAATAAGTAAGATAATAAACTGGTTACACTGTCTTCCACATTTGCTGGTCAAAATCCTATAACTACAGTTCGGAGATACGACAAGAAAGACTTGAGGTAGATAAATATCCAGCGTCCTACTGTTGTGAGCAAGTATAACCGACATATGGTCGTTGTAGATCTTTTCGCTATTATTATGGGTACTGGGTATACGACTGAGAAGCGAACGTTGGCAGATCCGTCTGTTCTATCACTTTTTACACCTAACGATGGCTACTCTATAACAGTCTACAAATATAAAAAACTTCCTCATAAGACCATCATAGCAACGAACGGATCGGCAGATTTTCGCCAGGAAATGCCCGAAACTCTATGCAAGATGGGGATAAAAACTAGTCTAGCAACAAGCCGATCTATAGAAGCGAAGGCCTAGCGAAGAAGCATGAAGCAGTGCGCCAAGATAAAGTTGGTCACTGGATTCAGTGGGCGGAAAGTGTTCTGGATTCACTCATACGGTGTGTGAGAAGTGCGGCGTAGCTTTATGCTACACTAAAAACAAAATTTGTTTCAGGAATTTTCACCCGTCGCAACCGATTCTTCTCTTCTTCTCAATTTGCATTCATTTATTTAAGAACTTTAAGTTTCAAGTGTTGGCGGGACCAGAAAAGGAAGGCACGAGATGAGGTTGGGGCGCTGAACAGAGCACTAACTGATACTACAGTGCCAATGCACGGTTATCAGATAACTCGGTGATTGATCGAGAGTGTAGGTTGTAAGGAGTTATTGTTGCTATGAAACCTTCTGTCTAACATTAAAAGAAATTGCCTTATTTGATATTATTTCATGTAAGTTGTCGGTTTTACTCGTTAAATAAAATGTAGGCAATAACCAATCGTCATGTTGTCTGCGTACCAGTAAAAATATGGTTTTAGCTGTTGTTTGAAAATGGAACGTCAACTTCTAGATTACCAAATTTCAATTAACCCTTAATTCGACGCCGTGCAGTATACTTCCCGTTGAATTAAAAAAAATCTACATTAAAAATTAGACCGTGCATCTCGAATAATTCAAGGTGAATAATTGCACCGGAAACTATCAAACTACACTACTAAAATCGGTAATACACACACATTAACGGGACGCGAGCAGTTGGCGGCGAGATGGCTGGGAGAAAGGACGCGCTGCGCGGGCTCTCGGTAAGTTGCATTTATTCATTGTTTTATGGTTTATTTTTTTGTAATATCATTGAAAACTACAGATAGTAAAACTAGAAAGCTACTTATAATGTTTTGATTGTCTTACTGAGTTTTGTTTAGTTTTTACGATACCCACAACTTGCATGTCCAGTATACTTCCCGTTGTCGAATTACTAGTGAAACAAGTGCTAAATAGTATGTCCAGTATACTTCCCGTTGTCGAATTACTAGTAAAACAAATGCTAAATAGTATGTCTAGTATTCTTCCCCTTGTCGATTTACTAGTAAAATGACTGTTAAATACTATGTCCAGTATTCTTCCTCTTATCAAAGTAGTCGAAAACTAAATATAAAATCGTATAGTTAGTATTTTTCCCGTTGCCGTATTATATAATAAGAAAAATACTTTTGTTGTTTCTTATAATTTTAGGGATTCGCAAATAAAATGTTTCGTGCCTTGCTGTTTTTAGTTTTTCAGAACTTCAAGTCTAGAGGACAACGCTTAGTAGCATTGGTGCCGCCTGAAAATGCTCCTTCTGATATGGATACTGCTTCTGAACCTGAGAATGAAGAGGAATTTGCAGTCAATAGAACTGAAGAGTGCTCCTCCTCACCTTGCCCTTCCATCGATTCAAGCCTAGAGCGCATGAATATATTAGAGAGCTCCGAAAATGAAACACAAGGCAATAGTTCAACTGATAGTGAAATGACTAACGTTGAAGATGATACGTTCATGGTCACAGGAAACGAAGATCTTCAAACAGAGGACCATCCTAGCGTCAGTATCAGTGAGAACAACCCCGTGTTAGAAGTCGAAAATAACTTGAACGATGAGAGACCTCCATTGACCCCTATTATTAACAACGTACTACCACCTACTGGCGAAGTAAATTATAGTGCAATACCAAGTTTTGCTTCGTTATTGTCGGTTCCGTCATCAGATGCTTCGTCTATTGCTAGTCCATCAACAGCGAGAACAACCAGGCGTAAAAGAATAATACCAAAACGAGCTGTGCCAAATGTCCGAGCAAAAAAGACCAAGAAAACACTAATTGTGAGCTACAAATGGAAAAAGGGACAATTCAGACACAAGGCTGACATTCCGTCAGATGACTTTGTGTATGATTTACCGGATACTGACTCTCCGATTGACTTTTTTTACCGGTTCTTCTCCCCAGATATACTCCTGTCCTTGATATCGTCGAGAACACAAACTTGTACTCAACCCAAAGAACGGGCAAATGCATCTAAATGACAATCGAGAAGTTGAAAGACTATCTCATGGTTCTTCTTATCATGGGTATAGTGAACATGCCTTCTTATCTAGACTATTGGTCTAGAGAATTCAGATATGCTCAAGTGGCTGATGTCATGTCGTTGAAACGATTCGAGCTGATTCGGCGCAACATTCACTTTGTGGACAACGCCTATTCGGATGAGGGCAGATATTGCAAGATACGACCATTCATTGAAAAAAAAAAGGAGAAACTGCCTCGCAACGGTAGAAGAGACGAAGTTTAGCATCGATGAGATGACCGTATAAAGGGACTAAAGCAGGTAGCCGGAGACAGTATAACCCTATGAATGGGGATTCAAGAACGTAGTACGCGCTGGTGCATCTGGAATCGTCTATGATTTTCTATTGTACGGCGGCGATGACACTTTTCGGTATATCGATTTTAGTGAGGAGAAAGAGCAGATTACCCTAGGTGCTACATTGGTATTAGCTCTTTGCAAGACGATTCAGACTCCAGGATGTGATGTTTATTTCGATAACTATTTTACAACCCTCGACTTGATCTGGTATCTACGTGAACACCGAGGGATTTTTAGTCTGGGAACCAGACGCCAAAATAGATTGAAAGGTTGTATCAAGGGACTGTTAAGTGACAAAGAACTAAAGAAAAAAGGCAGAGGTTATTTTAGCCAAATCGTAGATAACGATAAAAAGATCGCCATTGTCAAATGGTTTGACAATAAAGTTGTGACATTGGCTTGTTCCTATGCAGATGCTTATCCTAGATTTAAGTTCAAGAAATAAAGAGAAACAAAAAAGAAAAGTTAGTGTCACGTGTCCGCAGTTAGTTAGACACTATAATCAACATATGGGAGGCGTTGACCTGTGCGACATGTTGATAGCTCTCTATAGAACATCTTTCAAGAGCCGTCGTTGGTACATGAACATCTTTGGCCAAATCTATTCTATTATATATATAAAATTGGAGGTGTGTGTCCCTATATTTCACCTTGCAGCCAAAACTACGCATCGCAGACCAAAAGTGTTTGTATGTGGCAATAGGTATAAGGTTCCCATTGTGCACTATGGTGGTTGCAAGTCGATAATTATAAGGGTGTAAAAGATACGGGGGTTGAAAGATGTTAACTTTGAAAATGTGACTATTATTGATCTAAAATGGTCTGGATTGTTCAGGAAATTTCTGGAATGTTCTAGAAAGCTTTAATATGTATACCAATGTTCTGATCGATCGAAAATGTTCTAGAAAATTCTAGAATGATCTAGAAAATTCCAAAATGATCTGGGAAGTTAGAATGATCCAGAAATGTTTAGAATGATCTGAGAAATTCTGGAATGATGTAGGGAGTTCTAAAATCTACGTTTAGATTCTGATTAAATAAGAATGTTCTAGAAAATTCTAAAATGATCTGGAGTTCTAAAATCTACATTTAGATTCTAATCGAATGAGAATGTTCTAGAAAATTCTAGAATTATATAAAGAGTTCTAAAATTTACGTTTAGATTCTGATTGAATAAAAATGGTTTAGAAAATTCTAGAATGATCTAGAAATTTATCGAATAATCTAGAACATCCAAGAATAATTTGGATATCTTTGGAATGTATTCCAAGGCTCTGATTGATCAAATATATTTGAAATGTTCGAAAAAATTCTAGAATCACCTAGAAATTTCTAGAATGATCTAGAATATTCCAGAATGTTTTAGAAATGATTTATATGCCACGGTTTTGAACGATTAAGAATGTTCTATATATTACTAGATTGATCTAGATTGTATGCTAATTTTCTGATCAATATAGAATGTTCTGGAAATTCCTCCAATGATCTAGAAAGCTCCAAAATGTATCTCAACTTTTTGATAGATTAGAAATATGCTGGATCGTTCTAGAAACTTTTAAAATTTCTTGAGATACTTAAAAGTCGAAATTATTAGAACAATCCGGAAAGTTTGGTCGGTAGTGGGGATAATTTTTGCGACTATAAAAGCCGAAATGTCAAACCCGTGCTTCAGTCGATTTTTTATAAAAATTGTATAACGAAAAAATAAATATTAAAAATTAAATAATCATAAATAACAGCGAATAGTATTTTTAAAGTGAAGAATCAAAAGTTTTAACGTGCAGTGTAATACACAATATTGTTTCTTTTTTTTTTTGAGTTTTTTTATTTTAGTGCAGTGTGAAAAAGGTGAAAAAACAAATTAAAATATTACTAACGATGCCGAAACGTAAATGCGTATTCTCACGTTCTCGAATTGTATCGAAAAGGCAAAAAATGTCACGGAGAAATGAAACTACAGACGAAAGAGAAAAACGTCTCAGATTACTTCGAGAAAATTATCATCAAAGTCGAAATAATCAGACTGAAGAGCAGCTTAATGATTCTAAAGAAACGGACCGAATGAGAAAAATATTGCAAAGAAAAAGAAAGACAAATGAACAGGCAGATGATAGAAGAATACAAAATGCAATAAGAATGCGTGATCTTTGACTAAATGAACAAATGGAGGCTCAAGTTTCTAAAACAACTGTATATTCTGTTCGTCAAAAACGTCGGGAAAAATACAGTCTTGAACAAGAGGCGTTTCATTATAATCCTACTAGAAATTATTTTGAACATTCAAGTATAGTGATCGGAAGACTGAATGAAGTATGCAAATTTTGTGAAGC
>CATIXN010000001.1:21763364-21823127 GCA_949711725.1 Leptidea reali
ATAAATAAATAAAATAACAAGTGGTCTTGATTTTTACCTTTTCCCGTTTATTTATAATGTATCAAAGGAGACTACTCAGCGAGATGTTCCTAATTACATTTATGAGAAAATTAATGTGATAATAACGCCGGAAATGGTTAAAATTAAAAAGTACTGTTGCCTTTTTAAAATAAACTAAACCTTTCTCTGATAGGCAAAGTTTAAGCCCTGACAAGACATTCTTTTCCGTGCCAGATTTTGGGAATATACATCCTGGTACATGTGGGGGGGTTCTCTTTGCTTTAGACCATCTCTTCTTCTATTGACTCAGAGAACGGGTTTGTAGGATTCATAATTCGCAGCAAGTAGGTTCGTTCCTCATTGGTTGAAACATGTCTCTCTTTTAATGGATATTCCTGTTGCTTCCAGAGACAAAAACATCATTCCACTGTATTTCATCGGTACAGAAATGACATCTGTTGTACTTCTTGTGGTGTTCTGGGGCTTAGTAACGGTGTGAATAAATATGGAGTATAGGGATAACCACTGTCTCCCACTATTTTCCAGAGAATACACCAACCACAAATCTTTGTTTTAACGATTACAAGAATTATTATAAGAATTCAGAATAGATCGTCTCAAAACGCACAGAATATAGCAATTATTCTGATTATTTTTTAGGAGAAGCTCGTCTTGGCCGTCACGTATGGTAAACGTGCATATATTCGTGTACCTAGTAGTTTAATAAAAATATTGAAAAATATATTATTTACTTACCATATTACTTTTCGAGTCCCTGCACTGCACATTTATAGCATTTAAAGCCTCCTCCCATAATTTAAACCACTTAATTTGACAAATGAATTTGAGAATGATGAATGAGGAATGAAGGTCATCCGTTCCAGCTCCCGATTTTGTGTTCTGTCTTATTTCTTAACCTCTTGCGAATATGTAGACCTCAACTTTCTTATATATTAGTATACTCGTATGCTTCTTTACTTCCGAAACCAGGAATATTCAAGGCTTCGCTCGTTTGTAGTTGTGCTGCTTCTCGGGCTCCTTTAATTTTATATATATATATATATATACATAATTAATTTATTTATTTATTAGGAACCCAACGTGCATCTTAATGTACGGACACATTTAAAAATTCTTTTATAATGTTGTACACTCCACTTACAGGCTAACTCGACATGCTTAATAGGTATAATATACATTCTTTGTTAAACTAAAACTTTTTACTTTGTGTTACTAAAAGATAAAGACAATTTTTAAAAATATAACAAAAATAAAGCCACAAGCCAAAGGCTGATAAAAATAGTTATTGTTCTTACCTAATAAACAAGAAAAACAAAAGAAAAAAGCAATAACTACGAACAATGACTAACAATCTTGCAATTTTTGACTTCTTTTGTGAAACATGGGGCAGATTGCTGAAAAATATCTATGCCAGCTATTTTAACCAAATTGTTGTAGATGTGACAACTATTCTACACAAGGGGACGGAATGCCTAGATTCGATCTAGCTAATCTAGGCCTGAACGTTAGTTTGTTCATAATATGTGACCTAGCATTTCGCTTTGGTATCGCCAATCGAACCCTACTCAACAGATTTGGACAATCGACCCCTCAATCTATAATATTTTTCAGGAAAGAGACATCAATAAAGTCCCTGCGATCACACAGTTACGACGCTTTGTAAAATTTTAGAAGATCGGTGTAGTTTTTTAAGTATTTTATCCTTGTATGCTAGCTGCCGTAAAAACTTTTTCTGGACGATCTTTACCCTATTGTTATGTCGTTTTGGACAAAATGACATACTAAATTAGGAACCAAAATCAGTCGATTACATGCAGAGTTCACACGTGTAACGCTTTGTCTTTTTCGGACCATCTGCACATGATGCATGAGCCCATCTTTTACAGTTGAAGCACCGGAGCCAGACCTCTTTTGGCTTGAATCTGGAGAAGAGGTCATTACAATAAATACACGGACAATCTTCGTCATCGTCCATGGTTACTGTGTAAGCATTTAAAGAAGAAAAATCATTTTCGCTATCAGAACTAAAGTCTAAAACTTATGTAACCTTTCTTGTCTTTTTCTTTGGAGGAGGTAGAGGAGTGAATTTTGCTTTTGTTTCTTCTATATTCGGCGTTGAAGTTAGTACCAATACTGATGGTTTCTTGAATGGTTTTCTTTTGCCTTGTCCAGTCACATATATTCCTTTAGGTACTGGAGATAGCACGCTAACAGGAACGTGGATATTCACGTCGTGAGGTGGCAAGCACACCATAATAATTCCATGTTCTTTTGCGAACGTTAAGCTTTCAATGCCTTTATGGCTGATATGACCATCAATTACCAAAAGGACTTTGTCATCAATGCTCGCTATGACATGCCTTCCAATCGCACTAACCATTTATGAAATAATTGTATTTCATTGTATGTCAGGTTGTCATCCAACCTGATTCTTGCACAATGCCCAAGCTACTAGCTTTGTCTATTAACTCCTGTTTCATGATTTTTCTGGGATAAATTAAACACGGTGGGACAAAATGGCCATTTGCACTCATGCAACAAACATCTGTCACATGAGACCCCTTTTCAGCGCTAGTCAAAGCCCCAACCTGTTTACGCCCAGTAGCAGCAAATACCTTTTGTGGTCTCTGGACTGTTTGATAATGCCGACTCATCGACATTGTAGAGTCTATGAGGAGAAATTTTATTACTCTGAATAATCTCTTGGTAAGTATTGAAAAACAATGCCACTTGTGGCTTGTTGAAGGCTTGGGCTCTTGCAGCTGAAGTCGCTTCAGGTATCCTTAATGATATGTCCGGGTGTCTACGTTGCCTGCCATCGTTTTTTCGTTATTAAAATTATGAGGAATGTTTATTAACTTCAGCTAATTGGTAGGCCAATTCTAAAACTTCCTTCCTCGTGAATCCAAACAATCTCGTTTCTTGTAATTGAATATGCTCCACCAGTTCTCGTTCCATCTCATATGTGAAGACATTCTTGTACCTACCCTTACCTGCAACAATAGCTTACAACATTAATTACACTCTAATCATGCTAAGAAAACTCGAAAGTTTAAATACAAAGTAAGATGACACCCATACCTTTTTTAGTTGGAGCTGATACTTTATTTTGTTTTAGTGCATGTCTTCTAAGAGTCGATTGCGGGATGTTAAACGCCAAAAACCAGCCCATTTCATCATTATTTATAGCCTGAATAGCCTTTTCCATGGAGATTGTATCCCAACGCTGTCTGTCTGTTTTTCTAGAGTCGAGTCGTTCGAGGCATGAGCCTAGCAACTATTCTAGAAATAAAAAAGGTGTTATGTGGTATATGTGTATTATTTCCTAGTTATAAAAACAGGTGGGTCAAATGACATAGAATGCTATTTTACCCGAACAAGGTGTATGCCATTATGTCCAAGTCATAACCTCCAATTTTAGAAATCAACGAATAAAAATGTAACAAGAATTTTGAGATTTCAAAACATTCTGGAACTTATTTAGTAATATTACAATATTTTAACGCTAACTACAAACAAATAAAAGTAAAAAAATACTCACTTTTACGACTTGCAAAATCTAAAAAAATCAACTCGTGACTGCAAAAATCATAGAAACACGCTGCCACAGGTTACGACCTGTCACCAAGCGACCCTGAGACAGGCCATTGCGCGAACTAATATTTGTTTCATTTAAGAAATAAGTAGGTGTGCCATATTACCCGCCTATGCCATTTTGTACGCTTCTCCCCTATAGGCTGTTTGTAATTTCCCCTTATATCCACTGACTTTACTAAATTAAATATATTTAATGACCCTTATTTATTTTCAAATTCTTTAATAGAAATGATCAAATCTGCTATCCAAGTAAACACTAAACTCTCAGTGATATCGCACACTAAAAGAATATTAAAGCCATGGATAACGCCTGGAGTTCTGCGTTGCATCAATCTTCGAAACAATATGCAAATTAAACTGAGATTAAACCCACAGAGTCTTATTCTAAAATTAACCTACAAACGTTTCCGAAATTATTGCAATAACCTCATAAAGAAGCTTAAAATAAAGTACAACAAAGATCAAATAAATAAGTCCCTAAGACACCCTAGAGCTCTCTGGAGTACTATAAATGAAATAACTCATTATAAGCATCCTAAAACTAAAAACATCGAGCTACTTAATATTACTCCTGACCCACAAAACTCAGTAAATCTGAATAATAGAATCTTTGTTGAAAATGGACAAAAGCTGGCTAAAACAATTATTGAGCAAACTGGCTCCTACCAAAGTCCCTCTATACATCATTTTCATTCATCTTCTTTTGTACTATTTGATACTGATACTGAAGAGAAGAGTGAGAGTCTTGACTCTAGAAGCGCTCCCAGGAGCGTTTCATTGTGAAATTTCGTTGAAATTCCGTCCCAGCATGTAAACAATTATAGACCTGTCTCTGTATTGTCTGCTATTTCAAAAATAATAGAAAAATTAATTAACAATAGACTTCTTAAATATTTCAATAAATATAACATTATTTCTAATTGTCTATATGGCTTTAGAAAAGGCGTTTCCACACAAGACGCAATTTTAGGCATAACAAAAACTATAGTAAGAGAAATGGACAAGGGCAATAAATGTCTCGCAATTTTCTTAGATTTAAAAAAGTCCTTTGACACAGTTTCTATTCCCATTCTTGTGCGCAGATTGGAGGGCCTGGGAATCCGTGACAAAGCCCTCTCTCTCCTAGACAGCTACCTAAATGACCGAATACAGGAAGTTAAGGTTGACCTATACCACAGCACAATGGAAAATGTGAAATTTGGCGTGCCGCAGGGCAGTGTCCTTGGCCCGACACTCTTTTTAATCTATATTAACGACCTATGTAACCTCCAGATCGACGGGGCGAGTATATTCACTTATGCTGACGACACAGCCATTGTTTTCTCTGGTATCTCGTGGGAAGCAGTACAGAGGAAGGCTGAGATGGGCCTTGAAAGAGTCTCGAATTGGCTAAACCGAAATCTATTGTCACTCAATATATCAAAAACAAACTATATATGTTTCTCTCCATATGTCAGATACCAGCCCGTTCAAGACTTCTATATCAGAATCCATTCATGCTCCAACCCACACGATTTGAATTGTAATTGTCCCTCCATAGAAAAGGTGAATTGTACCAAATATCTCGGCATCCTGATTGACCAAAGGTTAAGTTGGCAAGCCCAAATCGAACTGGTCATAAACAGGGTGAGAACACTTATGTGGATTTTTAAAACTCTGCGGCACGTTATGAATAGCACAGTTCTTAATAAAATATACATCGCTTTGGTTCAATCATTGATCACCTACTGCATCCCGGTATGGGGCGGTGCAACTAAGATAAGCCGCTAGAATTGGAAAGAGCTCAAGGATCACTTCTCAAGGTCATGTACTTCAAACCTTTAAGATTTCAAACTGATTCACTCTATTTGACTTGTAATCTTTTGACAATTAGGAAACTTTATGTTCTTAACATCATTTCAGCCGTCCACAGGTCACTTCCGCTAGATCACGCCAAATTGATAAGTAGAAGAAATGATAAAATAGCAGATACCATTATTGTTCGCACTACTTTTGCTGAAAGACAGTTTAGCTGTCAATCAGTGTTCTTATATAATAAAATAAATCGTGTCCTAAATATTGCTGTGCAACCTAATTATAGCTGTGCAACCGCCGCAGCAGGTGGCGCCCCTGCTCCCTCCCCGTTAGGGGCACGGATTGCCGCGATCCGTCTCTGATGGCGGTCGTTGGCCAGCTGTTGCCAGCTTCAAACAACAATAAACCTTAAACGAAACTACATACGGTACTTGCTAGACGAACGGCTGGTCACAGCAGAAAAAATAGGTAAAACCCATTGTTTGGCAGGCATAGCAGCGAACAATGGAACATAAAAATAATGTCCATTACAAAATGAACCGTCAAAAGGGTTTAATTTTTTTGGAGAGTTTCCCAGAAATCCAGTAAATAAAGTAGGTACCTAGACCGTTTGTGCAATCGTGTAGTTATTTAAATTTAGAAATACATATATGTTCCTCCTCTAAGGATGCCTTTCTTAATTAAACTTAGATATAACATGATTATTTTTATTGATTACTAAAAAACATACGCTAAATAAAAGTACGTACTTATATTGGCATACGCATTCGCAAGAAACAGAATTTGCTAAAGAGAGTATCATCCTGCCCGTCTTTTGTTTTGCCGGCTATTTTTAACAATGCAAGGGTCCTCTTTCAATTATAACTCTTTATGTAATAGACCGAGAGTTGAGTTTGTGTTTTTTGTACGTTTCTTTAAAAAAAACCGCAAGAAAACACTCAAACACTTACGGTGGCTTTCAATATCCTATCTTAATATTTTCTTATCTATCTTGAAATATTGACACATTTTCTTACAAAATCTGTCAAAATTTTAAGATAGATAGGATATTGAAAACCGCCGTTAGAAGTAAAACGGAAACAGGCGGCGAAGCTATCGCTGAACATAAAATATATGTGTATATATATACAACCGAACGTATAACCGTCTCCTTTTTTTGAAGTCGGTTAAAAATAAAAGTATGTCTACCATATAAATATTTCATTTTTCATTCTTTCGATTATAAACTGGGTCTGCACACCCGGCCCACCACGTAATTCTTTAGATTAGTGTATGTTTAGCCTTCAATATTATTTTAGGCAAAAAATTGCAATGCATTTTGGAAAAAAAAAAGGAAAAACATTGAACTCGCCGGATGAGTCTACGGCGTTGGAATAAAATTTACATGGACTCTCCGGGCGAGTCGTTGGAACAGACTTAACGATTGAAATATTAAGCCTATCAGGGAAACACCTTCCGTAAAAGATAGATCTATTTTGTAACGAAGTGGCAGCACTACATAAGCAGAACATGGTTCTCTTGCTAGAATATTCACTTAAGCGAATCACAAACTCACAACTTTAACTGTTCAAAACAGTTTTCTTCGTTCTCTTTGGCATTGTGCCAAACGAAACTAACAATAATAACAAATGATAACATATTTTCAACAAATTAACAGCAATAGTAACAAAAACAAAGTATAAAGTATCTTTATTGCCCGGGTAACACGAAGCTTGTTTCTAAAGCTGAAAAGGTAAGCAAGCTAGGAGCCTCTGTATACTACCCTGATTTTCTGTCCTGACCTGTCACATGCTAGTGCAATGTACATGACGCTAAGAAATTGTTGATGCTAGTGCCATTGCAGTGAGTAAAGTGACAACACGTCTGCAAAATTAACCTCATTCGTAATAAAAACAGTTACTTCGGAAACTGTGCCAATTCGCGCTAGACGAATTACTAGAAGTGGTCTTATAAAAACGTGTATGGACGAGACGTAATGTTTTTGTTGTATTGTAACAATCGCATTCTACTGTTTTATTGAAATCATCTTTTATCAACCTAATTTCATTTAATGATGCCACTTGTCTAATTTTTTCCTTCTTGGAGCTGGTGCGTATTGCGTTGCGTCATATCATGTGATGTAGGCGTAGATGGTTGGTGACGATTTTTCCAAAATTGCTATATCATCATCATTGTTAACTGATTGACTTTTTTCAGTATTGACTAGTTCATCAGCGACGGACTACCGAGTGTTCCTATACGGATTCCTTTTTTTTCCTTTGAGGTACGGAACCCTAATAATAATCAAGTCACAGGCATAGTTTATGAAAGTTTTATTTAAACTGATTATACACCACCTACATGTACAAGACTATCAAATAATATAATAAAATATAATTAAATAATTATGGTTCTCTTCCTTAAATGATAATTGTTTGTCGTCGTCTTCGAAAAACTTCGTTCTACTGTAGCAATAGACACAGGAAGGCAAATATTTTGTGCAGTGTGTGCAAAGAAGAATAATACGATCAAGATAAACAAACAAGTGGACAAAACTTGCAAAAGAGAATAAGGATCACTATGGGCGTTTATACACTAAGCTTTTAGAGGCTAGTTTGGCCTTCTCTTCCAAGTTGTTTTTTGTGAGAGAGTGGTATTCCTCCGGGCGTGGTGGCCTAATTCGGTTGTTACCTAAGGGACCCAAAATGGCACTAACACACATTATTCGACCAATTCCAATCATCTCTTTTGTATACAAGATATTCTCCCATTAGTCTCTTTAATCACGAAGAGTAACTCTTCAAAGAACAGTAGTTGAGCAAGACACTGATTCATTTTATGTCAAATCAAATCAAATCATCTTTATTTGCAAGATAAGGTAATAATATGTTGTTGGCTTATAATTAACAAGTGCTCTTATCCTAACCCACAAGGCATGCAATCTTATAGAGAAATATATAGTTCACGTTTAAATTTCTGTAACAATTATAATATATTTTACTATACTAAAAAAAGATATACATCCCAAGCAAACTTAGATTAACATCAATCATACAATATTTATTATTTCATAGGCTTATTAAGTTTAATTTATAATATAATGTTATACAATGATATTGAGTTCAGTCGAAGTCAATTTTTATTATTTACTATTTTATCGTCAAGAAAATCTTTTAATGAGTAGTATGCTTTTTTTATTAAGTAAGATTTGAGAGACTTTTTAAAGTAGAATATATTTTCGCGCTTAATATTCTCAGGTAATTTGTTGTAAATTGTTGGTCCCATGCAAAAGATGCTGTTTCGATACAACTCTGTTCTGGACTTCAAAGGTCGTAATTTGTTGTCGTTTCGTTTCGAAATTAGCGTTTCATATTTATTGATATTATTCTTTACCATAACTGCTACTTCATAAATATATATTGATGGCATGCTAAGAATATTTAATTTAATAAAGTGAGGTTTACATGATTCGGTTGCTTTTAGTGAGCAGACAGATCTGATACATTTCTTTTGAGCTTTGAATACTTCATAAATCCCTGGAGCATTACCCCAGAATAGTATCTCAGAGTGCTGTCTACATACGCATGATATGCTGCTAACACCGCAGTCATATTAACTACTTTCTTCAGCATATGTAGAGCAGATGAGAACCTGTTTAGTTTTTTAATGACATAATCAATGTGTGTTCTCCATGACAGATTGTGGTCAAGACAAATGCCCAAGAATTTTGCGGACTTCTCTTCATTAATCGCTTTACCGTCATAATTTATATTTAATCCATATGATTGTGTGTTTTTGTAAGCAAATTTCGTCATGCATGTTTTATTTAGATTGATTTTTAGATTATTATAATTTAACCACTCTATTAGTTCGTTAAGCGAATTGTTTATGTAATTTTCATATGTTAATGGATTGTTGTCAATAAATATGGCAGTACTATCGTCTGCAAATAGGACCATTGGATCCTTAATAGTTTGTGGAAGGTCATTTATATAAATAAGAAAAAAGCAGTGGTCCTAGAATACTGCCTTGGGGCACGCCAAATGTTGTTTTCCGGGGGGAATTTCTGATAAATATTTCATTTTGGTTTTAGTTATAACATTTATTTTAGTTATTTCTGTTGATTGTTGTCTACCAGATAAATATGATTTAATTAAATTAAGAGCATTGTTTGTAATGCCATACCTTTCTAATTTATTGGTCAGTATTAAATGGTCGACATAGTCAAAACCTCTGGTCATGTCCATAAATATTGCTGCCACTCGTTTTTTATTTTCTAAACTAGTCATTACCGTTTCCAAAAAGTTATAAATTGCTTCATTGATAGACTTATTTTTCTAAAGCCTACTTGCTCCTTAGTCAAAATATTAAATGTTTCAAAGTACGAATACAGGTTTTTGTGTATAATTTTTTCAAAAACTTTTGATAAGATTGGAATCAAGGCGATAGGCCTATAAAATTGCATATCCAGTTTGTCTTCTTTTTTAAAAATAGGTTTTATTATTGTAAGTTTCATTTTATCTGGGTATATTCCATATTCGATACACTGATTCATAATGTAACTTAATACTGGAGCTATTATGGTAGCGACATATTTTATTACTGTTATATTTATACCATCGTATCCGTTACTATTTGTGTTTTTTAATGACTTTATTGCATCCAGAATGTCATAGGAGCATGTTGGGTTAAAAAAAAGTGAGTTAGGTTGATGGTGTCTAGTGATGTATTTGGGGTTATCATTATAACCACTTTTTTTGCAATCGTTGTTAATTTCATCTATAAAGAAATCGTTGAATGCCTGCGCTATCATTTGAGGATCAGTGACAATTTTTGATCCAATTCTAATGGCATCTATGTCATCTCTAGAGATATTGTTCAAAGTACCGTTTATTATATTCCAAGTGGCTTTTGTTTTATTAGAGAAATTTTTTATGATATAGTTATTTTGAGATCTCTATGTAAGTTTTATAATTGATTTTAATCTTTTGGAATAAGCCTTTAATTTAATTATATCTGATTTACATTTAGTTAATCTTGACGTCCACAAAAGCTTCCTTTTAATTTTAGAGCAAGTTCTTATACCCCTGGAAAGCCATCTATGTCGTTTTGTAGAGGATATTTTTATTTTTACAATAGGGAAACATAAATTATAGAATAGTAATATCAAGTCTAAAAAAATATTGTATGCCAAATTTGGGTCATCAACAGAGTACACCTCTTGAAAGGATAAGCTTTTGAGGCAGTCATAATATTTATTCATATTTTCAATCGAAAATTGCCGTTTATGAATGTACCAGTGGCTTAGAAAAATGCTTCTCTTAGTTGGAACTTGGACAACCTGCGCAGTATGGTCAGATATGGCTAGTTCATATACCGAACTAGTGCAGCCACGTATATTATGAGCAAAGTTATCTATGCATGTATTGCTACTTAGACGAGTGGGCTCTTTAAATAATAGCTTGAGATTATATGTTTGCAATAACTGCTCAAAATATACAGATGTCCTATTTGTTTTCATTCTGTCGATGTTAAAGTCGCCACATAGTATAACTTTCCTATTCTTAAAACATATTTTATTAAGTATTTTATGTAGACTACTGAAAAATAAGTCAATCGCAGTTACGGTGATTTTTGGTGACCTGTAAACGCAAATAATTATAATCTTGTGGTCTACTAATTCTACTGCGCTGCACTCTATGATATTTAAGATACTGTATTCATCTATATCACTAATCACGCGAAACTTATGGCCCTTGCGTATCAATATGCACGACCCTCCATGTCTACTTGTCCTCAAGCAGAATGATGCTAGTTGAAAATTAGGAGTACTTAGGAAGCTTACATCGTCTAATATCATATTGTGTTCAGTAATACACAGGACATCAAAGTATTTATTCATTTTGACAGAGAGTTCCTCGAGACAAATAACGAGCTCATCGGTTTTTGTAATTAGTCCCTTAATATTTTGGTGTAAGATGGTTATATTTTTATACATGAAAAAGATTATTTTTTAATTCAGCGTCACCTTGGATTTGGCCAGAGTACATTTTATTTGTGTCAATATCAATTAAATCCGTTTGTGTGCCTTTGTCAATTTGAATTGGGTTATATTTTGTGCCTATGTCTACAGTACTTTTAGTGTTATAATCTTTTGATGTACCACGTTGCTCGTCATTTTGCCGTTTAGATTTCATGAAATTTATTTTATAGCCGATGTGCAATATCTGTCTGAGTATAAGCCCACACATATGTCTAGTATAGTTGCGCCCTTTCGTTATATATTGTTGGTAGTCTAGATCTAAGTAACAGGCATTGGCAGTGTTAGAGCAAGCAAATTTTAACTCATAGTTAAGTTTCTGAACATTTAAATACGGGTTATATGGAATTTGACAAACAGTGATGTTAGGAATTGGTAAAGTATGAAGCCACTTGTTTACATGAAGTTGAAAACTAAACGGATTTTTGTCATTGCATCCCCCAATCACAACGATATGATCATTTTCGTTTAAAGTCAGTAATTCACTATTGGAGTTAAGTATTTCGCTAAGAGACGCTCCTGGTTTCCACATGCAAGTGACGAAGTACATGTCTTTACCCAATAATTTTTGTAGTGATTGTTGTGCCCCTCTTCCTCGTTGATCTGCCAGGATCAATACTTTGTGTTTTAGTTTTCCATGACTTTCCCTCCTGGTATGATAAGACTTATTTTTATTTTCATTTTTATTAGTAGAAGAGCTTTGTTTTTTTATCTGCTTAGTATTTGTCGGGTTGCGCTTAATGCTTTCATTTTTATTTAGTTGTGCCGATGGTGACGAAGCATATCGATTTGATGGATTCTGGTAGGGCTGGTCATCAGTGTTTTTATCCAGGGAGATGTCAGGGGTGATTTGAGGAGAGTCGCAGTTTATGAATACTGGATTTTTTTGTAATAAAGCCGGACTGTTAAGGGCGCTTTGTGATTTCCTTTTCTTTTTTTTCGTCGTGGTATGATTTGCGGGCGAAAACTGATGAGTCTGTGTAGACGTAATTTTTTTATATGATTCAATAATTTTATTGCATCTTTCTAGTTCTTTCCTCAGATTAACATTTTCATAGTTTAGGTTCTCTATTTCTTGGTTTGCCACTTGTAGTTCTGTAGAAAGTTTATTTATTTTTTCGTTTTCATAAACATCTCCAATTGAAGTATTGGGCAAACTCAAGGCCGTTGTTTCAAATAGTAAGGACGAAGAACTAGAAATATTTTGGAGCGAACTAGATTTTCGTGGTCCTCGAAGTGTAACGTTTTCATATTCTGAGTCCATCTTTAATTTATTTTTATAATACTAACCGAATTAATTGCAAAAAAACAGTGTTTAAGTAAGGATTTCCGAGATAAAAAATGGAAAATTAACTAATTGCTATCTATAACGAAATAAAATGATGAATAAAAGAAAATAAAAAATAATAATAATAATAAGGCGATTAGAACCGAGGTTGCCGCAACAATAGTCTATTCATATTCCAACTTAGCCAAGTGACTTTTAATTTCTAATTTGAAATATTATGTCCAGTTATACTGTTCAACGTCACACGTTATGAGCACGATTGCTCCTACGTTCGTCCAGTTTAAAAGTACCTTCACAAATTAATTATTTTTCACCAATACTTATTCACTTATTTAATTTCTCTAGTACACAAAGACGAGCTAGTTTAGATAAACCTTGAATGCCGTGAATGGTAGTTTTGCGCTATTGTGTGTAACTGTAAATTTTTGTAGTGTTTATAGTTGCTAATCCTGCTTTACTGTGACACGTGTGTGAAAGTGTTTGGATTAAGTCAGTACTTATCTTAAGATCCACTTAAAATTTGTGTGATATGCTGCCTTTGTTGAAGCACGAACATCACCCATACTTTAACACTAAGGTAACATAGATTTAGCGAGACTGTTATTTCTAAATTTTCACTTTCATGGAGTTCACGTTATGCGTTTACAAACATAAGCCATTTTACACGTTCCTCTTTTTAAGGTCGAAGTTTTCCTATCCACAAACAATTTTCTTGGTAAAAATGAACTTTTCTTCACAAAATTACACAGTTTTGAATACAAAAAATCACTTATTCATATTTTAATTTCAAAAATAGCACAGAGACGATGTGAACAATAGCACATCAGCGCCAACATTTCCTTTTTTTTTTTAAACAGTAGCCAAACTTAACTATCAAAATAAGCTGATTATAGTTTATATACCAAAAAATCATAAAGTATAAAAATATAATCTATAAAACACACTAAGATAAAAGATAAAATGCTAACTACAATAAAAGGTATTATATGGAAATATATTTACCAAGATTGAGATTATTACTAATAAGTTTTATAAGTGGGTATAAGTCCCATTTAGAGTAAGGAGTTAACTATTACAGATCGTAGTTTTCAAGTCCAGTTGAATCTCCTATTTCAGAGCCTCCATGGTTACCAGGCTCACTGTAATGGTAAATGTACCGAAATGTTCCTGGGAATGAGATTGCTAATCCGGTTACAGAGATAATGTGAAGGTTTATCCAGTCCCAACGGGCATGGTGATTTATAATATGGCCTAGCTGGGATAAATTCACCTTGAGTTTCTTTGGGACGTTCTGACTTCCATTTAGACTAGGATAGTCTAGCATTTTGTATCACAAGTTTTCTTAGATCCAACTTAACTGTTACGGTTCTATTAAAGCGATTGATGTATTGGTCATGTTCTAATATCTGTGTGTACCCGCGTGATGATGTGCAGGACCACGCCATAGCTCTCCCAGGAACCGTGCATAATTCTACGGGTATCTCAAAAAGCCTACGTGTCCGACCAAAGAATGATGTGGATTTCACAAGTAGGAATACTACCAAACTACTTTCTCCCATGTGATGTGGGAGTAGCATATTGCGTGTAAACAACCCCATTCTTGCTAAAATATGGCGGTGCTCTTGCATAATGAATTGTTTAGTCCAGTATATTGTTACTACTAGGATGATTATGGCAATTATAATGTCAGTATAAAACACTGGTGACCCCAGGTGTTTGGTTAAATCTTCTAATACTTTAGTTGCATTGGTCACAGATAGAGTGTCGTTAGCATCAATTGTTGTTGGTGTCACATTACTAAATGTAATAGTGGTCGTATAAGCTGCTGTTGTATTAAGTGGCATTGCAAATCCTTTAAATGGTAGATTGGCTGTAGTCATTATAGCTGGACCTGCCCAACATCGTTTCGTTACACGATACAGTACTATGAGTAATATTATACCTGCAAAAATTCCGAATATACTTCCTAACCAAACTTTCCAACCATGGAATAGGTCTCGCAAGTTCCAACCTTCAGTGGCATCTTTTGTGATCTTTGCTTTCAACTTCACTAATTCACTAGTCAGAATATCCATTTCCGAGTGGTAAATTTCAGTCTGATTCTATGATACAGCTACAGGTTAGGTTACAACAACTACAACCTGTAGTACAGTATGTGCCAGAACATAACCGTCATGTTTCAATAATTGTGAGAGCACAAGTATGATGAATTTTTATTAACATCCGTCGCACTTGCCTGCACTGAATTGCTATTCTTATGCCTTAAATATAAACATCTGCTTGAGGAGTATCTAAAAGATACTCCCTCAGGCCACATATTCTCGTTCATGAATAATGACAATTTGCGTCGAGGAATATCAAACTTATATTCTTCGTATTGTTTAGACTTTCGGCGGCCTAAAAATTTCCTTGCGAGTCGATGTAACTTTTACTAAAGTACTAATCGTCTCATCGGAATTATTTGTTACCTTTATGATAACCGCGAATGTGCGCCGCCGCGCCTTATTCGATGTACACATATACGAGCTATTTTCAAATACTTGCTGCGATGCCTTTATTTCACTACGTCGTACTACATGATATCGCTGTTAGATTTTATAGAACTCGTCAAGACGATATATGCGCAGTAATTAACTATACTTAATGATTTTTTGCACTTCGTGAGTTCTTGCAGTAAAACGACCATATGAACTTGGCCTTGTGAGACCTTGGATATATTGTCGTTGTTTTTCGCGGTCATTGACCCCTCTGACACCCCCTGAAATCTTCTTCAAGAGAGACGTCCGTATGCTGTGTTAATCCTGTAGGACCACTATAGCACATATCATGCCAGATATTTGGAAGACACACTCCTATATTTTTATTCACTTAATCTTGCCGAGCTATATTAGATTCTAGAGCACTGCAGCACCGACAGCCAGCAGTGAGAGCCAGTGACACTACTTACTTACAGCTTTGACCACAAATTTGGATCTTCGAGGTAGCGTCCCGACAGAATGACTATGAAGACAGAAATGTTTACTCCTTTCTGTATCACCCGGAAGTAATTTTTGAACCAATCGTCCTTCAACATAACTCTTGAAACCGTGTTTTTTTTAATGAAGTTATTCGTCGTTGATCGTATGGTTTGCTTGCTGTGGTTCTCTTAAGCGTTTATCGAAACGTCCCAGAGTTTTCAAATTATTCACAAGCCTTTTCAAAACCTTACGAGACGGTGTTTGTGTGTCAGGATATTTTACTCTATCCCACCGCAAACTTCGAGAGATATCTTTATCGTTCAAAAAATATGCTTCCATTATATCAAAACTTACTTGATATTCCATGTCCGCAATAAATTAACACAACAACACGTGTGTAATAATAAACAGATAAATATCTGAAAAGCAAACGCTTGCAATAGACTGTTCCATTTTCAAATTTTAGAACAAAATTTAAAAATTTGTTTTTAATTTAAAATATCTTAATAAGTATGCATTCAAACAAAAGTTTTCATAAATTGTTACATAGTAAAATTTAACAACAACCTTATTTTTGTTTTAAATTTGCCTTCTGTCTAGCTTACAGAGGAATTTTTATCATTTTATCTACACGTCCACATTATAAGGTAAACTATGCTATAAAGTATTTTATGAAGTGGGTACTTATTTTCGTTGCTCCATGACGTAAAGAATATCTAACAATTCAATTTTGTCGCTAATTTTACGAGGTGTGTTCAAAGGTTTGGAGAGTCCGCCTGTATAAAAAAAAAAAATATTATGTCGGTACACATGCCCTGAAGTACGATAAAATTTTCAGCAATATCCATTGCTTACTTTTTGAGTGGCAGCCGCTAACGTTAGACGTGTTTTTCGAGCTCAGCGATTATCGTTTGTGAAAAAAAATGGATCAAAGAATTTGTATTCAATTTTGCGTAAAAAATGAAATAAAGTGTAGTGAAGTTTGTAAAATGTTAACAAAGGCATATGGTGAGTCTGCTATGAGTAAAGCAAGGATTTACGAGTGGTATAAGCGTTTCCAAGATGGCCGCGAAAACGTTGAAGATGACAAACGACCCGGACGCCCAATCACATCAACAACCGATGAAAACGCGAAAAAAGTGAAAGAAATGGTTATGAACGATCGCCGAATCACAATCAGAGAAGTCGCTGATGATGTTGGCATATCAGTTTGCTCATGCCATGAAATTTTTTCGGATGTTTTGGGTATGAAACGTGTGACAGCAAAATTCGTTCCAAAATTGATAAATTTCGAACAAAAACAGCGGCGAATGGAAGTTGCTCAGGGTCGCTAAATGAAGTTAATAACGATGCAGAACTACTAAAACGTGTTGTAACAGGTGACAAAACATGGGTTTACGGATATGATGTCGAAACTAAGGCTCAATCGTCCCAGTGGAGGCATTCTGGATCGCCAAGACAGAAAAAGGCTCGACAAGTGCGGTCGAATGTGAAGCTTATGCTCGCTGTGTTCTTCGATTTTAATGGCATATTGCATCATGAATTCTTGCCACAAGGTCAAACAATCAATTAGGAGTACTACCTACAAGTTCAACGCCGTTTGCGTGAAGCAATCCGAAAAAGCAACCGGATTTGTGACAAAACAATTCATGGCTTTTGCACCACGATAATGCACCTGCTCACACTTCATTGCTTGTTCGTGAAGTTTTGGCCAAAAACAAAACTGTTATGATGCCTCAGCCTCCATATTCGCCAGATATGGCTCCATGTGACTTTTCTATTTCCAAAAATAAAGAGAACATTAAAATGCCGTCGTTTTACAAGCATAGATGACATTAAAAGCGAATCGCTAAGAGAGCTTAAAGCTATTACAAAGGTCGAGTTTCAAAAGTGTTTCGAGGATTGGAAAAAGCGTTGGCACAAGTGTATTATATCCGAGGGGATTACTTTGAAGGGGACGAAATTGATATTGATGAATAAATAAAGATTTTTTTCATAAAACAAAAATTCTCGTTATTTTTTGAACACACCTAAAATATAAACATCATCTAAAAATACTCCCTCAGGCCACATATTCTCGTTCATGAATAATGACAATTTGCGTCGAGGAATATCAAACTTTTATGATTCGTATTGTTTAGACTGCTTTATATTCATTTTTGACCGTTCTACCATTACATTTGTCTTTTCATGGATGTGCCTTTGATGTCCTCTATCGAAGCACACTTGTTTATAATTTCGGCGGCCTAAAAATTTCCTTGCGAGTCGATGTAACTTTTACTAAAGTACTAATCGTCTCATCGGAATTATTTGTTACCTTTATGATAACCGCGAATGTGCGCCGCCGCGCCTTATTCGATGTACACATATACGAGCTATTTTCAAATACTTGCTGCGATGCCTTCATTTCACTACGTCGTACTACATGATATCGCTGTTAGATTTTATAGAACTCGTCAAGACGATATATGCGCAGTAATTAACTATACTTAATGATTTTTTGCACTTCGTGAGTTCTTGCAGTAAAACGACCATATGAACTTGGCCTTGTGAGACCTTGGATATATTGTCGTTGTTTTTCGCGGTCATTGACCCCTCTGACACCCCCTGAAATCTTCTTCAAGAAAGACGTCCGTATGCTGTGTTAATCCTGTAGGACCACTATAGCACATAACATGCCAGATAATTGGAAGACACACTCCTAAATATATATATATATATATACATAAAAATATAGATTTTTATTCACGTTACCTTGCTCAGCTATCAGACTCTAGAGCACTGCAGCACCGACTGCCAGCATTGAGAGCCAGTGATACTACTTACTTACTGCTTTAACCACAAATTTGGATCTTCGAGCAAGCGTGCCTGGATATGAAGACAGAAATGTTTACTCCTTTCTGTATCGCCCGGAAGTAATTTTTGAACCAAACGTCCTTTAACATAACTCTTGAAACCGTGTTTTTTAATACACCGTGTATTTTACTTTTTGAAACTCCAATTTAATTTTCTCCTTCTCTCACCGATGTTTTCCGAAAAGCCGAAAAGTAACTTAAAATATGAAGTTCTTCGTCGTTGATCGTATGGTTCTCTTGCTGTGGTTTTCTTGAGCGTTTATCGAAACGTCCCAGAGTTTTCAATTTATTCACAAGCCTTTTCAAAACCTTACGAGACGGTGTTTGTGTGTCAGGATATTTTACGCTATCCCATCGCAAACTTCGAGAGATATCTTTATCGTTCAAAAAATATGCTTCCATTAGATCAAAACTTACTTGATCTGAAAAGCAAACATTTTCAAATTTAAGAACAAAATTTAAAAATTTGTTTTTAATTTAAAATATCTTAATAAGTATGCATTCAAACAAAAGTTTTCATAAATTGTTACATATTAAAATTTAACAACAACCTTATTTTTGTTTTAAATTTGCCTTCTGTCTAGCTTACAGAGAAAGTTGTATCATTTTATGTACACGTCCACGTATAATAAGGAAAACTATGCTATAAAGTATTTTATGAAGTGGGTAATAATTAACGAATAATCAATGCTATCTATGAAATGATAATATCGCTACTTGTCGAACGTCGTCGTCGGCAATAGATAACTTTCTTCAAATTTCACTCAAGCATTTTTCGTTGTTCTCCCTTTCTTGTAAAATACTATTTTACGAAGAGTTATTAGTTCTTGGCCATTCTTTCAATTGTCATCATAAATAGTAGGGATGTTTTTTTTTACATTTAAGTCGGTTCGATTCCCAGACGAGGCAAGTAATTTTTAGAAAATCTTTGAAGGAAGAATTACCATTACCATTACTTTTAAAAATATCATAGTCTTCTTTCAGTAAAATACCTTTTCTTCGATAATTAAGGTACTTTCCCTTCATGTCCCATAACTTTGGAACGCCCTGCATTTAACAGACAGGCGTCAGGGCCAACGGACATAGAGCGCCGTCGCACCATCATCCGCGACTGGGCGCCATGGAGACGTTGAAAGCTAGGGACGCTGTGTCCCTAGAAATTATATTTTAAAACTTTGAACCAGACAATAACACTAGTCCATAAAAATCGATAATAATATTATGAAATTTATTTTTATTTACTTTCCAACGTGGCGCTTGTCAAGATGCAATCCACGAACTTAAGACCGAGACTAAAGCACTTGTATAATTTTTGGTTCTAATACGTGGGTAGCACTGAAAATGTATTATAACTGGCTAGTTCGAAACATTGCTAATGAAAACTTTTTTGAATTTCAATTTTAGAACTCTTTGGTGAACTAATGTAGTATATTGCATTCATTTTTCATTTGTTTTTGTGAATTGGCGGCTAATCTAAAACTCTTGTTACACGTGAAAATTATCCTAACGCGAGAAAATTTTCGGTCAATGATTTACGAGTATTATGACTTTCGTTGTGGCTTTACTCAACAACAAAGCTATGATAGGCGATTAGCATTTCTTAATGAAAGCGCATCTCGTGCCACTTACAATAGGTTTAACGAGTTTAAGCGTGGACGTAGCAATCTCAATGATGATCCGCGTGAGGGACGTCCTTCAACAGCGACTACTGAAGATAACATCAGTGCTGTGCGACGCATGATAGAGGAAGATAAGGGAGTGACCTATCAGCAGATACGGGCAAGCCTAGGCATTGGTATGAGTCAAATAAAAAAAATATTACACGAAAATTTAGGCGTCAGGAAGCTTTGTACCAGATGGATTCCCCATACTTTAATTAACCGGCGACCAGAAACACCTTAACATGGTGTGACTGGTGTCGCCAAATGTTATATAAGTTCAACGGCGGTGACTGAAATGCTGTATTTGATATCGTCACAGGTGATGAAAGCTGGATATATTGCTATGAACCCGAAAGCAAAAGACAATCAGCTCAGTGGGTGTTTTCCTTTCGACAATCGGCCAACTAAGGTAAAGAAAGGAAGAAGTCAAGGAAAAAGGACGATTGACTCATTCTTTGGTCGGAAAGGTCATTTCGCGACAGTTGTGCTAGATGATGAAAGGATAGTTACTGAAGACTGGTATGTCAACCGCTGTTTGCCTGCTATCTTGTAAAAAATTCTACAGCAGCGCCTTCGAAGCAGAATCATGCTTCACCACGACAATGCTTCAGCGCACTCCGCAAAACGGACTGTTGTATATTTGACTATTGCAGGTGTCGAGATAATGAGTCATCCGCCATACAGTCCTAACCTGGCGCCTTTTATTTATTCCCAAGAACTAAAGATAAAATTCGAGGTATTCGCTTTACGCTCCCATAAGATGCAGTGAAAGCGTACGAAAATTCCATAGAAGAGACCCATTAAGGAAGAATGGGCGGGCCCACTGCTTTTCTCAGTGGTTCCATCGAATGCGAAGCATGTGCTACAAGTGTCGGACCATCGTAAATTCTGATCTATATGCCTCATAGGAGAACTTATGATGTGGATACTTATTTAAGAAAAGTGTGTATACCTTATTGATGTCAAACTCTTCTGGCAGATAAATTTTTGATGTTTTTTTGTTACTATAATGGCTCGAGCAACCCTTAAAAGATTTTAAGTGGTTTTTAATATCATCCACTATTTGAGTTTTCAATCTGTTTGGACGATTATGATGTTTACCTCTCATGTCTACCGGTGCAGTACCAGAAAACTTTAGGCTAGCTTGGAGATGCTGCACTTTAGCCTTGGTTATTCCAAAAATTGACAAAAAGGCTTTAAAACAAATAGGGATTTCTACGCACATTTGCTCTCTGACAACTTTTACAATGTAAGAATATGTAGAATCATGCTGACCTCTAGCCTCTTCAACTGGTTTCCGTGATCTTCGCTGTTTAACATTTTTGACTGAAATCATGGAACACAAGTAACTATTTTGTTGAGTTACTTATTCTAAACTATTCAAATTATTAAGAAGCTTACGCCTGTCTACTTCATTTACAGTCTCAAAATATTTGAAACGTTTACAACTACAGTCTTCACCACTTTCGTGACTTTGTAAATTGATTATTTTCAATCCTTTTTTTTTACCTTTTTTTTTATGGAATAGGAGGACAAACGAGCGTACGGGTCACCTGGTGTTAAGCGATCACCGCCGCCCACACTCTCCTGCAACACCAGAGGAATCACAAGAGCGTTGCCGGCCTTTAAGGAAGGTGTACGCGCTTTTCTTGAAGGTACCCATGTCGTATCGTCCCGGAAACACCGCACAAGGAAGCTCATTCCACAGCTTCGTGGTACGAGGAAGAAAGCTCCTTGAAAACCGCACTGTTGGAGGACCGCCACACATCCAGATGGTGGGGATGATATCGTAACTTGTGGCGTGTCGAGCGAAGGTGAAATTCGGCGGCAGGAATCAGGTTGAATTTACAATTTCTTTCGTTCTGGCGATTTTACTCGCGTGTTCTCGTCACTGCTACTCGACATTATCTAATCGCTATTATATTTATTTAATCAAAACAAATCTTATAAATTATCTAATGATTTTGAACTTTGTGAAGCAAGGAACATAAGTACTCTCTACTTGTGAAGCGACAAATCATAAACTGGATTAATATACACACAAAACCATCAAACCGCGCTATGCTCAGACTTCAGTCAATGGCGCCCGGCCCGCCCGACGTCTGGGCTGTCAAAGTTGACATTCCCTATTTTTGCATTGTCGCGCGCGGACGTTCACGATTCTTGACAAGTACAAACAAGCATTTATTTGGCGTAACTGTGACATCGATGATTGTTATTTCCTAATTTTTTGCTGAGGTTTGGGTACACACAAATGCCGCTAGATGGCATTATTAGTTCATTTTTTATTTTTTACTGACATTCCTTGTTTTTCCCATGTACTCTTCAAATGTTAAACGAAGTGATTTAATTATCTTATTAAGTAACCTTGCGACTATCAAAGCGCGGTGCTTTGATAGGCGCAAGGTATAACTCAAGCCGCGGTATATTTACCGGTTTGATGGGAGCTACTCGGCTCTTAGAACACAATAGCCTACATAATATGACGTCACCGTCATCACTGCGAGAACGAATGTAGGCGCACGCCCCATATGCGACTTGGCTCGCATAAAAAAATGTGCAGTTCGAGTTTATTATAATTATTACATATGACGTGTCTAGGTATTGTAATATTATGAAGATAAGTTAAATTACTAATAAAATTATCCCATTTGACTATGATATTGTTACGAATATTCTCATCCCAATCTAATTTACAAACCCATAATTCTTGCAATAATATTTTGCTTAATATAATGAATGGACTAAGCAAATTACGTTGGTTGCAGCCAGTAGATGCAAATAAATTCAAATTTACTTCAACGTATTTATTAAAAGAAAGTTATAACTAATTACAATTAATTATCCTAATGTCTACTGATAGATGCTAGATCAAGTAATGAATACAATTATATTTTCCACGATCGGGTAAACGCCGTCAATGATGTCACCTAAGTCAGGTAGCCGCTGCGCTTGCGCCTCGTGCCTCGAATGCCTTGTGCAACGTTTATGGGACTAAGCTTATGCGGCGGTTCGCTAGGGTTTGCTATGCGTAATACCTTCCGCCGTAGAACAATATTGCAGGACTTCTCCGAGAAGGTCCCTGGTATAGGTATCCATGGTCAACTTTTATTTGGTTAGGGTTGATTTTCCTAGGTGCCGGAACAGCATATGTTGCATCAGGGGTGCCGCTGCAGGTCTTCGTGATTCCATTGGTTTCGTTTCTTCTATGTACCGATACCCAATAGTATAAGGAACATGGGTATTGCGTGTGATAGATTACTGGATCGGTGAAGCTTTTTTAATGTATCAATGATTGAGATGCTATATCATTTTTAAAAGTATAGAGCTTGTGTAGTCTTGGTGAATTGAGAATAAATTTTGGTAAAGATTTGGGCTCTGGATCGATGTACTGAGGCATTTCAATTATTCTTAAGACATGTCCTTTCATATAATCGTTTGAATTGGAGATCGTGAAGGTAGGTGCTTTTAAGTTGCAATTCAGTGAGATAATTGCTAAGTAGCTGCCATGTAAAGTTCGATACTTTTCCTCTCCGCAGGATATCTTTACTTTTGTTGGAATAGGGAAGCTCATACTGTGATGTTTGTCGTCAAGTGCTTCTAGGGCTTCATTGTTCAGAATAACTGACGTTAATTCACACGAGACTTCTTGATTAGTAATAAGCCGCTGGACACAATCGGGCTTTTCCTGTATCTGTAGGTTGGATTTCGATTCGCAGAGAAATAGTGAGTTTAACTTCGGACATTCTGTCTCTATGTACCCAGAATCTTTGCTAGAGATTGCTACGAATGGTAAAGGTGAGATCAAGGTCTTATGGTTTCTGTTTGGAACAAGGGAAATCTTATAGAAGTCGTATAGTAAAGGATCCACAATCGGTACCTTAATAACTATTACTATTTGTTTATCTAAATAAAAATAACCTAATTTAATAACTTCATAAACATTTGAAAATTCAAAGTCAATGACTTCCTTATTAGAATATAAATTCCTTAGCTTACTTAACATATCTTTAGCATCACTAAGACTAAATATAGAGTATGGAGTGCTCGATGCACGAATAAATATTAACGTATTTTCTAAGTTATGTAACTCTTCACACAGATCTTCTACATTATCTCCTAAGATTAAGTAAGTGTTGTGCCAGATGTGCGTACTTTATTAAGACAGTGTCCTTTCTGGCGTCGCTTAGTAATATTAAATTTAATGCTTTATTCATTTTATCTTGATTTGAAACAATACTACTTATTATTTGTGTGCACTAATTCTATCTGTCTATGAATATTTTCTTGTCTTTATGGCTAAGGAAGGTGTGGTATTGTGAGACTATTCTTGCTACTCCTAGTTTGAAAGGAAGTAATCCTGGTCCATTGTCAAGTGAGTCAATCGTTACTTCTTGTCCTAGGGTCGTGCGTAGTACTGTCAGCCATAGAAATATCCTGCAAAAAGGCGAGATTTGGCAACTGGACCGCGTTTTTCTTTGTGTAAATGTGGATTGGAAGGTCTGCATGTACAGTATCCTGCCTAAAGCGAGGGGCTAATTTTTGCCGGGATGCCAAAGGATTTTTTATAAAGATTTGCTGGTCAGGGGTATAGTTTATCTCCGGTTCCCTATCCTTGTTACGATTTCCAGTCAGTTGGGTGCGTTCTTGTTAGGAAGTCTCATTGATCATATCATATACTTGACGCATTTGTTTTCTATGGTCTTGTGAATACTGCTGAAGTAGATGTTCAGTAAAGTCAATGTCACTTGGGTCACGCGGGTCAAAAATGTCCTGTTATCAAGTCCAAAGGCCTACACCTCGTGAAACTATGGATGGAGCTATTGTATACTAAGATAGCATAAGGCATGAGATTAACAGCTGGTTCATTCCGTTTCTCATGTTTCAGTATCCTGAGATGTTCAAGCATAGTGGAATGAAATCGTTCTACTATACTATTGTCGTTTGGTGAATGTGCTTGTATTTTATGAGGTTGCATCTTATGGATCCGGATGAATTCTGAAAATAACTGATTTGTAAACTCAGGTCCACCATCTGTCACTACTGTCAATGGGACACCGTGATGTGTGCAAAATATTAATAATGCTTGTACGACACTCAGAGCAGTACTATCTCTTTAAGTGGTAGGCTTGCGCGTATTTTGAAAATGCATCTACAATTATTGTTAAAAAATTTTCATTTAGAGCTGTAAAAAGATCAAGATGAATTATTATTTAAGGTAAGTAAAGAACTTTTATATTGTTCCCATTCCTTTTGAATGTACAACTCTAATTTGGATACGATTATGTATCTGATGAGTGTATCCCATGATTCAGTGGGTTCACCTACACCACCATTTAATGAACGTAAGTCTTTAAGCACTGAATCTAATAAAAGCCGAATTTGAAAGGGACATTCTTTGTTCACTGATTGCAAAGAAATTAAAGCTTTAACATGTTTATGAATAAGCAATTGACTGTTGTTATATCTTTCGTTTAATAAACACCATGTGATTGTATAGTTTTGAGAAGAAAATTCTAATGACTTTGTGACCTGTAAAGCGTTACCTACAAGAGCTGCTCTAAGGTTGTGGAATTTCTTTATCTCATAGAGTTGTACAGAGTTATGTATCATAGAGAGGTAAGTATCTCTAAACTCAAGCCAGTTATCGTATGAACCGTCAAATGTGGGTAGCGTTATTATTAATATTATTATTTTTAAATAGCGTGATAGACCACCTGAGCAGCCGAAACGTCGTCCATGGCAGTCTCTATTGTCCATGAAACATTAGAGCACCCTTTATACAAAAGCCACATTCCTTTCCCTGAAAAATCGATGTTGGCCGGATCCATACCATCTAAAGTTCTTGTTATGCCACACACTCTAAGTTGTTCAGGCTTCGCAATAGCGTAAATGAGGAAGTTGAGAGGGAAAAAGGCTCTCTGAACATTCCTTGCGCCTGCTATCAAAATTACGTCTGCAAAGGCACTCAACGCAGGAGCATTTTCTTCGGCCCTCTTGCATTGCGTTATACAAATTAACTGCGTTGGGAACGTGAACTAAATCTCTCTTTACCGCCTCGATCCATTTGTTTCTATAAGGGTCCCTTGATTTATATGCGGCAATCACGGCAGTCAAAGGGCCCAAAGTTTGAGTCATAGCTGACCTCCTCTCCGGCTTGTAAGTGGAGCCCTCCAAAAGAATGTGGTGAGCTGGAATTAACCCATATTGTGACACGTCAACGTAATCAGTGACGTTTCCTTTCTTTCCTACTGGTATGCGTGACACCCCGACTCTTATCTCGTCATACCGCATCTTGAAGGCAGAGATGATATTTAAAAAAGGATTGGCTATACCGTACCAATTATTGTTATTGTTGGCAACTTAACTAATTGATTACTACTACGTTTGTTACTAATTATTGGGTTGCTACATTGTTTTCTTGAATTCTTTAACAATAGTTCTACACTAGACATAACACTGTAATATGAGTTTTCGAAACATTCCCTTATTTCGAGCTGTTGAGTTATGTCACTATCTGAAACTAATTCTTCAATCGACGTTTGTACTGAATTGAATTCGGATAAAAGAGATTTAGCTATATCACAACGCAGGTCTAGTTCAGTTATTTGCTTGTCGTCTAAAAGCCCTGTTAGGTGCTAGTTAGGTACACGTGTTTAATGAACAATGCCAATCGACCCTTGATTGTACCACGTTTTTTATTAAGTTTCCGAATATTATCACTATAATCTATTGACAAACACGGATTTGGAGATTTACTACGCACTGAAAGGTTATCTATGCTCATTATAGTAGGTGTGTGTGAATGTGGTAAGTACTTACAACTTGGCTAGGTGGTGAAATAATGCTCACCGCGTGGCGTCGTTGCACCCAGCAATGTCGAGTTATAATTAACAAACGTTTTAGCACAGAATAGATGGAGAATAAATGGATAAGTTAAAAGGAACGATTGATCAAACCCATGCGGTGATCCCTTGTGATGATGACTCTTCACGTTGTGGTTCTGATGATGACCCGGTACTGAAGGACCAATGTTGGCGCTGTTAGGGATCTGCCTGTCTTTGACTTCAATTACAAAAATGCTTGATAATTTAGTATTTAATCTGTGTTTGCGCTTTGATTTCTTGAAGAGAGTGAGGTCACCCGTCGCCTGCAGTGTGGTTTTATTGTAGTTTCTTGAATCGTACTCGTAGTAGTCGTACTGTTCTCGTAGGTATAAGGTGGTAACACCTCATTGTGTAGATGGCGTGCACACAGTTACATAAATTCTTAATTATATAATATCATCATCGAATATTCAAAATTGTTAATAATTTTTGACATCTTGATGTTCCAGCAATCAGTAAACCCATTCAGACATTTTTTCTAGGCGGGAAAACATTTAAACAAAACAAAAACACACACAAACAAACATATAATTATATTATAACTCAATTTAATTGATATCTAATACGTTCAGACAAAGAATGGGATTATAAGTACGGCGTCGCATGTTTTTCAATCTTAGCGCTACTTCAGACACGGCGGGCACCGCACGCGGGTATTTCGCGGTTTGAAGCCGCAAAATTGTGATGCTATTCAGACCCGCCGGTGTCTATTATGCGATTTTCGTTCGGGGATAACGTCAGTTTGAAAATAGAGGTCCACGAAGAAGTTGTTGTGTCTACTGTGGTTGCTCCTTAAAAAAAAAGAAAAGAAAAAGGCATCCAATATTATGTGACCGACTAGTAGATGGTCAGTTCGTAACGTTATCTCCCAATTTAATAATGTATGATAAAGATTTTTTCGACTATTTGTGAATGTCAAAAAAATCTTTTGATTAACTAATTGAACTGGTCAGGCAAGATATTTCAAGCTCTGAAACGCATTTGAGGCCAAGCGTGTCACCAAAAGAAAAACTCGTAATAACTTTCTGGTAAGATTTGTTTATTGTTCTTCAAAATCAGCATATATATTTTCTATAACAGTAGACGACTGAGATCCAGAACTAATTTGCGATTGTGACGCGGGCGGAATAACAGGAGGAGATGATCCAGATGTAGTAAAATATCCTTGCGGGGTTGTATACTGTCGTCTTTGCCAATATGAAGGTGTGATCTGCTGAGTAATGTAGCGAACAGGGGGCAGAAGATTTGTCCTTTTTGTAGCACTTGAAGTAATTCGATTTTAGTTAGTTTAGTTTAGCTAAACGCCTATTTTCTGGTACTTTTCTGAGTTCTTTATATAACCACAAACAAAAGAGTTTACTAGTCGTCACCTTGTTTGGTAATACTATTTTCTTGTAGTTCAGTCTGAAAATTTTGTCATGACTCGATGCTTTTTTCTATTACCACAGCTAGTTTTTCTTCTGGCATTTGTGTTTTCTTACGTTTAGGGGGACGTATTTCAGTGGCTTCGGTTGCACTGGCGTTCAATTGACTTGTCTCCTCACTTTGCCTTTCATTTTGTTCTTCCATATTAGTTGTAGTGTCTTTATTACTTACACTATTCTGCAGGAAAGCAAGTCTTGAAAAATACATATATTGGACTTTTTTACGAGCACCTAAATCAGAAGGAGTTGTTTTTGTTTTTTGCGTTCTTTATGGTAGCAGTCTCTTATGTTTTTCCATTTTTTTTTGGAGATGTGTACCTAAAAATAATAATATTATTAATAATTTTCTTGTTTCAGATATCTTGGTACGGGTTGTTCATTTGGAGAACTTAGTTACAATTATCGCCTAGGAAAATTGACGATTACAGGAATTGTCCGCGAAGTATGTAAATCATTGTGGAATAAGTTGGTAAAAGTCATGCCCGAAGCGACTGAAGATACCTGGAAGACAATAGCACGAGACTTTGAGACATGCAAATTTTCCAAAATGCATTGGTGCTATAGGCAAGCATATCCGAGTTATAAAGCCTGTTGATTCGGGATCTTTGTATCATAACTATAAACATTTCTTTTCCATAGTGCTTTTAGCACTTTGCGACGCCAACAATTGCTTTACTTATGTTGATATTGGGGCTTATAGCAAAAGCAGTGAAAAATATTTATTTTATAAACGACTGACAGAAAAATCATTAAACATAACCTTAACCATACATCTAAACCAATATCTAATATAGACCCAACACCAATGCCTTATGTTATAGTTGGAGAGGAAGCCTTCGGCTTAGCAGAAAATTTAATTCCTCCTTAAGGCCTGGACACACCTGTCATGCAGCCTTCCGATCCGACTCCGGTCCGATATTGCTTAAAGAATCTGATCGGTGCGGGATCCGAAAGGGGTGAGCACACATGTCATGCCCACTTCCTGCTCTTTTCAGATTTGACACTCATTCTACTCGAAATCGCCAGTTGAAACGGTTGCGAATATATTGCGCGAATGTTGAAACATTTTAGCAATCGTGATTTAGCTATTATGGCTATCTGTTTAGATGAAGAAGATCGACTTAATGCGAAGTCTTCGATGAAGAGTAGTGGAAAACGTAAATATTGGGTTCATGATGCGTGGAAAACACGAGACAAAGAAGGAGAGTTTGCCACACTTTTACCTCACCTGTTGGACGACGAAACAAAATTTTATCATTATTTTAGAATGCCGATGGATACATTCAATCGGTTGGAACTTAAACTCCAAGAAAGATTAGCCATGCAAGACACGTATTTTAGAAAAACTATCACTCCTAGACACCGTGTGGCTATATTTTTAAGGTAAGATACTTTGTAATTTACATAGTTGTCGAATCATCCGTTTATAAATGCCGGTCACTTAAAATCTGTTAACAAGCCTATCTCTGACTCTGTTTAAGATATTGACATGACACTTAAAAATTAGGTAAAATATTAAACGTAGTTATAATAAATTGTTATTAAAATTATTCAAGCCTTTTTAAGATAGTGGCCATTTTACATCAAGATATTGTCATAAAATAAAATTAATTACAATCATAGTGTGTGAGTAAATCTTCATAAAAAATGGTTCAGCCGTAACAAACTATAAACTATAGGGATGTAAAATGCTTGCTAATCCCCTTCACACCTAAGTGTATTTTACTTTTTTGAAAGTGCTTTTTCCTTTAAATCAACAAAGAACTATATTGCGGCAAAGCAAGAATCATTGGTACAGGGACAATACATTACTGCTTTTTACTGGAATTAGAGCATAGTAGACACAAGGAATTTTTCAAAAGAGAATTTATTAATATGTAATTACATAGTTACATCAAAACATAGATTTATTAAAATTGAAAAAATCTTACGTTGGTGTACGTGTCAGCATTGACAGCAGGAGATGATGATGTTTGTGGTACACCACTCGAAAGATGTCCATCTAAACACGATCCTTCTTCTTCTGACAGTGTGAAAGATGTTGTGTCAGAGGACACATTCCTTGTAACAACCATAGCAGTTTGTCGGTTGTTATTTTCACGAAGCTGCTCTAGTTCATACTCTTGAACAATATTAAAGATCTTCCCTTTGGCAGAATGTAAGCGCAGAGGATCCAGTGATTTCAGAGATGCAGCAATTCCAGACAAAAATACATCAACGGGATGCTGTTCGTCATTGTCACTAGGTTTTTTTTTCTTCTCAGCTTCTTTCTCAGCCAATAAATATGCCATTAGCTGAGATGATACAGATTCTCCAGGTTTCATTTCGGTATGTGGGAGCTTTCTTTTGCGTTTTGCAGATGGAGTCCTGTTGTCGATAGAAACTCGACTAGCTGATGGAGTTCTAGGTGGTAGCAACGACTCGGATTCTGCAGTCCCATCAGAGACATACTCATTTATATCTGCATTTATATCATTGTTTAGGTTCTGCATTTGGGGTTCATCAGTGGGTTGGGTTTCATTATTTTCTTCCGCTTCATCAGAACGTTACCTATACCTTTCCGCTCGGCGAGGTGAGGAATCAGAAATTCAAGAATGGTCTCAAATTTGTATTTATTTGAAGATATAGCCGCCTGTCCAGATTTGGTTTTCCGTTTTTGTCTCGCTCTTCGCAGACTGTCACGAATTCCGTTCCACTTCTTTTTACATTCCTCCTCTTGACCTAAAGAATCAAAAATGTATAATTAAAACTATTATAATTAGATAGCATCATAGCAGGAAAATAAAAAACCTTATTAAATTATTAATAATTATTGATTAAATATAGTTTGTATGTGTATTAGTATAAGTTGTTTGTTACAGGTTTCTTGCTACTGGAGATTCTTTCAAGACCATCTCATTCACTTACAGAATGGGGAGAAGTACAGTTGGTTCCATTGTTCATCGTACAAGCAGAGTTGTAATTGAAGTACTTTTAAACGAAGTAATGCCAGCTCCGACAGAGGACAGGTGGAATGAAATAGCAATCGAATTTTGGGAAAGGTGGCAGTTTCCCAATTGCATTGGTGCTTTGGATGGAAAACATGTGACAATACAAGCTCCAAAAGCATCAGGAAGCCTCTATTGGAACTACAAGAAAACATACTCCATTGTTCTTTTAGCGCTAGTTGATGCTCGTTACAATTTTATTTTTGTAGACGTGGGAAGCTAAGGAAGAAACTCTGATGGTGGTGTTTTGGCGAATTCCAATTTTGATAGAAAACTATCTCGAAACCAACTTAACATCCCAGACAAAAAAGGCCTCCCAGGAACAAACATGCAACTTCCCATGGTTATAGTTGCCGATGAAGCTTTCCCCCTCACAAAAAATATCATGAGGCCATTTCCTGGAAAGAACTTGTCTAACGAGCAAAGAATTTTCAACTACAGATTGAGCAGAGCTCGAAGAATGTCAGAAAATGTCTTTGGCATTATGGTGCAAAAATTTCGAATGTTCATGAGGCCTCTCCAAGGAAATCCTGACAACATAACAAGGGTAGTTCTTGCAGCATGTATCATACATAACTTCATTAGAATTAACGAAGACTACAAAGTGCCAGAAGTAAGTGACAATACTGACACAACTCCAGTGGAGAAATCTCGTCTTCAGGATTTTCCTTGTCGCCGAGGAGGGCAAAATCGTGAAGCATTCAATGTAAGAGAGCAGTTTAAGCAATTCTTCAACTCTGAAGAGGGTAGTGTGGAGTGGCAAGAACGCCGGGCTTTCATAGGTTAATAAGTTAGTTGTTCTTCCTTGGAACTGTTCGAAACTATGAGTATTTTATAGCTCTTCTTGTGTTACTTACAACTAAACATTATGGTTTTATATTTTAAAAAATTTGAAAATTTGTGAGAACCTGTGTACAATAAAGAATATGTTTGAAACTTACTTGCACAAAATCAATGTGTTGAATTAATTATAATGCAAAATAGCAAAACAAATTGAAATAATACAAGTACAAAAGATAGCAAAAATTTGTCAAATTTCAAGCCGATATCTTCAAAATTGCGGCCGGTATCGCGTGACAGACATACGGACAGACAGACAGACAGACAGACAGAAAATCCAAATGCAGATCGAGTCTACTCTCTAATCATAGATTCACTTACGTTCGTCAATTACTATAGATAAGAATAAATACCGGGTGTTTCAAAGGTCAGTTTACCAAACTAATTAAGTTAAACTGATTTATTAAACACAATGCTTTCGTAACTAATGTTGCACAACCTCATTGTTAACATTTTTATGTTTTAACTCGGTAAACTGACTTTTGAAACACCCGGTATATTCCTAACGAATAAATCCCTTGAATATTTTCGGAATTAATTAATTTATTTATTTTAATTCACAATTCCAACAGGAAACCCCTTCCCTAGAAGTGGAAGTGGATTTAAATATTGTTATTATGACAAGATTTTAATAGCTTAGTTTAAAACACAACAACTTAACAATAAATATACAAATGTTTTTACCTTCTACATTTAGTTTCTTCGCAACTTTTTTCCACATAATGTCCTTGTACTCCGAGTTTCTATATTGCTCTTGTGCCTGATCATAGAGAGCTGGAAACATTCGGACAGTTTCAATAAGCTCCTCCGCTTTTATACCCGCCATTTCACTGAATTTAACACAAAAACTGCCACCGACAACCTTCCCGCATCAAGTAAACGAATGGTCTGCAATGTCGGAGCATGACGGGATACCGGAATCGGAGACGGGTGGGAGTAGGACGGGTCGCGTGTCGGACAGGTGAGACCTACTGCATTCCAAACCATTGTTTATTCCCATATCATACAGTCGTCCCGCTGTATGACCGTAGTCGGATCGGAAGGCTGTATGACAGGTGTGTCCAGGCCTTTATTCAGGCAGATGAAAACCACATGAAAAAAGGATTTTTAACTATAGGTTATCGAGAGCCCGACGTAACATTGAGTGTACTTTTGGTATTTTGGCGAACAAATGGCGCATCTTTCATAGGCCTATAATGTTTACATAAACATAGATTTTGCCGAAGACATAATAAAAGCCTGTTGCATTCTACACAACTATGTGCGGACTAGAGATGGTCTTATATATAAAGATACCATATATACTGCACCAATGACTAGTCTCAATACGTTGCATGCGGGAAGAGGGGCACCGTCATCTTTGAATATCAGAGATGAATTCGCTCATTACTTTGTGAACGATGGGCGTGTTCAAAAATATAGCAACAACTAACATACCGCACTTGAAAGGTTAAACTAAATGTAAACAAACAAAATAATGTAATAACGTTGTGACCTTCATTTTACAAAATGCTCGAAATGTCTGCATAAAACAGCCGAAGTTTGTTTATTTTTAGTTAAGTTCCTAAAGTATACCGAGAGTATAATATACTAGCAGTATACTAGTATATTTTTTTTAATAAACCTACTTACTTAAAATATTCTTTTCTTCAAGGCGAGACAGTAAAATACACGTTATTTTACTGTCTCGCCCGTTTATACGGTACGTGTGATCAAGGCATTTGGGATTTAAGTGTCTCTCTAGCACTCGGCCAAGCACTCGTTAAAGTGTTTATACCAACCGAGCACTCGGCCGAACACACTGCCACACTGACTCGCCATTGTACTCATTATGGCTCGTTTACACAGTGCGTGCTGCTGCCTGGCCAGTAGACAGCTAGTCGGTTTGTCTACTCGTACGCCAGTAGCTCGGCACGCCTTTGCTGTCTACACCACACCTAGCTACCGCTCAGTCCGAGTCGTGTCGCGATGTCGAATGAACTTGTTTTAGTAAAAAAAACGGTGATACGCTCTATGACAACAATTTTATGTCAGGATTTGGAAAATATCTATAACCATAGCCAATATAAGAAAAAAGAGCGTAAGAAAAGGGTTTGGATTAGAGAATGGATGGCTAAAAGATCTTTACTAGCAACACGTATGATTCTCAACGAGCTTTACCATGAAGACCCCCGAGAATATAAAGCAGTGATGAGAGTGACACCTGAACAAGTCGAAAGACTTTTAAATTTGATAAAAACAAAAATAGAACGTCAAGACACATTGATGAGAGATGCCATAGCACCAAGGGTAAAGTTGGAAGCAACTCTGTGTTTCCTAAGCTCAGGAATGTCAGTCAGACTGCTATCAGTATTTTTCAGGATATTTAAAGCTTCTATATCAACATTTATACCAGAAGTTTGTGACGCTATTTTTGAACTCAATAACACATGACGTGCGACTCATTCATTTATTTTTCAAATTCAAATTAAACCTTAACTCAAAAATTATTGCATGTTGTTTACATAAGGATTTATCATCGCTTTGACTATTGTATCATTAAAGTCAAATAATTGTCCTGGTTGAACTGGCTGCTGCGCAGAAACCGTTTCTAAATTGGCTGCCTCGTATGATGAATGTGATGATTGGTGATCAACTGATTGAAGTGGGTGATGCACCAAAACTGTTTCTGTAGGCTGATAAGTTGTGCCTGGGAAGGACACACTGGGTCCTGATGCTGGTGACGCTATGTAGGACTGTGGTGACGAAGCACTGTATGAGGAAAGGGCAGATGCGTTCCGAGCGTATATAGCTCTTTTTCGGTATCGTGAAAGTACTTGTTGAATTTCATCTTTGGGATCTAAAAAATCTAGTAATGGGAGCTGCCTCAATTGAATAGCGACATGTTTTCCAACAACATCATACTCGTCTTCATGTCTAGAAGAGCTGGAAGATTCGTTGTACTGTTTAGTTGTTTTAGCTCATCAATAGCTGCTGTAATTCCGCTCATTTCTTGGGCAGTATTATGTTATCAAACATGTGGTGATTCAAGCTCCGCCCAATTGTGGTAGTGAATACTACAATTATGAAGGAACTAACAGCTTGGTGCTCCTAGCGATCGTGGATCATGACTACTGCTTTAAATATGTGGACATAGGCTCATATGGGCGAAATTCTGACGGTGGTGTTCTCCAAGCTTCCTCATTGTATCCAGTGTTGGAAAATGGCACATTATTGCCAGAAGGCGGTATTGTAGTGGGAGATGATGCTTTTCCTCTTAAGACGTACTTATTGAAACGCTATCCCAATGAGACTACGACAGCTGAAAAAACTTACAATTACAGATTCTCTAGGGCAAGACGCATAGTAGAAAATGGATTCGGTATTTTAGCATCTCGCTTTCGCGTTTTGAGAAAACCTATCCAGTTGCAAGAGGAGACACAATAAAAATTATTCGAACTACATGTGTACTGCACAACTGGTTACGGAAATCTTCACCACACATCTACACTCCTCCTGGTAGTGTAGATTATGAAGATATTACAAATTTCACTGTCAACCTTGGAACGTGGAGATCAGAAATAAATGCATTACCGAGTATCGCCCGATCGCGAACAAATAACAGATCAAAAGCAGTTGCCGAAAAATTGAGAGAAAAATATAAAAACTACTTCTGTAATGACGGTGCTGTCTCCTGGCAAAGTCGTTTCTTGTACGTATTTTTGTAATCAGCGTGTCCAACTACATATAATTCAGGATAATTTCGAATGCAATTCAAAATTATTTCAATATTTTCGGCGTCCATTGTGCGAAATTCTGTCCTTGCCGGCAGAACACGTGGTTACGCTTTGCGAAACGAAATTCGACTAACGAAACACCTGCGTCAGTGTAACGACCATTTCGCAGTACCATGCGAAACAATAGCGAGAAGGGCGCAACTATTTCATCTAGCTATACAAAAGAGCGAGACACAACATGTGCGAAACGTTGCCATTCAACTTACAGTTTTTTTTTGTTTCGCTGCCGCACACGACTGCGTAGGTGTGCTAAAGGCGTTAATACCGCAAAATATCCTATAATGTATTGGCGCCAAAATGAGAAAACTCAATGTACACTCCTATAAATATAACAGATTCCAAATTGAAGAGTAATATTTTGTATATTTTTTTACCTTTCCCACACAAATGAAAATTACGCGTGTGTTGAGATTGTATTGAGTGCAAAAAGTTTACTTGTCGCACGCAAATTATGCTTGCAAAATTTTGCAGTGTGGACCCTTTTTTGCTGTTTCTTTCGAATTTCCGTATTCACATTGACGGTCATCCTCACAAAGGAAGACGAACAATGTAACAAGGTAACTGTTGAATCCCTTTTTGTTGTATGAGCATAAAACTTCTCACATAATTACTCCTCTTGAGTTTCTCACTCACTTTCGTTTCAAAGGAATCGGATTCAATATGCTTAGAACTGCTTTAGCAACTCATTATCATTTAGAGCGTGCATGCTGATTATGACATTGTGATGGCAATGTTTGAACACTGGATTGATCATCATCGTATAGATGTGTAGGATCAGATAGGATGCATCCTATAATAATAGGATGAGGATAATGCTGTGCATTGAGCAGTCAGCTTAACATTAGGACAATTGATCGAACCGTTTCTTATGACATGACCATATACTTCAGCGCCCAATTTAAATAATGTAAAATATCGATTTTATTTGGTGTACTGAAATGTGGATCAGCTAGGCTGATCTCCGCTAACTCTGGCCACTATCAATGCTCGCGATTTTCGTATATGGAAGCAAACTATTTATAGCACCAAGCACGTGCGCTCTTACATTCATCTGGAAACTGTTATCGTGACGTGATTGATGCTAAGACTATTTTATTATATACACCAGAGGTGACGCTCTTGCTGGGCCTCTTTCTTCTGAGGCCAAGTAGTTGGGCAGCAGATTCTGTTATAAATGACGCTTGGTCAAGCAGCGCTCTTAGCAGATGGACACTACCGTCTCTTGCTTGGGTCTTTACAAAAGTAGTAGCTAACAGAATCTGTCGGGGTGTTGTCTGCGTCGAAAAATGTGCTACGACATTCGAAGATGATCTAACGGCGTTTTAACGGTTGGTACCGTTCTATGGAAGTAATAGAAGATCAGCACCAGAATCCGCTATGTATCTGACGTTATTCTATAAGTATGGCCTGTGTAAGACTCAGGGTTTGCTAAATTAAAATATTTGGCTACAATTTTTGGCACGCTACCGAACTTAGTAAACCCAATATTTTACCTCGTACACCGGCTGTCGAATCTTTTGGTTGCTAAGTTTGTTGGGCGTGAACAGGAGTATTTTTATAAGTTTGATAAAACTCATCCGTCACGACAAAAGATCTCGCTTTGCCGGTTTTAGGTTTTTGGAATTTTCACCAACAACATGCCACCTTTATCGACTATATTGTCCACCGTTAAATCACAAAATTCTTGACGCCTCCACGCACCTTGAACACCAAAAATAAAAATCACCTAAAAAATAAAATAAGTATGTTATAATTTTATGTATTATGAGAATGACAATGTCGTGGATGAAAATTTATAAAAGGGTTGTAAAGGTCGGGATTACAAGCTGCGGAGTTGATTGCTGTGTAGAGGATAGTTTTCTCTGGAGTGCCCGCTTGATATTCTTAAACTCTTTTTTATTTATGCTGTATTCCGCCTCATGCTCTAAATCTTCACCTTGTAAGTAGTCGTCCAACTCCAGATGTAGTGAATCAATGATATTTCAGCGGCCCTCTATATTACGGAGCCCGTCTTCGATTTATCGATTATCTTTTCTAACTTTAGGCTATTTATTAAGCGGCTCAATGCTCTAAAAAAAGTGCGTTGTTTAGATAATATATCCTGAATTTTTTCATGTGGAGCGGCTGTAGCTGTGTTATTCTTATTTTGATTTTCCATTATGATAAAAGGACAGATAATAAAAAAGGAACAATCTTACCTTTCTCAGCTGAGGTAACGATGCGATACCGGTATCCTGGCCCTCCAAAAATACACAACAAAAGATATACAAATGTTAGTATATTATTATATAAAAAAATTGTTTCGCTGGGTACTGGGTACAGCTACACAGAACATTCTCACAACTTGTTGTTTAACTTGATATTATACTATACACGAGATCCTGCCTTGGACTAAGCCGCGCGAAAAGTCGCAAGGTACGAAGGGTCGTAACAACTGGTTATATGATAAAAAATAATTTTCGAAGGACCCTAAAAATGTAGGTGCTAATGCTTTAATTTGGTATAATATGATGAATGATTAAGTGGAACGTTGAGTTATGATAAATAAAACCGTTCCTATTGAGTGATGAATGATAACTAACTTTATTTCATTAGGAAAATTAAATGCACACGTTTATGAATTAGCGGCAAATGACAATGAAAATACTTACAACAACATTATATACAACTCGTACAAAGGTGACAAATTTCTTTTGAAAAGTTAGAGAAGAAAATAAAAAAATTCGATAAACAATAGAGTACGCGCTTTTTTAACATCGAGATGCTATGACAATTCAACGAAGTCGCATAAAAGGAATCAACAGGCATAATATAAAATGTCCCTGAAATATTACAGTATCCATTATTCATGGAGAGAAAAATTATAAGTCTACTTGGAAAGGATAAGAAAAGTTTTCACGTTCCAGGAAAACTGCAGCAGCTTTTAACGTCGTAGATCGTAGTCGTAGAAGTGAAAATCTTTTTCGACATTGTCCACGGATCAGAGAATTAACTACGGAGAAAAAAGGAAAAAATTGCGGAGTTATTAGATCTTGAAGCTAACCGAGTGAAGGTTAAAAATATGATGGAAAGTCAAACTGAAAAAATAATATGGCTAACATATGAAGGGTACAGGGAAAGAAGGATCATAGTCAGTTGCGATGTTGGAGGTTCGGGTATTGAAATGATTATAGTCTGACTGCGATAATAAGTTCCTTTATTAGTCTATGCGAATACTTATATACTAGTTGGAGAGATGAGTGTGTGTATAGGTGTATAAAGGTGTTACACACACTACACCTCTCCCCTAAAAAGAAAAAAATATATATATATATATATATATATATATATATATATATATTTTTTTATACATATTTGTTCAATTTATAGTATCATTCCGTAAGATATAAAATCGAGAAAATACTTCAACATAGTTACTGAAGTAATTCAAATAGGTGTTAAAACGTACACTAATTTACAAGTAATTTTCAGTTAATGACAAAAAACGAATTTAATTATTTAAAGTTACAATTCCAGATGGGTGGTACTGCTTGAAACTTTTAAATTATTCATTACTGAATTACTTGTTCAAGAAAACTATATGATAATCTAACCTGTACCTAATTGAAACGATACATTTACATAAAAATATTTTATAAGTTTATGGTTCTTACTAACAAAAATAATAAAAAAAAACATAATTAAACTTGTAAGTTATACATTTCTGACCTTTGAAACCTAAAAAATACAGCTTAATTATTCATTAAACACATGTTACCAATTAACAACAAAATAAAATAAAACATCAAAGATTTCTGATGACTTTTGCAAAATAAATATTGACTCACAACATCGAGATAATATTATGAATATACAAAATAAGTAAAATAGTTTTAAAAATATTTTAAAATTACATAGGTATCATTCTGATTATATAATATGTTTATTATTACATTACTGTAACCATTCATATTCATATTCATTTATTTGCTATTAAATAGGGTGGTACAAATTTGGTCTTACAATAGCTTAAAGTATCTCCTATTTAGCCATTACCAATAGCATGCAAACTTGGTCTTGGGCAAATTTTTATTACAATATAAATTAATTTATTTTATATAACACAAAATTATAATTTTATACAATACAAAAAAAATATTAAAGTCAAGATAAGAATAATCCACTTACAATGCAATGTCAAAATCCTTTACTCTTTGTGGTCAAAAAACTCTTCTATTGAATAAAATGTGTTTTGAAGAAGCCAACTGTGTAAGGATACTTTAAATCTTGAAAAAGATAACAACTTAAATGAATCAGGGATCTTATTGAAAATTTTTCATGCCCATCCAGAAGCAATTTTTCTGAAATAAAGTGCTATGTAGAACGACTCTAGTCACTAACCTATCAGCTTTCCTAAGTATTCTAGTACTGTGGGTCATATGCATTTGCTGTAAGTATAGCACACTGTGATTTTCCTTTACAAATTTTGCCATCTCGTAAATGTATAGATCGGGCAGTGTCAATAGTTTCAGTGACTTGAAAAAGGGCTTGCATGAAACGTCAGGCTTAATACCACAGATAGATCTGATGCACTTTTTCTGTGCAATAAATGCTTTGTTTATTATTGAAGAGTTGCCCCACAGTATGAGACCATATCTAAGTATGGACTCAACGTACGCATGGTAGGCAATTAAGGCCGTTTGTCTCGAACTAACTTTCGTCAACTTCTAAAGTGCAAAGGAGAAACTGTTTATTTTGCTACAAACTTTGCTTACTTGATGTTTCCAACTTAGATCTCTATCGATAGTCACACCAAGAAAATTTGTACTTTCTACATGGGTTATCATATTTTGGTCAAAATGTATATTCATCGAATCGGAATTGTCAATATCATTATTTCTTTTATTGAAATGTATATATGTCGTCTTATTAGAATTTATCTGTAGATTATTTTGATTAAGCCATAATATTATTTTTTTAATAGTGTTATTAAGTTCTGATTCGTGGACACGTAATCCATCTCGTTTATCTGTGGTAACAATAACAGATATATCATCCGCAAATAGGATCGCTTTGTGGGATGTTACTTCTGGTAAGTCATTAATGTAAATTAAAAAAAGAAGAGGGCCAAGCACACTGCCCTGTGGTACTCCAAATTTATTTACTTTAGATTCTGATTTAAATATGGTGCATGATTCTCATTAACTTAGTTACCTCAACATATTGAGCTCTGTTAGACAAATAGGATCTTATCCAACTCTGTGCCAAACCTCTGATTCCATTATTCTAGCTTAGGCAACAATTGTTCATGAGAAACGAAGTCAAAGGCTTTTGACAAATCAAAAAATAAAGCTGAAGTATATTTATTTTCATTACGACCAAGCATAATATTTTTTACTAAATCAAAACAAGCGTGTAGCGTTGATTTTTGTCTTTGAAACCCGTACTGATTTATTTTTATAATATCAAACTGATTAAAAAATTTCATTAATTTAGCGTGAATAATTTTCTCGAAAACCTTAGACAGTGTGGATATGAGGGTAACTGGCCTGTAATTATTTATATTACTTCTATCACCTTTTTTAAAAAGAGGTTTTACTATTGATAATTTTAGTTTTTCAGGAAATACACCAGTTTGTATTGATAAATTAATTAAAAACACTAGAATGTCACTTAACTTTTCTTTGCAAGCTTTAATTACCTTTGTGTTTATAATGTCGTAGCCTTCTGAATTTGTTTTCTTTAAACTAACAATTGTTTTTAAAACCTCATATTTGTCAGTAGGACACAGACATATTGGGACACAGATATATTGAATTATTTACAGCGCGTCTTGAATTTGTCATCGATGTTTTATGATTCATTTTATTTGTCAACTTTATAAAATTACTGTTAAAAATTTCGGCTATTTGCATGGGATGTGTAATAATATTATTATTATGTTCAATGAAATCAATATTGTGCAATCCAACACTAGAACCAGTCTTATTATGTATGATATCCCAGGTGGCCTTCATTTTATTCTTACTATTTCGTATGTACTTATCATTAATAATCTTTTTGGCTCTATTTATGCATTTTTTAAACAGTTTACTATATTTCATATATTTAGATTTGTTCTGTTTTGTTTTATTTATATAACTTTTAAAACGTAACTTATATTTGGTAATACAGCTTTTCTTCAAACCTTTTGATATCCAGTTCATATATGGTTTAAATTTAATGCTTATCTTAAGTACCGGAAAACATAAATTATAGAATAAAGTAAACATTTCATGAAATTTGTCAAAAGCCAAATTCATATCTGATTCCATAAAAACCTCAGAGAATGAGACACATTCTAAACAATATTTGCATTTTTCAATATTATCTGCACTGTAACATCTTTGAAATATTATTTTAGGAGTGCAAATTATTTTCTTTGAGTCTACTTTAAAAATCAATAATTGAGCAGTGTTATGATCAGACAATTTAAGTGGTAGTACTGATCCCGTTGCATTTGGTGTATTACTTAAAATGTGATCTATACACGCTTTTCCCGTGGTTGGTTCGTGTATATGAAGTTGTAGATTATAATTTTTTGTTAAATCTAAAAGTCTACTGCATGAATTACTAGAAGCAAGAGTGTTGATGTTTATATCACCTGCAATAATAATCCTCCTTTTTGGATATTTAAAATTGTATTTATTAATTAATGACTCAAATTTATAGAAAAACAAATCAATGTCTGCAATCAGCTTAGAATGATTTTTGTAAACGCATGCAATTATTATATTATTGTGAGGTATTAATATAGAGCAACACTCGAACTGGAATTTCGTTATAAGATAGTCAAAAGTCTGTATTTTTTTAAAACACAGACCTTTCTTGACTAAGATGCAAGACCCTCCCCTTTTACAATTTCGGGAGCAAAATGAGGCTAATTCGTATTGTTTCAGTATAAATTTTTTTTCTTCTCCCGTTTTAAGAAAAGTTTCTGTCAAACAGATGATATCCGGCTTATTCTTCATGTCCGAAAGTGTTAAGTCTAAAATTTCTGTTTTAGATAGGAGACCTTGTATGTTTTGGTGTAGCAAGGACATATTAGTTTCCACTTGAAGGACGAAACCAAATTGAATTACTGTCCGGTTTTAAGACTTGCCGTTTAATAAGCATTGGAAAATAATAGGGTATGGTACCTTTTATACGTGCGTTAGTAGTCGACTCGTCTGTTTTAGGTTGATAGATTACATTTGAAGGCTTCCTAAGCGCGAGGAAAATAGTCCAAAAGAGTGGTTCTTCTTTTTCGTCTGTTTTGTAAGTTCAAAAACATAGCGTCATATTCATAAGTGTCAATTAGAAAATTATTTTTTTTGCAAACGGTTTTGATGTATATATACTGATGTAGGTTTGACTTGTCAATATTTATAAAAGAACATTTGTATGAGTTTTTGGTCCAGAGTTTAAGGTTATAATTCAAATAAAATTCATTAAGATAGGGATTAGTGTTTACAGGTAAAACAATAACAATGGCATTCTTCAGCATGTCGAGTATCAAACAGATATTTTTATGTAGAGTTTCAGGATTTTTGTCATTACTACCTAAGCTTAATATAATAGTATCAGTATTTGTCCAAGCATGTTTTGTATTTTTTAAATATTCCAAAATTTCCTTGCTTGTGCAACTATTTATAATAAAACTAAGTGGGGTGTAGTTGTCATTCCATTTACCATACCGGCTCTTAATAAGTGTAGCAGATAAGCCTAAAAGTTCTTCGTCACCTATGAGGAAAAGTGTTTTTTTACTGTTCCGTGGCTTGTTACCAGATTTTGTTTCACATACAGAATCTTTGTGGATATTATTCATTAAAAGAGATATCTGGGTCTCTAGATTAGGTTCATTATGTTGATTTACAGTTTGTAGCTTTCTGACGGCCTCTTCCTGATTACACAGTGGTTCAAGTGACTTATTTAGATTTGTAATTGATTTTGGGCTTACTGTTGGTGTATACGATAATATTTTCCTGACTTTTTCCGAAGCAGTAGTGGAGCACGGAGTGTTGCATTTTGATTTTCTTGAGCTTTGTTTAACTGTTGAAACTGGAGCTAGTTTTCGTATGTAGCGTGCATAATCTTCAAGCTGCTTTTTTAAGGAATATATTTTCGATACTTGGTTTGCTATCTCCTCTTCAGCGCTATCTAATTTATCCTGAAGTTTCAAATTTTTCTCCTGATGTTCTTCAATCACTTCGTTTAAGTCTCTGGTAAGGTCTGGACAACTTCTGCTTAATCTATCAGTAATGTCTGATTCTTCTAATTCTAGAGATGAAAAAGAGTTTTCGGTTGGAATCTTAATTTCGTACTTTGTTCTTTTGTCACATAATCAGGAGATTTTACAGTGAATTTACTCTCATCTAGTAGAGCCGTTGACGTTGTTGGCAAAGGAGAGTTATTAGCATTATTATTCAAATTTACAGTGCAAATGTTAAACTTCCATTTCTCTTTGTGATGTTTCTGCATTGTATTATAAAACCTGCATATTGTAACATTAGTACATGTGACATGAAATTTTTTCCAGCACGTTGAGCAGACCAAAACTTCCTTGTTTATAATATATTTCTTGCATTTAGAACAATTATTCTTATCCATTATAAATAAAAAGAGCAATATAAAAAATGAATTAGTAATAATTAAAATAAACAAGTACCAAAAAAATAAAAACTTTAACAATATTCACTGAGATTTGAAACACCTCTTCGATATCGAACCCCACTCGCCGCACCGCTGCTATATTGTCAATGCGTTTGAAGGCGAAATTAATCTACAATTATTAGCACATGACGGTGACGAATTAGTTAAGTCCTCAAACCGGAATGTGGTCGTGTAGCACTCACCGCCGCGTCGCGTCGCCCGCCTCGACGATGATGACGCATCACCGGTTGACCGCTTACTTCGCGGTGCTCGTTTGAACACGTCACTTAACTCATTATGTTTTAATTTAACAGATTTTTCTCTTCTAATTTTGCTTGTAACTTTTTTATTGTTAGATGAAATTGGATCATTTATTCTTGACACTATTGAGTTTTGATTGCAACTTCGGAATATACTATTAAAAAGAGTATAATTATAATGTTTTGACAGTTTATATTTAAAATCGGCAGCGATACAGTTTCGTGTGTTAACTGAACAGCGGCTCCCCGCTCACTGCTTTCGATTCACATTGCTTTCGAATAAAAAAAAATGCACATTTCTATTCATTGATCTAAATAGAAATCTTATAAATCAAAATAGTAGTCATACATGAAGAAACATAAAATATTATATTTTAGACATAATGTACTTCACATCTTATATAATTTTTCTGATTTCTTATATTTGTAGTGATTGCACAAATACATATTAAAAAAAACATTTTGTTAAAAAAACGCATTGCACATTTCCTTCTGTTGGCACAAGTGAAGATGGTACCCATTTCCCCCCAATCTTTAGTTCCTGCTGCTAGAAGTTTTACCGAACCCTTCTATTCTATCAGCGCATCTTTGGTTTTCTTGAGTGCGAACTGTAGCTGTAAAGGGTCACTCGAAAAATTGTACGAGGTCTTTCCCGTTTTTAAGTACGTCAGAAACTCTTGCGTGAATGTCCGTTTACGAAATCCAGAAAATGACGGTCTGCTTGTAGCAACAGGATCCACGTTCCCCAAGCTTTTTGTTAAAAGTGATTGCGCCATTTTCGAAACATCCTTGAAGGCAATAGGCGAAAACACTATTCAAATCCTTACGCTGGAACCATCGAGCATGTGTAGTTATTTGGGATAATAGACCTAAGTCGTAAAATATGTTCCGAACATTGCATGAAAAACAACTTCCGAGGTGCGTAGACTATCTGCTCCAGATCTGATATGGAATTTTACGCCTTTTGTAATCCACCTATTGTACTCCTTTAACATAGCAGACCCCGAGATGCTCCAATTTAGTCCTACTGTTTGATCATTCCACATTTTTAACAATAATAATAGTGGAAAATAAATTTTCTGTGTGGATCTTGCTGTTGTCATCAACAAGATATCGCCTAACTCTTTAAGGATTCCTTGCACCTGTCCGGGAGATCGCGCATCCTTCAAACATGTTATTATCTCCTGACTCATTGGTAACATCTAGATGCTGTTTGACAGAGCATTGGCAAGCTTTGTATGATATTTGTCTTCCAGCACCAGTAGTATTGCCTGAGTAAGGGGACCTAATCTACGAACCACCCCTGTCCTTCGTTCTGGTGCTAGCGTTATGCCCTGAAGGAGAAGAATGTGATGATTGATTAAGCCGTATTGAGATATACTGTGGGTAGCTTCTTTGTCTGTAGATTTCTGCTTGCCCGCTGAGTCTCTCTTCAAGCCCTTCCTTGCCACGGAAGCTCTCACCCTGAACCGGGTAACCCCAGTGCGAACCTCATCGAAGAAGGCCTTGAACAAAGTCATCAGCTCCACGATGGGAGTAGCAAAAAGAAAATTAAGCTCTATTTTCTGGATTTTGATCTTTTCAACGATAGCCTGCACCGAAACCGGGATTCCAAGAATCTTAGCCATATATGACTTGTAACGATCGTGGCCCGGTTTATCATGTTCCTCCTTTCGAAGACATGTGAACACCGTCATTAGGACCCCAGAAATCTCGTCTGAAGTGTCTAAGTCAATGATGTTTGCTTCTAACTCCCTACTCAATTTAGTTTGCTGCTCATCCCCTAACTGCATTATTATAATATTAACTATTTCCATCAACTTAATAATTTCGTCATCCCAACAAAAAAAATATCAAATTGTTAATTAATTATCCAAATTAAGCATTAAAGTTTTAAATGTTCACGTATGAAAAAAAAAAACTTTTAAAACAAATACAATAAACCGCAAACATATTTCCTGCCCTGTGATCTATATCTTCATATTGACTAGATCAGCTCCCTGCTACATCCAGTTCCGACACCTGCATCTCATTAGCAGCACAGCAAATGCCAAAAACACTCCTCACTTTTATTTCTTTTTTATTTTTGATCTCTTCTAAATTTTTATTATTTTTAATTATGATTTTAAATTATATTCTGAAGAATTTAATTTAAACTTTATTTATTAGATATTTAATTATAATATTAAATTATTCGTATGTATTTTATAACTATTTTTGTCCCAACTGCGCAGCGCCGCCGACAGGCAGCACTGGCAGGGTCGCCATGCGATGTTGGAGGTTCGGGTATTGAAATGATTATAGTCTGACTGCGATAATAAGCTCCTTTATTAGTCTATGCGAATACTTATATACTAGTTGGAGAGATGAGTGTGTGTATAGGTGTTACACACACTACACAGTATTTTTCTAAAACTGAGTTGACAGTGCCATCTAGTAGTAAATTAAGAAAGCTATCGAATGGTGAAATCAAAAAAATGTAAAAGAAATCAAAGTCAACATGAGGCTCAAATAAGTTTACTATGGCTGTAGGAAAAAAAGATCATAATCACCTCTCTTGTTTATAAAAAGATCATTGTCTATGGACACTGATCTTTTTTTGACATTTGTTTGACAGGTGACGGTAGTCTGATCTGTGGGCAGTGTGGGTGTCATTGTAGTTTGTTACCGCCAAAACCTTGTTTTCTCGTGTTTTACTTGTGTTTTACTTTATTTATCTGATTGTTCACGATGTCAGAAAGTGAGAGTGAGGAGACAAAGTGTGGAGTCTCTGATAATCCCAAAAAGAGACCCAAAACTGTTCGTTCAGCGACGTGATAAAAAAGCTTCGGATTGCTAGTCATTCTACAGGTGACGACTGTAAATGTACGCGATTGCAATGCTTTAAAGAGGTTCCCGAAGATGCATGGCATCAGATACTAAGAAACTTCAATGAAAAAATTTCACACGACGAGCAAAATTTATATTTGAGTGGTCTTATCTCAATATTGCCGGTGAAGCAGCGGCGAAGCCGCAAAAGTAACCCTGAAGAATCGACGTTTAATGCTCATATTCATACAAGGTTCGATTTATCTCCAATGATACTGCCATAGAAAAGGTAGTATGTTACAAAGCCTTGATGAGCATCCATGGCATTATAAATAAGCGCGGACAAAAAATTTACCTAAATCGGTATCTATTATCTCTCTCTCTCTCCCTAACTGCAAAGTAAAAAAAAATAAATATGTTAATTTCCTTCATGATCTAGAAAATTAATTTATAGCACTATAGTTATATATAAAAAAGTTATTATATAACCGAATCCATGAAGTCAGTGATGCATTCATATCCTGAGTTTCACACTTTTCAAGTAGTTTATAGTTTTTGGAAAATTGGACAGTTGGAAAGTCTCCTCACTTTAACACGTATACACAAGTTCAGTTAAAAATAATTTAATAAAGCGTTGTGTATCATGGAAAAAAAAATATTTTTAATTGTTTATAAATATTTTTATTCTTGTTAGAAAGTTTTTTTTTGACTAAAACGTTAACATCTAATTGGTTAAATTAGGTAATTTAAATAACTTTGAGTGAGCAACCACTATTGATTGACGATGATCTGAAAATAGTAGGAGCGATTGTGTGCAAAAATAGTGTTTAATATCTAGCAGATTGAGGCGATTACGGCTCAGTAAGTGTTCAAAAACATTAAATAAAATTTAATGAATAGTACATACTATTAATTATATGGCAAGGAATGCCACTATTAAGGAGCCACGGCAAAAACTTGATGCTACGATTTATGAGCTCTCTGAAGCTCATAGGCTAAATTCCAAATTATTAGAGGAGACGGATGGCTTTGACATTGAAATTAGGGAAATTACCATCCGTTTAGCCAAACTCAAGAACGAGCTCACTAGGCTTCACTTTAAAAATGTAGAGCTGACTGCTGAACGTGATAGGTTGTTGGATCAATCGCAAATTCTTTTTATTTTTTTGCATGGAGTAACAAGTAAGTTTAACACGAAAATAATTTGAGTGTCAGCTGAAACAGGAGTTGAATGAAGCATACTTAAATATTTCGTCATTACAAGCAACAATCGAGTCCCATAATTCTAACAGTACTATACAAATTTGCAAATCGCTTCTTAAACGTGAACAGTATTCATCAACAAAGCAAAATTAATTCTTAAAAGTATATTCGACTCATCAAACTAATTAAGAGAAAACAAAAGATGATAAAAAATGCAAGTCCTGTATTTGTAGCAGAAATTACAGAAAATCAAAAATTATATTACAAAGTGTATTATTATTATTATTAGAGATGTCAGATTTATTTTAATTTCATTCAGACTTATAAAAACTTTGAACGTCAACAAGTTAAACTTGAACAAAAATTACAGACCATTCAAAAGGCATTTAGTGACTTAAATGACAAGTATAAGTCTTCTGAAAAGGACAAATGTTACCTACATTTGTCCTTTATGGAATATACTGAGCTTCTTAGAAGGCAAATATAACCACATCTGACAAATTAAAAATACATCAGTCGATGCTGAGTACTCAGTAGATCCTCAAAAATTAAGAACCATAATATATTATTTCCAGCTAGGTTTAGGGTATTTTGTCAATCTATGTTTAAGACAAAATATTAGAAATTAATGTTACCCGACAGCATCCCGACAGCAACAGTTATTTTACCCGTAGGAAATAGTACAAAAGATACATTATCTGGATGACTCGGTGCATAGATTTTTACATATGCATGCAATATATTGATGATATGTAATGAAAAATCATCATAGCAATGTTATACTTTTATTTCACACAAATAAATTTATATCAAAGGCGAATGGCAGGTTTCAGTGCAAGTCTCGTACACCAAAACAAAGTCGTGTTGAAACATGAAAAACTTACATTTAATAGATCATTGTATAATAATATGTGGCATTAATTTTCTTTTTTTTTATAAAGCTGGGAGACATAAGTTGAGTTTGTTTTTTTAAGAAGTTTTGGGATTATGTTACGCCCCCGATTGCTTGACTGTTAGAGATCAATATCTACACTAATAATTGAAACAAAATATATATATACGTGTCGAATTGAGTACCTCCTCATTTTTTGAAGTCTGTTAAATACTACATGCTGCTCAACTAGCAACAGCGGTTTTCTTCGTGTAAAACCACAATTTTCTCATGTTCTAGGATACTTTAGAACTCCCATCAGGCAGTCTACTACTACTACATAATATACTACTTGCATATTTTGAATAACAAAAACAACTTTTTCATTAAATGGTGTTTATTGAGACAGATCTTATCTACATGTAGTATAGAAACGTATGGATAGTGGCGCCTTTTCAATCAACTACACTCTTAAGATAACGTCATCCAAGAAGTTAGCTGGTCGCGTCACTCCCTCATGGCGAGCATAGCCTAGGTACCAGATGATACTCATCACATGGGAGCACCACTCCACAGTTCTCAGTCCTACAATGCAATAATAAGTTATTATTGCTTCTCTGCCACGATTACCTCGTTCAGTTACAATAAAAACAAAGTATGCTTTTCCTGAAGAGTGGCGAGACTTTATTTTTGCCTGAAGCAGCATTGGATTTATTCCCTGCAATCCTGGTATTTGGTCACGGCTCACTTCTAATGTGTAAATACCGTGAAACCTGAAATGTTCACCGACATATGAACGCGCCTGCTTTATTTGATAGGTGCCACAAGCAAAAAGAATCAAGTCGGCCATAGTTTGAAGCAAATAATTGGAACTCTTGGAGTGTATAAGTATGTTGCGTCTGCGATTGTAATGGCTGGTTTTTGCTCTGACGGAAGATCAGGGTCCCCAAGAGTACCATCTGCAACAATTGAATTTTTTGCTGCCACTTGCTCTCGGCCACACGCACTATCGGCATTTTTGCTGCAATACTTCAGATTCGACTCCACAATAACAGCACAAAATAAGACGTATTAACACAACACAGCGTCCTTTTCGCAAAATCAAAACAACGTAATAAGCGTCCTTTCGCAAACTGTACAGTTTTTTGAACGAAGGAGCACAAACTCAACGTCGTTGGGAAAAGATGTAGTAATAAATAAGCCAATGTTTCAAAAAACACACAGTACACGACATAAAACAGCTAGTAAATAGAGTTTCATGTTTTTGCAAATGTGAAATTCAAATACCCTGATTTTCACTTTGACATGACAGTTGTTCCTTTTTTGGCTTGCAAGATTTAAAGCAATCGATGGGCATCCCCGAAAAAGATTGTAATATAATTTAAATATGGCGTTCCGTTTCTGTTTATAAATTAACTTTTATTTAATTATTTTCTTCCCCCTACTTTAAAAAAATATTTGAAAAGCTGAAAAAAGAGCCAGTTGCGAAATACTAAAGTTGGGAAAATATAAACCCAAAACATTCTTTTAATAGGGCGGTACACCAGATGCCGTTCTCATTTCAATTTGACTCAGGATACAATGTAATAATAATAATAATAAAATTTATTGCCTTGAACTTAATTTAAGTATACAATATCAGCTTATTACAAAACATACATTAAGTATATAATAATAATACAATGTACCTGTCTATATATTATAAGAAGCTTTTTGCTTCTTTATTTGGATTTCATATTTATGATTCTGTTATTCTCGCAATAACTACCAATTCTATACAAGTTAGATATACTTCTAAAAATACTTGTATTTATTTTTTTAAATCAGACAACAAAGAAGCCAATAAATAAAATCAAAATTGTTCATCAAAATATACAAGGCTTCTTTGGCAATGAGTTAGAAGTGATTTCATCTTTACACCACTATAATGTGGATATATGTCATATGTTTTACAGAACATTGGTTGAATAGTAATTATTATTCAATGTAGAAAATTATACATTAGTTCGTTTACTAGAAACACTGCTTCAAGAGGTGGATTAATGAACTTTATAAAAGAAAACATAAAGAACAAAGACCCTAATGACATAACTGCGTTTTCTATTGAACAAACTATAAAATTATCACGTGTGGAGGTGGAGCAATATACAATAATATGCGTATACAAGCCCTCAAGCAGTTCTTATGAAAATTTCGAATTGGTCTTTAAAAAATTAATTAAATTATTGGTTTGGCCTTTAAAAAATTAAATAACAGTATGACCGATATTATTGTTGGTGGCGATTTTAAAGTTAATTAATTAAGCATAATTCATTATGCATAAGGTTTTTGAGCTTGTTTCAATCTTTTAATTTGCGTAACTTCTTTATTGAACCCACTACAATAACAAGTTGTTCATCCTCGAGTTGTATTAATAATATTTTTCAAAACATTGACAACTATGGCATCGAAAAATATATTATTCATAGATTAAGGTCTGATCACACAGGGTTACTAGCTATATTCCCTTTTAATGACCGCAATAAGAAAATGAGAGTAACCTACAGACATATCACAAGTGAGCGCATTGCTCCATTTAAAAACATATGGAATCCACTATACACACTGTGGAATGTCAGTGATGACCCTAAAATCTTATACCAGGCTTTATTTAACAAAATACAAAATGATTTAGCATTATTTTCCTAAAAAAACAAAAATCTCAAAAACCAAGTGCACATTTAATGAAATGGCTACTATAGGTATTCATAGTAGAGCAACATTATATGACCTGTATGAAATGAAACCATTTATTTTTAATGACAATTTCCAAAATTATATTAGGAAAAAATCTTTTTTTGACGTATGCTTTCAGGCTAAGGCACTTTATCTAGGTAGTAAGATTGGACAGTCTGATAATAAAATTAAAGCCTCCTGGAAAGTGATTGTGGGGACAGCTGTCGACGTGTGCAAATGACGAGTCGCGAGTCAGTTGTCTCCGGGCCCCGTTGATCATTAGACGAGTGTTTATTATTAAATAACGGGCGTGTAATTACTCGTTTGATTTAATTTTGGCCCATGAGGAGATGACTCAATATTGGTGACCCCGACGAACACCGACCCCAAAAAACGATATTTTCGTTGGTGCAAGTGACTTTGGTGAACTATGCAGTGAACAAATTAAATGCCAATTTTGATGATGAATCCGGTACCAGGACAGTTATCTCAGACTGCTGCCCAGCAGGGGCCACTGCAAATCAAGCCGGAGCTTAGTGACGTGTCGGCAATTTCTGTCACTAACCTGAATTTTGGACTGACTAGCCAAGAGTATGGTTCATCAGAGCGGAAGCGGTAGTAGGTCCTCAAAAGATTTCTGATGAAGCTCAGTTCCAGATTTTTGTGTCAAAACTGGGTAAAGAGGTTATACAGCAGGTAACTGATTTACTGATCAAGCCCCCTGACAGTAAAAAATATGAAGCTCTTAAGAGTAGGTTGCTGCCTATTTATGAGGAATCGGAGAATCGCCAGATACAAAAACTGATTGGCGAAATGGAGCTAGGCGACCAAAACTCGTCGCAACTTCTTCGCCGTATGCGCGATCTAGGACGGGAGAAAATACCTGACGATATGTTAAGGATACTGTGGCAGGGCCATCTTCCCACTGCTGTGCTAGCCGTAACGGAAACTAAGGATATGGATAATCTGGCCACTGTGGCCGACAAAATCACGGAGACTTCGCGGCAGCTCAGATTTCTGAGTTATCCTCGCCTCAACCAATTAGAGGGGACAATAAGATTTTGGCTGAAATTGCGAAACTGAGCGTTAGGTTAGCCTATTTAGAGAGACCTCGCAGCACTTCGCTTGGGAGAGACTCCAGTCGTTTCCGTCGGTCTCGCAATCACAGCCAGACCCGTCGCAGCCCTCAGGTCCGTACCGCGTGTTAAGTCGTAAATCTAAGGTGTATAAAGTTGAGTTTCCTAACAGAAATGTTCAAATATCTATTGACCGATTGAAACCAGCATATTTCTTATCGAATTCAAGTGCGACATTTAAACATGACGATGAACATGACACCGACTTACGTACAATGACGACACGCTCAGGTCGTGTTACGCGGAGACCTGTACGTTTTGCTGATTTTAAATTTTAAGATCCCGTTGCATCAAATATTTTACGGTACAAGAGAGTGTAGAAAACGAACTGAATACATTAGGAATTGTATTAATATTTATCACGGTGCTACTTGTCATCGTGATTCTGTATGGAATAAAAAGGTACTGTAGAGCCAAAATGCAAAATTGGTTGAGGAGACAAGTGATGCACGTTGCGCAACCGATACACGTGCAACAACCCTCTGTTGTATAATTAGTGTAATTGTATTTTTTATGTGTAATGTATATTATGTAATATGTGTAATCTTTAAACAAAAAATATTAAGTAAAGTTTATCATGTAAAAGTTTTTTTTAAGAAGGGGAATGTTGTGGGGACAGCTGGCGACGTGTGCAAATGACGAGTCGCTTCAGTTGTCTCCGGGCCCCGTTGCGCATTAGACGAGTGTTTATTAATAAATAACGGACGTGTATTACTCGTTTGATTTAATCTTGGTCCATGAGTAGATGACTCAATATGATCAACTCAGAGACTGGAAAAGTTAAATACACCGATAAAAATATTGTTTTAACCAATAATAACTTAAAAACTAGTTCAAATGTAAGAGCCCATATTTTTCAAGAATTATTTTCCAATATTCCCATTACAATTACTTCATCATTAAAATCGTGCCTCAATTCAAGCTTTGGATATAGTTAAAGAGAGTTAGTAGCCTTATGACCACATCTCGATATGACTAGATTATCTGTAAGACAGGATCGCTGTAAGACTAGATCTGAATACGACTACATAGCTGTTGTACTTAATAGTTATTTGACCGGATCGCGATAGGTCTACATATCGGGAGGACTGAATAGTCATCTGTTTTTCAAAGTACAGGTACCTACAATATTGTTTTAAATATTTTTATTGAAGTAAATATAAAAGAAAATATACAAACACATGTTTCAATAATAAGCAACAACACATTTATTTCTGAAATGAACACTAAGGAAAAAGAAAAGAAAATTTTTTCTCGGTCAGCATAGTTTTTCATATTCTTTTTTGAAAACCGTGTTGAGAATACAAGTATTTTGTGATCTTCGGACAATTCAAATTCGGCCACTAAAAAGTCTTTCTTCATAATATCTGGCACGGTTACATCAGAACATTTGACAAACTCAGTTTTTTCTACTTCAAGAAATCTTTTACGCTCTCTATAGAGGACATCCTTCACTGAATTGTAAGGTCTGCCAGTGTTATTTGCGACAGAGTTAGATGGGAATTCTTGTAGAGTACTTTCATATATTTTCTTTATAGATGACATGTCTTTGCAAGCATTTTGCTTTGCTGTATCTAACAGAATATCTTCTTTGTTTTTGTCATAATTTTGATCACACATATGCAACCTTCTTCTGATGATATCAGTTCTTTCAATATTTAACGTAACAGAAGCGCTGCATTCCTGTCTCTTATAACATCGCCATAAAGATGTGCCGCTGGAATTGCTGGTAACAAAATTGTACCTGTATCCATCCTGCAGAAGTGCTTGATTTTTTTTTTTTATGACTTGAAATTTTATATTCTGCATTTTTATTATGAAAAAGAGCAAATAAAACCCAATGAAATTCACGGAAACATGCAGATTAGGAATGGTAATGTGACCTTGACAGAACTAAAAAAACAAAACGTTTTTAACTACTTATCATTTTCTAACTAGACGGAAGCATTGCGGCCAGTACTTTAAAAATTGATAACAATGAAAAACTGAATAAAGTAAGCGCACCACATAGGTGAAGGTTCTATTTATTAATATTGAACATGAACATAGTACTATGGTATCTTCGTCGGCTGTGCCGCGCTACAAATAAGTATAGTTAACTTTCATAAAAATTATCCACATGACTGTATGCCATAAAGATATTTAGTCCGTCTGAGACTTAGTCCAATATCAACACAGTCATATCGCTATTGAGTACAATCGAAATCTTGTCCAATTGAGACTTTATTATACGTTAATATTATACAGAAATGAAGTTTCTGTACTCAATTTAGTGTTTTTGAATAGTCTATTTAGCTTTTGTCTGTTTCTGATTACAGAAACATGAATACCCCGAGTTATGCCAGTGTTAAACAAATAACTAACATTCCATAAAATGATCAAGCGCTTGTAAGGGCATTGCGTCACATGTCTTGTGGTTACACTCAAGTAAGCCCGTACCCTCCGAAGAATATAGTTATGCGCGCCGTATCTTGTGTGGACATTAATGCGTTAACCTGTCGCAGACGTTTCATTGGAGAGGCACCTTACTCGTAGCAACTACTAGCGTGCACAGTAAGCACAGTTAACTATACTTTACCTTACACTGGTGACCCTAACGAATATTTTGAACGTTGCGGAATTTTTTTATAAACGGTGTGGAGAGACGGTTTTGTGATTAGTTAAAAGTGTGTAAACTATATTGTGACTTTTACGTATAATATATCTTATATCTTTAAACGAGCAATTCTTGTATATATATATATATATATATATATATATATAATCTGAATCTCGGAAACGGCTCCAACGATTTTCATAAAATTAAGTATGCAGGGGATTTCGGGGGTGATAAATCGATCTAGCTAGGTTTCAATTTAAAAAAAATGGTTTTATCCATGTTTGAATGAGAAACAGCTACAATAACATTAGAATACAAAGGTAAATTTCGCCACTATATACAAGACTATTATAGCTCAGATGGGACATTGGGTGATCCGGAAAGCAGAAGACCCCGGTTCGAATCCAGATTCCGTATTAGTTTTTTTTATTTTGTACATTAGTTTTGTACATTCTTAAAAATCCGAGCAAGGCTCGGCCGTCCGGATATTATAAATTATTGTTGCAATTGAAACCGCTCAAATTAAAGAAGCATTAGGTAAAGTGATTGACCTGACAGAAAATCGTTTCCTATCAAGAATTTCCAGCAACAGAATATGCGTCTACTTATCTTCTAAATCAATTGCAGATGAATTAGTGGACAGTAAAAAATATGTGACAATACAAAATCAGCAACTACCGATCCTCCCTTTGATAAACCGAAACAAACATGTTATACTTTCGAATGCCTGTCCAATTATTCCACACAAAGAAATAGAAAAAAATTTGGAAGAAATACCGATAAATCTTATGTCACCGATATCGTTTCTCCGTGCTGTCATTAATGAGGTTGGCAATAGCCATATTAAATATTACGAGCGTCTCCCAGAAAGGATATCGGTAGAATATGAGGACACTAATAATTATTGGATATATCTTTCGTCAGATACATTGTCATGTTTTTTATGTAAGAAAGAAGGCCATTTGGCTTCTAAATGTACAGAAGCCCAACCTTACACAGAGGACAATGTACAATTCAGTGAAAGATCTTCTTTTAAAAGACCACGACCTACAACCGAGTCAACTACAAGACGAAACAGTTACGGCTGTTCAAAATATACTATCTACAGATAGAGATAAATTACTACCTTCTACTGTCAGTAATTAGCTGTCAATAATCAGAAGCTGTCCCAATATACCTGATAAGTCATTCTTATCGCCTTATATTGGGACGCGTGAATTGCAATTTCCATACAAACTTTATATCGCTGGTAAGCTATACGTCGTCTCATTGCACGGATCAGTCACGATAGTCAGCGATAGTTAAGATCTATATCTTAAATAAGAGATAGACTGAATATTGCGAACGGCCGTTATAGATATGGAAATTGAAATTTCCCAAAACATTGAAGTAAATGACAATAGCGATACCATTTCACAGACAAGTCTAGATGAATTTCAGAACGTAAGAAATGAAGAAAAACTGAAGAAAATACGAAAAGACTATTTCGATACACTAGACGTTACTTTTATTGAAATTTCATTCGCAATTCTCCTACGACATACTCACTGTCGGCATCACAAATAAAGTAATATCTTGACGTTACGTATGGTGTTAAGGACATTGAAGAAATTACTCTCAAGCTCACCAAAGATACTACACTACGATGAAGAAGAACATAAAACTAAACGTAGAATGTGGGTTCATGAAATAAATTTGAAGCGATCAATATTTGGGGAGTATCATTCATTATTTGTTGCCGATTTACTCCATGACGAAGAAAGATTTTTTAATTACATTCACATGTCAAGAGCCAAATTTATGAATCTATACGGTTTACTCAACCCATTTAGAAAGGCTGTGGTTCCAGAAGAAAGACTTGTAGTATGCTTAAGGTATGTTTAGTATATTAGCAGTTTATTTCGCAGTTTGCAGACTCGAATAATCATATGAATAACGTACGCAGGTCAAGACGGAATAATCGAGCTACGATTCAAGCAACTAGAATACGAGATCAACTCAAACTTTATTTTAATAATTCAACCCAAGAGTAGATTCTTCCTAATAACATAATCTAAACTACAAATCTCTTAATTACTAATCTAAATCACTTTTAAAAAGAAGGTAATAAAATAAATACTTGCCATTACTCCCAGGAAATTGTTGTTTTATTTCGTCCCACAATTTTTTTATAACATGCCTATATTTATGATGTGGATGGTTTGACATCCATATTGCTGGTCTACTCAGTATTTCACTAATAAATTGTTCTGTATCCTTTATTTTCTATGAGCTCAATGCAAGATAAAAACAAAATTATTGGTTTTGGTTGTGCGATGCTAAGGCTGCGTCCCCAGTAGGCAAACTGTTAGCCGCCGACTGAGTTAGCGGCGTATCGGTTTAGTACGCCCTTCCATATATTTCAAATGGAGTGTTCACAGTTTGCTGGTTTTGCGCTCACTGTACGCAGTTTGCAGCGTTAAGCCCCATCCACACGCTTGACAAACAATGGCAAACAGCCAACAGCAAACACGGACGTGTGGATGGGTGTTTGTCGTTGTTTGCCTGTTTGTGTTTGTGATGGGCAGTGTTCGGCATCGGTGTCGGTTTTTCTTGCCAGATCAAAGGATGTTTGGCAAACAGTTTGCGACGTATCCACACGTTTGGCAGCGTTCAGTAATTCGCGCGAGCTTGCGGGAGGCGGACGTATTTTCTTGCTACACTTTTTCGTTGGCGCGCAAAGCGTAAAAAATGTCTGATTGGTCAGCAACTACGATTCTGACATTTTTGGAGGCTTATCAAAATGAGCCATGTCTCTGGAATCCCAAAGATGCCGATCACAAAGATCGGCAAAAGGTTAATTATGCATGGACACGCCTCAGAATTATAATGAATAAAAGTGTCAAGGAATTGAAGACCAAAAAAGAAATACTGATGGCTACGTTCCGCAGACATTTGAAGAAAAAAAAAGATTCTATTCGATCCGGTGCAGGTAAGTTTAAATAATCAATAAATATTTGTCTAAACACCCCTGCTATGTTCCTTGCGAATAAATTTTATTTTAATTTTATTTTTTCAGGATCCGATGATGTTTATACACCGGTCTGGTTTGCTTATGACCTGATGGAGTCATTTTTAGGACCGGTATATACCTGCTCATATAACGTAAATTCAGAGGAAGTAAGTAAAACGACTTTTTTTCATTATGGTTTATTCATTTTTAATTAAATTTAAACTATCATTTATATAAAGATTTAATCAGATAAAGTTTTGATTATCTATTTGCAAAAATGGTAGCACTCTAGAAGACGTGACGTCGATTTAGAAGCTGATATTTTTTCTGTATAGAGCTCGACATGTAGAACGATGTACTAAAATATTACATTGCAAAGCCTCATAATTTTCGAGAAAAAAAATCCTAAAGTTACGAAAAAAAA
>CATIXN010000001.1:21823627-21899465 GCA_949711725.1 Leptidea reali
TGTAATATTAAAGCTTCTCTGACAAATAAGACTTAATAGTACAGTAGATTAAATAGACCATAATGATGCATGGTTATATTACGATATTGTTAGGCGTCAAATGATTGATGTTCTTCTTCTTTTTTTTCTTCTTTTCAAATTCGCATGTACCTTGATTTTATAATTTTTGTTTTATTTTATATAATTGTTTTCTTGGTATCACGGAAGCAAAGACTGTGCATGTTGTGACACCTTAATTTGTTCAACTCATTATTTGTTAATATTTGATATATTTTAACCCCCTTATTCATAATGGTCCGCTAACTTTAAACAGCCGCTTAGGAGTGTCTTTTCTCATTCTGACTGAGGTCAATAGAAGAAGACAGAGTGAGAATTAGCAATGCTTTAAGTTAGCAGACTATTATGAATAAGGGGGTAAGCGTATTAGAAATAAATGGTTCTTATCGTATTAGTAATGGTCACACATTACTGCTTCACGGCAGAAATAGGCGTCGTTGTGGGACCTATAATCTAAGCGGAATCCTGTGCAAAGGAGTCACATATATTTTTCTATTCTATTCGTGTGTCAGCAGGGCTACCTTGGCTTCTAGGTGCGGGTCTGCGGGCGCCACTGTCGCCTTCAGCGTGTCCACGTTAGCCAGGAGTGAGGCCAGACGTGCGTCAGCTGCCGCTAACTCCGCGGGCCGCAGGAGAGCCGCCGTCGACGATAGCGCTGCCGCAGCTCCAACCAACGTCGCCTGCACTCGACCAAATTACTTATCAGCCTAGCGAAACTCTCTAAGAAAAATTAATAAATGAAAGGTATACGGGACGCAGGAGCTGGTTCTGTCCTATCGGTGCTGTGCCACATTGATTATGACTAGGAGTCCTCCTCTTCTTCCGCTCCACCTTAATGAAACCATCCTTGTCGGTCAGACCCTTCGACACAGTTCTACAAGCGGGTTTGTTGCGGGCGTGCCCGCTTCCACTTTCTGTCCTCAGTGCTGTCCGCATTCTGGGTTGCTGGCGGATGGCAGCAGCATAGTCACGTTGAGGTGTTGACGTGACGGCAGCAGGCGACACCTCCGAGAGGGGAGGAGGTGAGGGACGGGCGGCAAGTACATTACCGCTTACATATGCGGAGACAGCGGCCGGTGTCGAGTCGAATTTCGCTGATTCAAAACTCGCTAGATAGATTGACAGATGGCAACCACTGGACAGGCTGTTCAATATGTTTGATAGCTAATTTTTTGTGCCTATCTGAAGCGCCACTCGCGGGCGTCCAGAGAACTAATTTTGACGTATACTACAAACGGCTGCGATGGAATGTACAATACTCTGAAGTAGTTTTGAATTAATTTCGTTCGTATCCCGTGTTATTTATACTTCAAGAATCAACAGTTAATAAATAGTTACCCACCATCTATCGTTGTTTACTGAGGTTGTCTTCAATAGTTTTAGTACCGCAGATCTCGCTAAAATGGCGTATATCAAACAGGCGCAAAAGCACTCTGACAGCCGCCAGTCCAGTGGTATGTAGTAGAGGTTACTTTGTTTTGAAGTTTGATTTAACTTATGGAATATGTTTCATACTAAACTAATTTTTTTTTTATTAAATAAAATTTAGCAAGGGCAAGTTGTGATGTAAAAATATAAGTCTAAACCAGTTTAAGCCTGTTTTCACGACCCAACCAAACAATTAGATTGAACCAAGTTACTCGGCCGAGTACTCAACTTAGGTATCATCAAACCAAGTAATTCTCGGTGACTTTTTAAAACTAGTTCTCGGCGCATCACTAGTTTGTACCTATTATTTCGTTCGGAGTGAAAACGTTTACGGAATTATTAGATTTTATGAGTTATATCAAATGTCAGTCTCTGGTTCCCGAGTTTGGCGAGTCAACATTTCCTGAGGATGCCTCGTGTAGAAGGGAAACTGATGGAAGACAAATGTAAATGGAATAAACACTTGATAACACATAACATGTAATAACGTTAAAGGTTTATAACTCTTATTGGCCGGCTAACTCCATAAGAGTCGAAACGAGGCGAGCAAATGCTGGGCAAAGGCCTCCCCCAAAGATCACCATGACAATTGGTCCTGTGCTGCCCTCATCCAACCTATTCTTGACTAGATCATCGGTACATCTTGTGGGGGCCTACCAACACCAAGTATTACGGTAGGTGGTTGCCACTCGAGGGCTTTACTACCCCAACGGCTGTATCTGTCAGTAGAGCTATATGCTCTGCCCACTGCCACTTCAGTTACGCAACCATCTGAGCTATGTCGGTGACTACAGTTCTCCCCTGGATCTCCTCATTTCTGATTCGATCTCACAAGAAACTCCGAGCATAGCTCTCTCCATTACCCTCTGAGGCTGCTCATAAGGCCCTGATAAAGTTAGCGACTACCTCTGAGTTCCATATGTCATCACTGGCGGGTTAAATAATATGTTGATATTATGTTACATGGTAATGCTCGCCTCTAAAGGAATAAAGTTATAAAAAGATTACCTAAAGTTAAAGTTAGATATCTATATCAAATAATAATTACCTCTCCAGTGACCGTCTGCAATTTCCTGAATGCCTCTTCATCCCTGACTCCAGCGGCTTGCTCTAATTTGTGTAGTCTGAAATATTTTAACTACAAACAACAATAATACTAAGAATATTTTAATAATGGATAGAAACACCGCAGTGGTGACAGAGCATGTCCTCTCCTCTTTATATTAGGTTCATATTTACTAGGACAATATATTAGGTTCGATAAGGTAAAAGTATTGGCACAGACAAGAACTTTGTGTCTCACAAGCTTTTGAAAGCCATTGAAAATGACCGGTGACCTAATTTTAATTGAGACACGGATTGGTCTGTGCCACCTACTTGGAATCCCATTTTGTTTCAGTGCTTCTGTCAGTGTCATCATCGCCAAAGCAGCGCAGTTAAAGACCAAACAACATCACGGACTCAGCATAGGTTCATTTGAAACTAGTTTGTACCAACTTTGACATACTAGAACAACTTGAGTAAAACCATTTTAGATGAATAACTTACCTATGTTCGAGCTGAGCTATTCTAGCTGTTTGTGCCAAATTAACTTCGGGTTTCAATTTCAGATGAGCTGTCACCAGCTCGCCATTCTTCTTTTTACTACCCACGGATAAGTAATCCCTGTAAAACATATGTACTAGTACAGGCGGGTAGAGAGTTAAATTGTCCAAAATAAATAAATATTTTCATATTTTTTTTATATTGGACTCAGTAAATGAATTAGCATTCCATAATGCGACCCCGTGATCAGAGCACTAGCGATTTATATATGCTGAAATGATATAATGTTGATCAAAAATTGGAGTGCAAAGGGAAGGGATGCGCCACATGTCATTGGGACCATGATATTAGCAGAGACTTTGTTAGCATTCATTCACATTAGGGTATTTGTATTGTTCTGCATTGAATGAAACATACCTAAATAAAATGTGTTTGTTATATCTATTAGAAACGGTCAAAAATGAGGCACATATGTCTATTCACAATTCACATATACATATAGTAATGTACCTCCAAACTAATCTTTAAATAATTTATAAACTATACTAATAAGAACCAACTTCAATTTCTCGGCTTTTGGATCAATATGTTCACCCTCTTCCAACTTCAGCTCTTCAAGAAGTTTCTTTGTTGATACGATTTGTGAAACCAACTTTGAATGTTCTTCCTGGAATAGATATTTTGGATTGGTTTAATTCCGCCCATTTCACAGTGGCTCATTTAGACAGATTGAGTGACAGTCCTATTTAATTCCAATTTGCCCTTCTCTTGGACCTGTTGACACCTTTGTGTAAATTGGAATATAAAAGGGTGTTTGTTGAATTTCTCGAAATATAAAAATTATTTTTGAATCTGAAACTACTTATCATCTAAAAGAGCATACCAAACATTTTTGAGTATATCTTGACATACCCTATCCAAGAAGAAGGTTTAAATTCCAATTGAAAATTAAGATTAGAACAATTTACCCTGTTTTACAGAATTAATCTAATTTAAAAGATTAAAGTATGAAAACAAGTTACCTTCTCACTCTCAGTAGCTTGATCCTGTTGCATAGTAACTTGTTCAAGAAGTTCAGAAAATTCACATCTGAGCCTATTGTATCGCTCCAATGGAGTTTCTTTTTCACCCTCAGGGGCCAGTTCCCACTCTCCTGATCTGTAAATATACTATCACATTTGTACCTAATCATATAAAGAGACCGCACAAAATTCTACCTGTATTCTTTTTCTTCTCTTTAAAGTAGTATATAATATATAGAGACGAGCAGGATGTTCAGCTGATGGTAATTGATACACCCTGCCAATTACAATGCAGTGCCACTCTAGATTATTGGAAAACCCAAAATTATGAGAGGCCCTACAACTGTGCTTGTCAATTTGAGACATAAGATGTCAAGTCTCATTTGCCCAGTAATTTCACTAGCTATGGCACCCTTCAGACCGAAATACAGCAATGCTTACACATTACTGCTTCATCGCAGAAAAAGGCGCTGTTGTGGTACCAAAAATCTAGCTGGCATCCAATGCAAAGGAGCCTCCCACTGGTAAATTAAGTAATATATTTTGTAAAATTCTAAAGCTGTAAATATAGATTTAAAGACTGGCGATAAGTTTTGCTGTGCTTTTTATGTGTAATTTTATCACTTAAACTGTTTTGAATCATTTGAGGTTATTTATTAACAAAAAATATGTTCTGGAACATTTAATACTTAATATATCATAACCATGTCATCACCTGTATCCAATTCTTGTTCTTTTACTTAGGCGGTCGGAAAAATCCACGTTTCCTATTAGAACCTTTCCTTTGAATTTGTTGAACGAGTCCTTCACTGATAAATGCAATTGTTCTATACACTCATTTTCTTCTTCTTCATATGGATCTGGTTGGTCAGCTTCGGGTAAATCACCAGTTTCATAAACATCGGGCTGATCGTAAGCCTAAAAAGTCATATTTTTAAATTTAATAAACATCTCTCAGAGAAAATGCATATCACCATTGCATCACTTACGATGCCTGGAAGATTTTCATATTTAGGGTCAGCCATGGTTCAGTAAAAACAACTACAGTAGTTTATTTTATTTACAAAAATATCGATTGTTGTAGGGGTTTCATAGAAGTGTCTTCACAATCGCTTTTATTTTATGAAATGTCAACGTTATGACAATTGACTAGTATTAATTTTTTTTTAAAGACTTTATGGCCTGGCTCATCAAATCAATAATTAAAAGGAATTGCAGACGCAAACAGCCCAAGTAGTTGCAGGGTGCGGCCAACTTTTGTCCAGAGTAGTTGGTGCTTGGAGCGCGCGGCCAAACTCTGCCCGTATGCCATTGCTTCACTTGTGACAGTGATACTGAATATATTTTTTCGAACATAAAAAAAATTACATGGATAACTTTTTTAAAGAACCTGCGAGATCGATCATTAATCAATCGTCCAGCCAGGTTCAATGATTATGTCATGATCACAAAGGGATTTTTCGAACCGACGTGTTACAAAGATGCATTACTATCATGCAATGAAAGGGAGCTTTGGAAGAAAGCTATGGATAGTGAAATAGACTCCCTGAAGAAAAATGAAACATAGGTTTTGGAAAAATTTCCGAAAAATAGAAAGGCTATTCCATATAAATAGGTTTTTCATGTGAAGCTGAATGCTGATGGATCAGTTGACAAATACAAAGCAAGACTGGTTGCTAAAGGTTTTCGCCAAAGAAAGGAGAGAACTATGATCAAACTATCAGTCCGGTTGCGAAAATGACTACTGTCCGTACTGCTATCAGCATAGCAGCAAGCGAAGGCATGATTATGTATCAACAGCTTTTTTGTGTGGATCACTTTCGGAAGAAGGGTTTTCTAAGAGCAACCTGAAGGCTATAATGATGGTTCGGGAGGGTTTGTTTATTGAAGCAATGTCTGTATGGGCTAAAGCAGTCGCCAAGATGTTGGAACCAAGCAATGCTAAATTTCTTCATATCTGTCTATTTGCAAGAGAGAAAGACTACTGGAAACTGGTTGTGGTTCTCTATGTAGATGATGCGCTTGTAGCTGGAATAGATCAAGAACTGGTTGACGAGTTTCTTGAAGAAATGAAGGCGAGATTTAAATTACAACGAAACCAGCTTCCTATTTCCTTGGAATAAAGATTTCAACCAGAGAATGTGATGTAGTAGTAATACATCAAACATCGTATGTTATGAAAGTCTTGAACACGTTTGGAATGCAGAACTGCAACAGTGACTACTCCTATAGTCAAGGAAGAAGAAGTGTCACAAAACGAGAATGATGAGTTCATTCTGAATAACTACAGACAAGTAGTTAGGTTGCTTGGCTATTTAATGGTTGGAACAAGGCCTGATATTGCATTTGCCATCAGCGTAGTATCAAGGAGTCTGGAGAAACCAACTCAAGTGGATTGTGTCAGGGTAAAACGTATAATGTGATAACTACAATACACACCTTACCTTGCTCTCCTGTGTCCTGGATAAGACGGAGGCAGCAAAGCATTGCAATTTCGACAGCAGAAGCTGAAGTGGTTGCTGCCTGTGAAGCTGCGAGAGAATGTGTTTGGTTGACTTGATTTATCGGAAGTCTTGTAAAACTTAAAGGTCTGCCTACCTTACAAGTGGATAACGAAGAAGCTATAAAGTTAGCTCAGAATCCAGAGTTTCACCGACGTACCAAACACATACGCACCAGTCACTTCTTTGGAGAACTTGTGACTAATGGAGAACTGTTAGTAAGGCGTTACCCAGACCTAGGCTTCGCAAGCTTCTCAGTTTTATTGGTCTTCACATTGAGAAAAGGTGTTAAAGTTAATGCATGTAACCTCAGAATATATGCATACTTTTTAAAAATACAATGTGCCACCATAAAAAAAAACTTGCTTGTCATTCTCTTGTCTTTTGTAATGTCTTGTAAAAAAATGTACTAATCTTTAAGAGATTATGTTTTCTGTAACTGAATGTTTCTGTCCCTAATAAAATCGAGACGAATCTACTCGTAAATTACTATGAGATATTCACTTTGTCTGGCGTTATTACAATCTATTTAAACATGAGTTTTAATTAATGTACAACATTGCAGAATTAATATTTAATATCTTACCAAATAAGAATTAAAGCAAAAACGTAGAAAAAAGGCTTTTAAAGAGAAGTTGGTACTCATTTGAACATTATTTATCTGTGGTTACTGGTTACTGCTACAGTTTACTGGCGTCTGGCTGCCACTTGCCACACAGAGTAAGGAGAGTATCAGAGTAGTGTGGTTGCTGTTAGCCTTCGGGCCTTCGCTGTTCTTGAAGTAGTAGCACCTATATTATTTAATGTACTCTGTGAGTAGTAGGTACACGTCATGTGTAAACGCCTGCGTCATATTTTGACCTTTTGCTCATCCTATGATTCATAAATTTGATTATTCTTTGACATTTGTTCATACTTCATGTAAAGTTTATGATTCACCGATATTTTCGATTGCACTATTCAAATTTTATTATCGCTCTCAGTTCTCCACTTTGTGTTAGTGTAACATTTTTCCTTCGTGAAGTAACGAAATCAAAATGAGTTTACAGTGGACAATCATAGCTACGTTCTTATACGCAGAAATCGCTGCCGTGCTTCTATTGTCCTTACCAATCGCGAGCCCATCAAAATGGCAAAAATTCTTCAAATCGAAATTTCTAGCATATATCAGTGGCCAAGCGTCTATTTATTTCCTAGTCCTAATTGGTGTTTTGATATTATGTCTACTTGATGCAATCCGAGAGATGATGAAGTATTCAAATATGGAACCGACCGACCATCAACATTTGGATGCCGAAATGCAAGGTAACATGCGTCTTTTCCGTGCTCAGAGGAACTTTTTTATCTCTGGTTTTGCTCTGTTTCTGCTAATAGTGATTCGTCGATTAGTTCAAATGATCTCTGAATTGGCTACACTTTTGGCCCAAGCAGAAGCGAATTTCCGTCAAGCACAAAGTGCATCGGCCACCGCCAAAACTCTTCTAGACCAACAAGGAGCTGGTGATGAGAAGAGCAAGAAAAAAGTGGAAGAGCTCCGGAATGAAATTGATGCTGTAAGGAAGGAGTTGTCTAGAGAAAAGAAAGATAAGGAAGCAGTTGTATCACAGGCTGATAGCATCAAAAGGGAATATGACAGGTTGTCTGAGGAGTTTAGCAAGCTAGAGAAGAAGCTTACTGTAGCTGGTGGTGATAAGAAAGCTGATTAATTAAGTTCTTAATATCTTTGGAACAAAATGCATGGAAGAAATGTTTCTAGCCAAATGGGTCACTAAAAATACAAATATTAAATGGTTATTAAAGATTATATGGTTTAGTACACATAAATAAAATATGTTTTGACAAATTGCTTATCATAATATATAGAATATTCAATTATTATTTTTGTAAACTCTAAATATGAGAATAGATTGCTATGGGATCTTTGTATCAATGTATCTTTGGTTGAGTGAAATAATATAGAGTACTAAAATGTGTAATGAATAAAAATCATATAAATTCAACTAATAATTATTTTTTTCTGTTGGCTACTAACTTAGTATGAAGAATAATTGATGAATGTATTTGATGTAGTTATAGCTATAAAACCTTGTGATTATAAGGCTTCGATGATGCCTTCGGTAGTTTGTTATTACAGAATGTTTAACAAAAAGTTATGTTCAATTGTTACTATTATGTAATAGGTTTCATTTTATTTGGGCTAGTGTTTTAAAGTCTGATTTTTAGTTTTACATGGTATGTTTGCCTGGTCTGTTTAATATATTATATTTCATAATAGTTTATTGGTCAAAATAATTAGGTGGTAAGTGTAAACAAAAAAAAATGTATTCTCTTGATAAATGTTTAGTGTGGATGGAGGTAAATTGGTAATTTATTTTTGGTAAAAAATTTTTTTTTATATATTTTGCTTTAGGACCACAATGAAGTTAGTGTATCTCTATAAAAAATTGTTTATTTTTCTTTGTGTATCCTAACCATCATTATAACTATCTCAACAATAACTGAAGTTCATTTCATCATGTCAAAATTTGTTTGATTTTAATAAATAAAAATGATTATCAGAAACTGTTATTGCTCTAATTATTACAAATACAAGTTATATATTATATTGTGTTATTATAATATAATACTAATACTTAATGAATTTCAGTTTATTTACAATACTGTACTCATGTAACTAACATTCAGTGTTTCTCCTTTTTGGTAATGGTTTTGTTATTAAATATATTATATAAACCATGTTTTATTTAACTAACAATATCTTAGTATGATTGAATTGTAAGTACTGTGAATATTCGAAAATAAACTATGAAATGTACCTACTTTACTGCAAATCTCACCTTAACGGCACTTACATTTGAAAATTGTGGGATGTTGCTCTGTCGGAATTTCAAAATAAAATATTGGTGTATAATTCACAAACACATAAGAACCAAATGTGACGAATAACTCACAGATAACCAGTTCGGCTTTAGATCAGGATTCTGCACAAGAGAGGATCTATTTGCACTACAGGTTTTGGTGCAAAAATGCTTAGATATGCAGCCGGATGTTTTTCTTTGCTTCATCAATTACGAAAACTTTTTCCTACAGAGATTTGCATGACCACTTATTGCAATATTACTAAATATCGGGTTGGATGGAAAAGATATATGAATCATCCAGAATCTGAACTCAAATCAAGGAGTTTGGGTTGATAGTGACAAACAGACAAGACAGCAGAAGTCGAAATAAATTTGTACTTGGAAACCATAATAGCAGCGCTAGTCAGCTACTGCGAGACAGAGAGGCTGGAACTAATCATCTCCGCTGACTCCAACGCACATCACACCATCTGGGGCAGCCAAAAGACCAATAAAAGAGGTGAGGACTTACTTACGTACCTTTTCTCAACTAACCTTAATATACTTAACAGGGGCTCCGAGCCTACCTACGTTACGGCGCGAGCCCAAACTATAATCGACCTAACACTGGCAACCGACCATGTCTCTTCTCTCGTCAATGACTGGCACGTGTCAGACGAACCTTCATGCTCGGATCACAGATGGATTAGGTTCAACCTTCGCTTAAACACCAAACCTGCCCTGCCAAGGCGGAACCCGCGCAAAACGGACCGCACCAAATACGACAGATTGGTGAGAAATGAGCTTATGGCCATTTCCCTACCAGACGATTATAACGGTACCGCAGGTATAGAAACTCATGTAACTAACATAACTCAAACACTTATCAACAGCTATGAACAGACGTGTCCTCTTACTTCGACAAAGCCCAACTCAATCGACAAAAGTGTGTGGTGGGGTCCAGAGTTAGACAGGCTGCGCTGCAAAGTAAGGAAGCTGTTCAACAGAGCCAAAAATACTCGGGCACCAGACGACTGGGATGCATATAAACAGGCCCAATATCGTTTCAAGAGGCGCATCCGCGAAAGGAAGAGAGAAAGCTGGAGACGCTTCTGTACTAACATTGAATCCACAAACCAAGCGGCTAAAGTAAAAAACATCCTTTCACGCGACCCAGAGCGTAATCTAGGTTGCTTGAAAAAAATCTGACGGCACATACACCAAATCCGACCCCGAGACCTGCGAACTACTCCTGCAAACTCACTTCCCTGGATGCCGCATCACAAACAACCAGACGTGGGAGGAAGTGGCGTCGCAGAGCAACACACCGGATCAAACGGATTGGACCACAGCTCACAGGGTGGTAGACAAAGACAAGGTAATGTGGGCAATTAACAGCTTTCTTCCATTTAAATCAGGAGGCCTGGACGGGATCTTCCCAGGACTGCTACAATGGAGCGGTATGGGGCCGCTAGTAGCGCATTTAACTGCAATCTATAGGGCATGCCTGGCCTACAAATACATACCGCTCCAGTGGAGGGAGGTAAAAGTGGTATTTATCCCTAAGCCCGGCAAAAGTGATTACACAAATCCCAAATCGTACAGGCCAATTAGTCTCACATCATTTTTGTTGAAGACTCTAGAGAGACTCTGCGATAGGGATATTAGGGAAAATGCCCTCATACAAAAACCGCTACATGACAACCAACACGCCTATACTCAGGGCAGATCAACCGAATCCGCACTCTATTGCGTAACATCTCTCGCAATGAAAGGATTATCACGTAAACAATCAACCTTAGGTGCTTTTATTGATATCGAAGGCGCCTTCGACAAAACCCCTTTCACTAGCATAGGCCGAGCGCTAGCCGCTCATGATGTAGATCCTACAATTGCCGGGTGGATAGACAGCATGTTGAGGCATAGGGCGATACGATTTACTGTGAACACCAGTACTAGATGTGTGGTGGCAACGGGCTGCCCACAAGGAGGGGTACTCTCGCCGCTACTCTGGAACCTTGTGGTAGATGAGCTCATCACAAGGCTAAACAAAAGGAAACTGTACACAGTGGGCTATGCTGACGACCTCGCCATTCTAATAACAGGACCAGTCGAGAACGTCTTATGTAGCCTCATGAGATCTGCTTTTAAGATTTTGGAAGAATGGTGCGCGCAACACAAACTCACAGCTAATCCGTCAAAGACGGAACTAATACTATTCACTAACAAACGCAGCCTTGGTAATCTAACATTACCAAAGCTGTTCAACACCGAACTAAGCCTTACTAAAGAAGTTAAATACCTGGGGGTTATACTGGATAGTAAGTTGCTTTGGAACAAACACCTTGAAAACAAGCTGGAAAAAGCATGCATCATCTTTTGGCAGTGCAGAAGACTCATAGGCAGAACCTGGGGTCTTGCTCCAAAGATAAGCAGATGGCTCTATACAGCAGTCATCAGACCAATTATCTCCTACGGAGCAATAGCGTGGTGGCCCAGGACAGAGCTTGTGACAGTGCAAACCAAGCTGCAGCGTTTCCAGCGGCTGGCCTGCACAGCCATAACAGGATGCATGCGCACCACGCCTTCCTCGGCCCTTGAAACTATTCTAGGGCTAACACCACTCGACATACACTTTCAACAAGAAGCGACAATGGCGACTCTACGTCTAAAGCTGTTGGGTGTATGGAAGAATGAAGACGGCCTAACAGATAAGCTCTGGAATAGGGTAACAAAGGATTATCCACTCTGTGAGGCACCATGTGATAAGATAACTAAAACAAATACCTTCCATAAAAACTATCACATACAGCTATATGAGAAAGATGCTGACCAGTCAGGTGTAAACGAACTAAGAATTTACACAGACGGCTCGAAAATGGCTACTGGAACTGGTGCCGGCATATTCTCACAGGAACTAAACATACACATTTCCATACCCTTGGGCACACACAGCTCCATCTTCCAATGTGAGTGCGTAGCCATCAAGGAAGCCGCCAGCGCTATATTAAGAAGAAAGGTACATGGCCACAACATCAGATTTCTTTCTGACAGTATGGCGGTACTAACAGCGCTGAAGGGTACCACACACAACTCAGCACTAATACACGAATGTCACCAAACCCTGGAGCAAGTTGCCTCTTATAACCAGGTAACTCTGCAATGGATCAAGGGACATAGTGGTTCGTTGGGTAATGATGCAGCGGATGAGCTTGCAAGGCGGGCATCGGCAAATACAGTGTCTGGTCCATTGCCACTTCTGCCACTGCCCTTCAGCCAAATGCGCTCATGGATACGCTCTCTCACCAACGACCTACACAACACCCGATGGATGAATGTCTCAAGCTGTAGACAGTCGAAGGTGGCGATACCTGCACTATCGCCCAAACTGACACGTAGACTTATGAGCCTCAACAGACATGACATCCGTATAATGGTGGGCACCCTAATGGGTCACACATCACTAAACAAACACCTTTTCACAATCGGCGTAACGGACAGCCCTAAGTGCAGAGGTTGTCTGACCGAAGACGAAACGGTCGCTCACGTAATCCTGGAATGCGCGGGGGTGGCCAACCAACGGGCAAAAACCTTAACCAATACAAGGTCGCTCCAAGAAGTCTGTGAACACCCCAGGAATGTTCTGAACTTCTGGAAGGAGCTGGGCTGGTTGGAGTAACCGGCCATTACTGCACGCAAAATGGACCCATGCTAGTGGTTTAATTGCGGAAACAGGAGCCCTATACCATACCATACCATACCATACCACCATAATAGCAGAAGTAGTCGAGGACTTAGACTGTGGAGTCAAAATAAATGGCCAGAACATAAATAATATTAGATATGCCGATGATACAGTCTTCATAGTCATAGCGTCATCTGCTAAAGATATTCAGATTTTGTTGATTTGGATGAAGATCTCAAAGACGAAACTCATGGCCATATCTAAGAATAAAATGGACGACTGACATTACAGTAGCAGGTCAAAAACTAGAAAGAGTGCGCAAATACAAATATTTACGTACGTGGTTAGATAAGAACTGGAATAGCGACCAAGAAATCAATAACAGAATTGAAGTGGCGCGAAGCACCTTTGGTAAAATGAAAAAAGTAATTACCTATTCTATCCCTACGATTTCCTTGCGCACTCGTTTACTGCGCTGTTACATCTGACCCATATACGGATGTGAGGCGTGGACTATTAAAATAGACCTCAGGAAAAGTATAGAAGCTTTTGAAATGTGGGCATATAGACGTATGTTGGCCATTAGTTGTTGGAGTCACGACATCACGAATGTGGAAGTTCTGCGCCGCGTCAATCAAAAACGCGAACTCATGCAAACCATCAAGATGAGGAAAGCATTATTATGGCACGTGCCTAAGCACGAGAGGTACGAAATCCTACATAACTCATCATGGTGGGAAAAGTTGCCGGAAGAAGAGGCGTAGGTTGCAGAAAAAATTTTTTGGTTGAGCAACATCCGAGAGTGGACAGGAATCGCGAGTGCGGCAGAGTTATTCTGCCTCGCGAGGAACAAAAAGTAAAATTACAAAGCTGACTGCCAACCTTCGCTAGTCGGAGAGGCACGCGAAAAGGAAGTAACAAAAGAGTGCTGTAAGAGTGTAATTTAGTAATCTTCCCCGCGTGTCTCCTGTGGTCGTGTATGCAAGCCTGGTTAAGGATATGCAATAGTAGTTAAAACTTACTCCAATTAGGCACCTTCTTATGAACAAACCTCAATTTCAATGTAAGTGTATGGGAAACTATGACGGGAAATGTTTGAACCTAAATAGCAGCCTAGCGAAACTCTAAGAAAAAAGTGAATCACTTTTTTCAACATGAAACATGGAGTCATTGATAGACTAACAGATGACGGCTTTAATCTTGTAAAAAACAGAGATAGCTGAAATCCACTATGTTTTAAGCAACTGTTCGCAAACTTAGCAGGACTTACTTCTTCGCCAATGGTTATATTGAAATTACTACTATTTCAAACTTACGTGAAATCACTGCACGTTTCATACTAAACTAAATTTCAATTTTTATTTAGGGACTGCCTAATTACGCCGCCTCTTATTACATTAGTATTTACATCCTCGTTTCTATATAGCTTTTGATCCCGACCTCCTAGAAACCCAAACTCTCTTTCTAAGCTATTTCTCATCACAAACATTCCAACGGTATATTATGGGGGTATACCTATTGTGGTTGCTGAGGAATAAAAATTCTAACAACGTCGTTGCGCTTTATATTTAAGTTTAAGTAAATATTTAGATCTAAGCTGTTAGTGGTGTCTAGGTACCTATGTGGGGTATGTGTATGTGTAAATAGTATCGAACGAACGTTGTTTTTGCTACTTAATTCATTTGTTCATTTCTCGGATGGTGGCTACGTGCGCTTTATATAGTGCATGGTTCCCTATACTTGCAGCTAGTGTAGGACAGAAACCATGGTGGTTTGGTGGTTAATAGCTGAAGAACGACTCTAGTCACTAGACCGAGAGTTTCTGATCTTTGCTTTTGTTTATGTGATTTAAAATCTTATTTTGAATAAAAATATTTGATTATAATTTAATACACATAGGTAACTATATAGATTGTCAATCGACTTGTTTTTTTTTTACAATTTAACGGCCTCGTTTTAGAGACATTGTGGGTAAATGCTGTATGGTCCAGCATTTTGTATAGGTATTATTATTGTTATCCAGATTATGAGATATTACTAAAGGGATATAAAATAAAACAAATACTTAATAATTTCTATATGTATTTACTACATAATTATACAAAGTAAAATTCCTCCTAAAAAAACAAATAATATGATAATGTAATAACTACCTACCTACTCATAAGAGGCTTTATATAAAATAAAAGTACCTATTGTAAAATAAGCAATGACAGCAATTTAAAGTTCATCCTTTACATTAGCATGATAGTTCTCGTTTTCGATGAACCCAAGACTGTCCCAGAATCTTTTGTAGCCAAAATCGTCACTTGACCGCATTTCTATCTTATTTGGCCCATCAATTTCCAGATAGTCGAGATCTGGAGAATCCGGCTTAACTTGCAGCCATTTTGTGTTCGGTACTTTTGGTGTTCTGAAATAATAATATAATGTTTTAGTAAGGTATAGTTAGTTATCTGTTATGATATGTCCGACTACGAAAAAGGGTTGATCTTCACTAACTGTAGAATGTTCGATTTTATTCATTTCGGTAAAAGAAATACGCAACTTTTTCATTTTTACATATTATAACGAAAGTATATTAAACTGTTACATAATGCTTAATTTTATATTATTTAATTGTCACTATCATTTAAGCAAGGCATTTGAAGAATACAGAAGAATAATCATATAATATTTACAAAACACTCATGTGTTAACATTATTATAAAGTTTTATTTATTTTTAATTACTAGGTAGGTACGCATAGACGCGGGCATGGCTAAGGCACGAACCGAGCGATGCGGGTCAACGACCCCGTAAGGACCGCGTAATATTTTTTTAAACTTACAGTTGCGCGTTGCGCAAGAGTACGAAATACTATGATATTTGTTTTTGCATTTTTGAAGTCAAACTTCTTTATCGACGTATGAGAGCAATAACGTATGACCAAAAATCGTCGCGATTTTCGGTTACGCGCCATTAAATCCATGATGGCCGCCGCGCAAAATTATGATTGCAACAATATGGGTATCGTATCCGAGGTTCTCAAGGGTGCAGGGAACGATTAGGGATCATTTTTGAAATCCAAGATGGCCGCTGCGAAAAATTATGATTTCAACAATATGGATATCGTATTCGAGGTTCTCGAGGGTGCAGAGAACGAATTTGGGATCATTTTTTAAATCCCAGATGGCCTTGTGTTGCTTTTTTCGTAATCGTGTTTTCGAAACTGCAATAATTTAGATAAAGAAATGAAGATAAACATGTCAAAAAAATGGAACCGTAGTATTTGTAGAAGTATTTTAAGTAAGTTTCCAAAAATGTAAGTTTTTGAGACTATAGCGCCTTAATGAGAAACCTACGTGTTTTACTTTATCATCACTTTAGTAAAGTAGCGGTTTACTGAGAAAAAGTGGCATGAAACTCAGTGCCATTCTTTTAAATAAAAGCGGGCATGTTTATGTAGAAATGATATTTACAGACATCAAAATTTGATTACCCGGTGGAAGCATAACTGTACACCAAGTCCAGAAGAACCTCGCGCATCTTGTCATCACCAGGACCCGAAGAGGTTGTGTTGGTGGCAAAGTTGAACAGCATAAATACGTCATCTCCATGGCTGACACCTGCGGCAGAACGATTTTGGATTATTGCAAGAATTAGTCAAAGCGTATGCTGAGACGCGGGTCACGCAGCACAGTACAGTATAGATTTAGCAGGGCAGGGCAGCCGAGGTAAACATAGGCCTCGAGCATATGCTGCGACGCAGCAAGACACGTTTGCATTGTCTAAGGTTGCCATTGAGAAACCTTCTTGTACCAGGAATCTTCTTTTCTCGCGACCTGAGCAGTCCATTGCCACTTCAGGCTTGCCATGCGTATGACAGCTACCGTGAAATGCTTTTCTCTGGTAAGTCCATGTATTCGGTCATTTTTCAGTCATGCAGAGTAGCACAAAAGTTTTGATGTTTTCTCTGTTGAGTAATTTGATTTAGTTGAGATGGTCGGCTCTAATGATATTTAAAATAATATAGGAAGATATAATAGAGAATAAGAAACGGCTTTAGTTTGAAAAATACTTACAAATACCAAATCTTACCAAAGTTATCTTCTTTTCCTGACATGAGATGAGAAAGACTCCACTGGCTGCGGTAAGCGTAGCGGTACATATAGGTCGGTTGCTTCGCCTTCGCAGCATGTATCTGAGCCAGCTTTCCAACATGCGTCGAGAACAAACGGTCACCGAGCGCCTGATAAAAATTATCAAAATTTTGTATCTAGTTGCTACTAGCAGTAAAGGTACCGAGTGCGGCAGACGGCAAAGTCAATCAACAACGGTATGTGTAGGTTTGCCAGCCGTACTCTATGAGAGAACTCTTATTTCCTGTTGGTTTACTATATAATCTATAACACAAATAGAATATGCAAAAATACTCTTACTCATAAACATACTTTTTGGTATATTTACTGAGCTGAGAATATACTGGTTGTTGAAAATGTTTTAAAAGAAACTTTCCTTTGATATTTTGCTTCGGTTGCGTATGTATAAGGAAAATTATAGATTTCCTCAAAACTTTTTCGAATTATGAAAATTTCCAATAAAATATATAATTATAAATTCTAATAAACGCCTGAGATATACACATATTAAATCCAGTAGATTCTTGTTATGAACATCAAATAAGTTATGAGAAAAGAATAATTCATGCATGAAATATTAAATACGTGGGTAGTCCCAAAAAAGTATTCTTTGTAAGCGCCGAAGATGAGCTCATGAGCGCCTACGCAAGTTTATTTATATTTAATATTTTGTAAGTCACTTGTATTTACATAATGATTATACACTCGCTTTCCAGTTAACAATAAAATATTATAATTTAATGTCTGTCACGCCACTGCGTGAATATTTTCCTGTTTACTTTTATTTGTACTTCGTTTATTTTATTTAGTTCTTTTTTTGTTTCTCATCATTTAATTTTAATAGTTAGTTATTGATTGATAAATTGGGCAGACTTTATCCGTGATTACACCCAAGTAAGGCTCATATTGAAAGCCAGCGCTGCAGCACAATGCTGAGTGAGAGACTTGTATTTGATCGCATACAACAATTATTGTTGCTTTTATTTTAGATTTAGTGTTGTTTTATTGTAAATATTTAATTGTTAATTTTATTTTATTCATTGTAAACAAGAAAGAAAACTTTACGGTAAAGTTTTCATACCAGATTACCGTTAGATTACAACAATACCCTAACTCATTAAAAATCGTATTAATTACTCTCTATAACGCGATCTATATTGTTATCAGTAGGTCTTCTCTTATTCAATGAAACACGAAGTGTCGAAAACAACAACATCAATTTTTCGATTAAAATAATAACACGATTTTATCGTTTCGTTTCTCTAAACAAATCTAGTGGTTTGACCAAAATATGTCAGGGTTGAATTCGTGAAACGACAAAAAGTCTTTTCTTTGGTATTTTATAAGTTTATTTGATAAGACATAATTTGGTAATAATTTAGTATCGTGTTGCAGGTGGAGGGGGGTGAGAGTGAAAGAGGGGGAGAGAGGGAGAGGTCCTCTGCCCCCTGGCACCACTCCCACGAAAAGGTAACACACCATTCTCTTGAAAATCAAATTAGTGTAAGCTAACCTCAAAGCAGATAAATGTTGCTTTAAAGGCCGAGTAGAAGCCCATGTTATTTAAAAAAAAAGACGAAGGGGATGACGGTCATGGTCCGCCATCCCCTTCCACCTAACCTGTCCGGGTCGGGGTATGACTCAAGTCTAAAGTTCGCTCGTTTACATCCTAAGTTCTTCTTGTGGCGTCACTTATTGTCATTTCACAGAACCCACTCTGGTATTTGATCAAATCACTTAGGGAAATGACCAGATCTCTGTTACTATCATATCCCTGCGATATATTATATATATTTTGATTTTTCGCCTCTGAGCAATACCACAGAGTAGGGAGGAATATAATGTATAAAGCAATTCTGAATAAATATGTTTTATCTTTTGAGGTTATACATCTACTTCTGTTTATTCAGTTTTTATTTCATTATTAATCCTAGAATAAGTTAATACTAACAATATATGGGCAATGCTGCCTGAAATAAATAAATTTATTATTATTATTATTACCAGGTTTTTCTTTATCGATGCCTTGCAAAAGTAAATCCAAACTACCTAAGGATTCATCAAAGGCCAGAGCAGAACAAATTTACAATACAGAAGTTTTTTCAGTTTCTTAAACAACAGTGAATTCTGAAATGCTCATGAGATTATTTTAGAATTCTTTTATTGTAGTTAGTCAGAAAAAAAAATCATTTCATTGACATTTTACACTTATCTAATACATCAACGCGAGCGAGGCCGCGGGTAAAAGCTAGTCTCCAATAAAGTAGATAAGAAATACCTGAACTAATTGCGGGAATGTGTCAGGCCCGACAGGCTTCCCGCCAAGATACTGCTGTTTGATCTTTGCAGCAACGCTGGTGCGGAGACTGATGGGCAGAGTATCGTTATACTCGAAGATGTTGCTGGCGAAATGATCCCAGCGACTCTCCAACTCGTCTAGCATGCTGGTATCTTGTTGGTATACTAGAAATGGTGCAATAAATTATACTCACTCTATTATATTTAAAAAAACAGCTTGGGTGTACATTTCAATAGAATAATATATTATTATGACATAATTTGGTCGAATAAGTAATAATAATAGTAAATATTGCGAAATAAACAATGAAACAGAGCAAAATAAAAAAAAACTAAATGTCATAGACATGTCAGTATGTTTGACAGACCGCCGTTTTCACTCCCTGTACTACAGCGTCTGACAGTCTCAGGTGTAATTTTATATAGAGCCTTTTAATAAATAGCTAATTTACTGTTAAAGTAGTTCTTCATTTTTCATTAATCCCTTCCTGGAGACCTACAACACCAACAATAACTATACTACATAATAGTATATTCATCTGACTGTTATTGCTTTATTGTAAGTAGTAGAACAATAAACACTTTACCAGATGCCGGGTAAAGTCCTTCCTCGGAAGTAACAGTGGTGATGAGGGGAACATCGTGCATGGCTCCAGAAGTCGCCAGGTCCCACGGATACTGCGTCAGGAATGCATTCTTGGTTGACCTGGGTTCCGCCGTCGGCGTGAATAGTGTAAACATATGGACCTTCCAATCCTGTGAATGTCAAGTTTAAGTTAAAGTAAATATTGTGTAGATTGCAGTTTGGGATTTCCTTGTTTCGATTGCTGGAAAAAAAAAGGAAGCTTAGAAAAGTTATTTTAGCTCCGCCCATAAACCTAATACTCCTAATAATCTTATATTACTTTTTAATTTTTATATTATAATACCGATACATTCAGATTATTTGAAATCGGAATAGGTTGGCTTACCCAAGTGGTAATCCCTTTTATTGCGCAGAAGTGTAAGTCCAGTGTATGTAAGTTTTATTCAATGTTTTATAAAATAGTTTAATTTTGTGAAGTTTTGTTACCATACATGACTGTTTCAGCCGTGTAGCAGTAATGTGCAAGCATTATGGCGTAGACAGTGAAATTACTGGGCTAAAGACTGATCGTCACTATTGACGCCAGCAATACCTCTTTTTTTTTTATGGAATAGGAGGACAAACGAGCGTACGGGTCACCTGGTGTTAAGTGATCACCGCCGCCCACACTCTCTTGCAACACCAGAGGAATCACAAGAGCGTTGCCGGCCTTATATAAGTTACATGCATATACGCTATATGCATGTAACTTATATTTAGTTGAAATATTATTTTTTCTAATCTTTATTATTATTTATTTTATCTGAAATAGTTTTTTTTTATTAAATTTATGCTGAACAATAAATATTAAATAGGTATAGGTACAAAAGTGCAATAAATACGCGCGAAATATAAAACATCGAAACGCAATGCTATTGGTTGAAGCGCGATGTGACGTCAAAGTTTAGATAAACATAAGCAATGGTATTGTTCCTAGATATTATTTTCGGTGGTTAGCGATATATTAAATTATATGTTGGTTTTTTATTATTCAATGATCTGTATAATTATTAATTACAGTGATTGAAAGTGGATTTGTTAAAACGCAATCACTTAATCTTCCAAAAACAGATGCGTTTATGATGCTGTTTGATGACGTGTTTTTGTGTTCCAAACCCACATTTTATTTCTTCTGAATTTAAAAGATTGAAAGTTACAAGGTAATTATGTGACAACTAATTTAATTTTTAAGTTTTCTCAATTTATATTTTCTCACATTAATTTTTAAACTAAACATACTTAATATATAAATGCAGAAAATATAATTTAACTGGAATTACCATATCCATTGTTTTTGTCTGTTATTAAAGAACATTAACATAGATTCTCGAGATTAATGTTAAGATTCCGTTTTAAGTATTTGCATTTTAAAGTGAAAAACAATCAAACTATAAACTAAATAAAAACGTGCCCGCTCACTGTATGAATTATAACTTTAAGTAATGAAGTGTCATGGACTGAATTAGTTGTATTGCGAAATAGGCATTTGTAGCTAAAAAAAAATAGGTTCTAATAAGTAATCACCAACATATTATATACTAAAATCTTCTCCGAAACACGCTGCATCTAATGTTACAAGAATTATTCTCATCGGTACAGTAGTTTTCGCAGTATAAGCGAAGGAAAAAACCCGCCATACATTTATTAGTACAATATACCTACATTCTTGGGATAGACACTGACGTGACAGAAACCCCGCGCAAAATGGCGCCTTTGAATAGGCGACATATTAAGGTGATAATAATAGGCGATTTATTATAATATTGCTGGGAAAGAATATTTATTTTTTAATTGAATAAGAATGTTTTTATCTATAATTTGATGTGTTTGATAATGTTTAGGATGTAAAAAATCAAACTTAAGTATTTATAAAATTCATGCATATACCCTGTGCCGCTCAAATGGTGGGAGTAATCATGAATCTTAAGCGGCACTGCATTGCTATCAGCAGGACGTACCACTAACCATCATATGAAAGTCTTACTAGTCTCATAAGAATTTCTCATAAAAATATAAATAAAGAACAAATCTACGTAACTTTAAGCAATACCTTCGTTGCTTTGATTTTTTTATGGAAAAGGAAGACAAACGAGCGTACGGGTCACCTGGTGTTAAGTGATCACCGCCGCCCACATTTTCTTCTAACACCAGAGGAATCACAGGAGCGTTGCTGGCATTTTTGGAGGTGCACGTGCTTTTTTTGAAGGTACCCATGTTGTATTGACCCGGAAACACCGCACTAGGAAGCTCATTTCACAGCTTGGTTGTTCGTCGAAGAAAGTTCCTTGAAAACCGCACTGTGGAGGAACGCCACACATCCAGGTGGTGGGGACGATATACTAATGTGTGGCGTGTTAAGTATTAAAATGTTAAAAACGTTTATCAAAAGTCTGCTTTCGTGTTTAGTTCTTTCGATAATGTTTATTTGAAATGTTTTGTCTTTTGTAATGTTTTCAATCACTCAACAATATTTAACATGAACCAAAAAATACATCCAAAAACCAAGCACCAAGAAGATATCAAACATATTTCTGCGGAAACATTGCAATGAGAATCAAACGCCTAAAATGGACTGGGGTTGGTCACACACTGCGAAAGAATTATTCAAATTCAAATTCAAAAAAATATTTATTCACTGTAAAACGTTATAAGCTATTTAGTGCAAGTCAGGATGAAGTACAAAAGTTACAATAGCATTCAAATGAGTATAACAATATTTATTAACAATAAATTTAGAAACATTATTCCCAACTATATATATATATATATATATATATATATCATTCAAATAATCTTTCACATTATAATAACCTTATATGTAAATTTATTTTTTACGATACATTTTTTAATGGTAATATTTTAATATTATTTGGGAGTTTATTGTAAAATATAACACAGTCCATTTTAAAAGATTTAGCAATTTTATGGAGCCTAGTAGATGGAATTGCAAGTTTATGTTTGTTTCGAGTATTGACGTATATAATACTATTCTTTTTAAATTGGCTAATATATTTATGAGCGTACAGAAGGTTCTCGTATATGTACTGGCAGTGTACTGTCATAATATAAATTTCACGAAAATTTTCTCTCAATGAATCCCTTGAACGCATTTTATAGACTGCTTGAATTTTCCTTTTTAACACAAATATGCTGTCAATATCTGCAGCCCTATCCCACAATAACATAGTAGTAAATACACAAGTCTAGCCGTTTCACCATCTGTCAGTTGCCTAATTTTTTCCATCGCAAATTCTGCAGAGCTTAGTCTATTTCATAAGTTTTTTATATGAGCTCCCCATTGAAGCTTAAAGTCTTATGATAATTATAATCATATAAAGTTTCCAAGGCAAACGTAAATATGGCCACCTTTTACCCACCTGGCAGTCATTGCAGAAATGATTATTATTGGGAACATCTGAAGTGAAACGTATCTTATAAGTAAACATGAAATAACAGCCTACAAATGAGTCTGTAGATGAGTTTCCTATAAGTTAAAAATATTACGACATTAGATTACGAGTATAATATGCATAACTTCAACAAACAAAAACTAGTTCCAACATAGTTGTTCGCCTTGATCCCAACATATTTTTTGATTGTATTTCTTATAGGCTATTTTTAAATATATAATAAAAGTGGCTATTTGTAAGACTGAGGTGTGTTTGTACTAAAATTGGTAACAAGTCTAGATTTAATCTGTTTATAGAAAATCAGCAACAGACTAAAAGAAATCACCGACAATTTTAGATAACATTTTACTTGACTACAAGCTATTTTGTTTTTGTTTTTTTATAAAAATAAGGGACGAGACGAGCAGGACGTTCAGCTGATGGTAATTGATGCGCCCTGCCCATTACAATGCAGTGCCACTCAGGATTCTTGAAAAACCCCTAAAATTCTGAGTGGCACTACAACTGCGCTCGTCACCTTGAGACATAAGATGTTAAGTCTCATTTGCCCAGTAATTTCACTAGCTACGGCGCCCTTCAGACCGAAACACAGTTCTGCTTACACATTACTGCTTCACGGCAGAAATAGGCGCCGTTGTGGTACCCATAATCTAGCCGGCATCCTGTGCAATGGTAAAACTATGCTAATAGTATTAATACTATCTCTACTAATAGTATTGTATTCAATGTCTTTGAATGACCATAATTTTATGGACACTGCACACTTATTTATTGTTGTACACAAAAAAGATGAATGTGTTTTACTGGGAACATGAATGCATTGGGTGTGTCCAAGACTTAAAGAAAGTAGAGGAAAACCTGTTAGCACCATTTAAGATGCACTATTCAGAAACTTTCTCCGTGTTACTGACTCTGGTTTGGAAAGGCTATCATGTTGGACTATATAAATATAGACACTAATTATAGATAAGCAATCTCAACTACGAAAAGTTTATTAGGCTTCAAGTTTCTTGGCCACCACGGGGAATCATATATTTAAGTATATGTTTCTGATTCCAACTAACTGTGCGCAGAATGAATAAATAGATTGCATGAGGACTGTTCCAATAATATAGATGACATATCCGAGCAGGAAGCGATTTTCACCCTTATATTTAATCCCTACTAATATTATAAACGTGAATATAAGTTTGTTTGTTACGTTGATTTTAATGAAATTTGGTACAGCGATAGACTAGAGCTTGGGAAAGGACATAGGCAACATTTTATCCCGGAAAATTCCTACAGGATTTGTGAAAAACTGAAATTCACGTCGATGAGCTATAACTATACCGATAGTAGGTTTAGTTTGCTATAGCAATCTTCCTCGATATAAGATTCATATAATAAGTTGAGAACGGGAGCGAAAAGGGGAACCCGAACTGGAACAGGACACGAGGTAATCTTCAATTCCAAACTAGCTTATTATTTTTAAGAACTCTTTATCCACGCGGACTAAGTCGCGGGCGTCAGCTAGTAGAATATAAAGTAATGGAAAGTATATCAAATATTATATAATGTTAAAAATATAACGCATTCTTTGAAAAATATCTACAGCTACATGTTAATATATATAAAATACGTGACAAGTTGTTTGTCCGCGATGGACTCCTAACTAATGAACGGATTTCAATGGGGATTACTTCATGTAATGAGTAGTGAGTGCAGTTTAGTCCAACTTGAGAGATAGGATACTTTTTATATCGATTTGGGACCCATAATTATTTTTATTTCCAATATTTGTTTTGTATGAACATATTTTCTATGAGAGAATTTAGTGACGCACGGTTTGACAGTTCTGCTGTGAAACAATTTCATTATAACAACAAGGAGCATACGTTACGAAATAATTCTTGATGTTTTGAAATATTATTGGCAATTTTTTTTTATTATTTACAGAACAACGTCCGTCAGCTAGTAGTATACTAAATGTGTTTTTTACTTACAAACATTTCAATTTGAGCATTAACAATCGTCTGTCCAGGCCTGTATTTGAGACACTCCACCATTTCCCTGCTGTCTGTAGTTGGACAGCCAACAATAGCTGCCAATGCCTTAGCCTTCTGGGCTGCCTTGACAGAATAAGTCCACGACGCAAACGCCGCACCACTGAACGCTATACCACGGTTGAACTTATCTGAAAAATTAAATGAAAGGTAAAAACTATTCTTGGTAACTCTAGCCGAGGGAACTCGAACTTTCGTATGTGCGGACTAGATTATGATTATTTTATAGCAATAGCATTGACAGTACAATATTGTATATTTCATTAAAATGAGCGTAAAAGAAGAATGCTGGGAGAGTTTCTCAGAGTGCCATTTGTTTCCGAAGCGATAGTAGTATCTAGTATATTAGAAATGATATCGAAAATAATTCTAAAGGAATCAGTTTTGAGAAAATAAATGCCTTTTTATGACTTTTTCTTTAAACATATCAACAATTTACACATAAAAATAATATTATTTAAATAATATTACAATTATTAGGTTTGCATAAGGTGTATTAAATCAAATCTTGATTAAGTTATTTTATATTTTTTAACTTTTGAAGTCGATTTTTTTAAAAGTATATTTTTTACTTTTTAGTGTCTTAAAGTTTGCTCTGCAAACTACTGTATCAGGTAAACTATTACATTTCGTTGCTATTTATTAACCGACTTCAAAATAGGAAGAGGTTCTCAATTCGACTGTGTGTGAACCAATCTTGATGACTCTTTTTCTTTTTGAAAGCTGTTGCTGGTTTTGGAATACCTTTATTGATGTCGGTTGCTTTTTTGTCATATTATATTAAATAGTATTTTTTTTAAATAGATATGGGTGGGAAAGGTATCGCACGCCTTAAACAATATATTTCCCAAGAAACAGGAAAGGAAGAAAGGAATCCACTCCGTAAAAATACTGTTCGAAACTCTATTTCACGTTCTTGTGAGACAGTGAAGTATCATGAAGAACGTTTGTTAGCTACGAATCACAGATTGCCTAAGACCCATTTATCGGAACACGGGTTTATAATAATATAATATTACTAGCTGACCCGACAGACGTTGTTATGTGCATAATAAATAAAATACTGTTTTTTTATGTATTTGTCAGTAATAATTCATAACACCAAGAATTATTTTGTAAGATATGCTCCCTGTCAATGACGTTCTATATTATCAATACAACGTCATTGCACTCTGTTGTTAACTATAATGAAATTGTTTCACAGCAGAACTGTCAAACCGTGCGTCAATGAATTCTCTCACAGAAAATATGTACATACAAAACAAATATTGAAAATAAAAATAATTATGGGTCCCAAATCGAAATAAAAACTATCCTATCTCTCAAGCTGGACCAAACTGCACTCCATGAAGTAATCCCCATTTAAATCCGTTCTCCTCATCCACGTAAACAAAAATGTTCATAAAATGAAAACTACTGGGCCAAACTATGTTAAATTTATGGGACCGAATGGCAACTATTCCGCATCAAGTTAAAGAAGAATCACGTAAATTGCATCATTAAAAAAATATACCAATCGAATTGAGGACCTCCTCTTTATTGAAGTCCGTTAAAAAATATAATGATGTAGGTATATCATGCACAAAAACATTCGTGATATTATATCAACTGAAGGTAATGCGCAGGTGAATCTTACCCGTCATTCTGTACTGTTGACGTCGACCGTCCGGCGGTGCGATGCGATGGTACTTTAAAACTACCCACTAGTATTATAATTTTAACTTACTAAACCTATTTTAATTAATATGTATTTACTGTACGCTTTAAGATGCAATTTAGTAAACCTACTTTTTATAACATAGCACAACGGCTCCTATTTCTGCCGTGAGGCAGTAATGTGTAGCATTACTGTGTTTCGGTCTGAACGGCGCCTGTAGCTATTGAAATTAGTGGGCAAATGAGACTTAACATGCTTATGTCTCAAGGTGACGAGCGCAGTTGTAATGCCGCCCAGAATTTTTGGGGTTTTTCAAGAATCCTGAGCGGCATCAGCTGAACGTCCTGGTCGTCTCGCCCCTTATTTTAAAACTCTCCTTTATGGAAACTACTTTATAGAACAATAAATGTCTTAAACCACATCCCGTCTCCTCCCTTGCCAACCATTTTTTATGGGAGAGGAAGACAACCGAGCATACAGACGGGTCAACTGATGGTATATGATACCCGCGCTTTGTTTACCGACTTCAAAAAGGAGGAGGTTATCAATTCGATCTGTATTTTTATTTTTATGTATGTACACCGATTACGATATAATTCTTCCTTTGTTTGATGCGAAATAGGTGCCATTACGTCCCATAAAATTTTTATATAGTTTGGCCCAGTAGTTTTCATTTAATGGACATTTATATGAAAATTTTCGTCTACCTGGATGACATAATTGTTTTGGAGTTTTGATTCAGGTTGATAATATATTGCACTGACGTAAAACCTATCAATAGGTAGCACATGTATGGTAGTAATTTGATACTTTTCAGTTTTTAAAGTCGGTTTTTTTAAACGTAGTTTTTTTTTACACCAGAGGAATCACAAGAGAGTTGCCGAGAGAGAGAGAGACAGAGTTGTTACAACACCGTATGGACATACATATGAATAAGAAAACTGAAAGATATTGGACGTTGTACGTGGCAGGATCTTACTGGGGGAACTACGGTGAGCTGGCGAACCGAAGCTATAATTCCCTATGTCAACAACATCATCTGTTACTAATAACATAAACACAGATGTTTCTAAGCCCGGTCCCATAAATAAATAGAGGAGGACTACCACAGAATTGCTTACAATAAAAGTTTTAATTTAAAAGTCTCTTTTTTTAATACTATACGTAAAATATAATGTGTACGTCTTAGTTAGTTTTTTTCAAATATAGTGTATACCGACTGAACGTTGAACGGGTGCTGCTTGCGGTGCCAGGTCGACCTGTCATAGTTGATGAATCATTGTATTTGTTGGATGCAATTACTAATTGTGACAGTAATCACGACCATCATGTTCACGAAGCATCCTTACACAAACATTGAGCTCAATCTCTATAGGTTGGTGCTGATATATTGGATATACGATAATTTATAATTATGCATTTAATTCTTTATTACTTTTCATGAAATAATCTATATTATTTAAACACGTTTCATATACTTGATTGTAAAATACTCTATTTGATTGAAAAGTGTGGCCGTTGAGTCTCTTATATGTTCTTTTCACGAGCCTAAGTTTTTACGAACATATGGTAAATTCAGTAATTTATAAGAAATATTTATAGTGACTATTCAGAAGCGCTTAGTTTAAGCCTATTTGAATTAAATTTATTTGACTTGGAATTTGATATAATTTTGATTTAATTTTGCAGACAAGCATGGCTATGAATTCTTGGTAGGTGATCCTATCGATGCTGCTACTTGGAAAAAGTATTCAACGTCAATGATAAACAATTTTTATTTCTCAAAGTTATTTCTTTCGCAGTAGACAGGGAGTACTCAAGAAGGCAATATAATAAATATACCGCATAGTCCTTCAATTTTGGCATAAATAAAAATGGTAAACGTCATTTCAATTAATGTCTAGCTATATCCTTTTTCTTGCAAATCTTTTTGTAGGCGTGTTAGAAAATGTACTGAAAGAATTAATTCTTAATATATCACAATTGAAAATTTTTATGACAGCTCTTATACTACGAAACATAAAAAATTAAAACTTTCCTTTCATTGAAAACAAAAAGGCAAACTGATATAAAACTAATAAAAATGTCGTTTCTTCTAAAGAAAACACAACAATAAACCAATCATCTGTAAAATGATATTTTGAGTCTTCACTTACGATGTTTCTTCCATGTGATCTGTCTACATTATTAGTAAGACTATAGGTATCTGTTGTGTCTGTATTTATCTTTCATGATGTTTTGATAATATGTTAGCTCCCGTGGTTGGGCTCAAACCTTGATCGATTCTTAGAAGCCTCCGGGCTTTTATGTTACAAGTTAATGAGCTCACGTAGCATGAATACTAACAATATAATTTAATAAACTACACAAGGTCGTTAATCAAGCGAAAGGAAGGTTATCCATATTGAAGTTTCCCGCCAAAAACACTATATGGTAGTTATAAATATTTGGCAAGAAACTTTGAGAAATTTCCTTTGCACAGGATGCCGGCTAGATTATGGGTACCACAACGCTATTTCTGCCGTGAAGCAGTAGTGTGTAGGCATTAGTGTGTTTCGGTTTAAAGGGCGCCGTAGCTAGTGAAATTACTGGGCAAAAGAGACTTGTCATCTTATCTTATATCTTAATAACCATCAGCAGAACGTCCTACTAGTCTCGTCCCTTATTTTCATAAAAAAAAATCGGGAAAAAGGAATGATTTTTATGGATTAAGAAGACAAACCCATTCATTCATAACATCAGAGGAATCATACGACTGTGATGGCCTTTCACTATTGGTATCTACATTTGGTTACTTGTACTTAGTTCAATTTTAGGACTCCATATATTATAAATATAAATATTTCTCTTACCTTTAGACATTGGCGACAGATAGTGATAGTGCACACTAGCGCCACCCGCGGAACATCCTGTAAGTGTTACGCTGTCAGGGTCGCCTCCGAACATTTTTATGTTCTGCTTTACCCACTGCAGCGCGAAAGACTGGTCTTTCAAACCGTAGTTTCCTGGAGATGCTTCATCTTCGGTACTCAGAAAGCCTTGAAAAAACAATGAAAAGTATGTAGGCCATTTTAACTATTTTATTTTGTATGTCATAGGTTACACGGGCAAGAAGCTCTTCTTCGCAAGAGCGGAAATTAATGTTCACATTTTGACATGATTTCTACCGACTGCAGAATTAAAACTCTGCCGTCAGTAGAAATTCCAAAAGACTTTTTATCTCTATGATATACCAAGTAGTCTTCTAGTACCTAGTGCCCAAAATGGTTGAAGTAATTTAAGGTAATTGTTATGACTTTATGATATATGTATTCAATGAATAGAAGCGATTCTCTCGCTAGGTGTTGCGTGATCAATTGACCGACTTTTAAAGCACACAAAGTACAAAAATATTATTCTTTATGGTCTTGAAAATCTTTTTGTATTATTAGTCCGTCAGTATGTGGTATATCAGCTATAAAAATCTGGAAGGAATAGAAAATCTCAAAGTACATCCAACTAACACGTTCTTTAGAATTATTGTGAAGGGGGTTAAATACAAATATGTATAGCTTTATCATTCATTTCTGCCCATAAGTGTGTCAACCGAACTGAATCACCAATATGCGAACCGTTACTCAGAAAGTCGATCTCACACCGCTTATTTTAGAAACAATATATATCGTGGACTATAAAACTACTGAGGTTATCGTGTCTGTAACTGGATACAAACAAAGGCAGCTCAAGTAACATACAGACATTAATTGACATCTAGATATTCTATTACAATAGGTTTATAATAATGGATCAATTCACTGAAATTAAATGTCGTTATTAAAAGGATATCTACGTATTCAGCATTACCAGCATATTAAAATATTACTTCTTGGATTGTTAGCTTAGCTTCTCAGAATATTAACGCCTGACAGATGTAAGGCACGGACGAGTAAAAAAAGAAGGACTCCGCGCCGTGATATTAGCAAGTGAAGCACCGTTATGCTAGTGTGGGTGCGGTTACGGGGAATACTAGTTACACAATGTTATCTCCCTTAAATAATCATATTATATGGCCACAAATACTTATATAGTATCGTTTTTACACTTTTTCACAACGCACGCCGGCACTGATCTGACAAAGACGTTGACAATTCTCATAATGGCCGCCTATCGGCCTGTAGTAGTGTAAGTGTGTGCGTGGGGCTATGTATTTACACGTTAATCGGCTTGTTTTGGGGCTACACTGTTATGTAAGGTGACACGGAGTCCTAATTTTTTTACTAGACCGTGATGTTAGGGTTTCTTTTCAAAGTTAAGTTCATGGATTTCTATAGCAACATAACACTTTACTTCTATAGCAATATAACGTTTCAGCGATATGGAACCCGTTACTCAACTTATAATAACCACATCGAAATAATCCAAAAGAAGTTTACACGAATGTTAAATCATCGTTGCTACAATTTGTGAAGGTGATCTAGGTTGTACTCAATTGTTCCTTCTAAAATGATTATGTTAACCATTATTCATCATCGTCATTTCATCCAGAAGACGTCCACTGCTGGACAAAGGCCTCCCCCAAAGATAGCCATGACGATCGGTCCTGCGCTGCCGTCATCCAATATTCCGGCGATTGTTGACCAGATCGTCGGTCCATTTTTTGGAGGGCCTACCAACACTACTTTCCCTGCCCACTGCCACTTTAGTTAGGCAACTGTCTGGGCTATGTCGTTGACTTTGGGTATCCTACGAATCTCCTCATTTTTTGTTCTTCTTATTTCTGATTCGAACTCGCGGGAAACAAAATTTTCATTAAATCATTCATAATTTCGATAATGTATCTGATGGATTTGAATCTGCCGACTTTGTGCTAGAATTTCAGTATCGATTTGTTAGGTGACCCGTAAAAATAGCTTAATTTAGAGTTAAAGACAATAGCTGGACATCGTACCCAAAGGACCCAAACGGTAGTTCAAAGTCACAACGACCATATCGCGATCCATGAAGTGATCTGCCTTGTACAGTGATCCAGCACCGTACATGAAGGCTCCACCGTGGATGAATACCAGCACCGGAAGATTAGCACCGATCTGGACCCTCGGAGAGTGCACGTTCAGGTAGAGACAGTCCTCATCACCTGCAATTTTTTAAATTCAATTTCAGTCGATATTAATAATGCAAATCCGAGGTTAAGGCTCAAATTTCCTACGTTATACTGGAGACTAGAGGAGTTACTGAAATAGTTCTTTTTTATTATGAAAGTAAGTGACGGTACGAGCAGGACGTTCAGCTGATGGTAATTGATACACCCTGCTCATTATAAGCCAGTGCCGCTCAAGATAATTGAAAAATCCAAAAATTCTGAGCGACACTACAACTGCGTCACCTTGAGACATAAGATGTCAAGCCTCATTTGCTTAGTAATTTATAACGTATCTATGGTTGTAGAAGGACTGACTATATTTGCAGTTTTGGTTCACGGCATTACTGCCTCCACACTTATTTTTGTCGCCATACGTACTTGTTCTGTTTCCTACCTTGGAGGGTGTGTGTGTGTGTGGGATCCTTCATCCCAATATACCGTTCCGAAGATAGTTAATCCAAAGAAAACACTTCATAAGAACAACAGCAACAAGGAAAATAATATAAATAGCAATTTTCATCACATCTCGTACCATTTGTCACAATCCCGGATTACGATCCCGTGGGATTATTTAAACACGTGATAGCGCGTTCATTTGTAATAATAACAGAATAAAGCTTTTCGTTGCTTTTGTTTCATGTTTCTATTTCCGTTTTGACTTAATGTGACGAATGCGAGCAACAAGATATATTTCATATATTAAATGGGAAATTAATTAACTGTTCTAGATATAATGACAAATTAGATTCAGTTTACCTCAGGGAAAATAATTTCCTTTCTTAAAAAACAATTTAAGCATTTTTAACCTTTAGGGATAAACCTTTGAATGCCAATGGGTATTGTTCCTCTTGAGGCCCAACTATAAAGTTGATTTTTGCTTGTACAGTCTGAAATCCCACAGTTCATGAACCATTCTCAGGCAGAAAGTGTAAGCTGCTTAGTTGAGCTCGACTCTATAGTTTCCTGGCGCCAATACCAGCGTTATCCTACACGAATAACAGAGACAATTAACTTCTTTTTTTACCTTTATTAACGGTTTTAAGCCTAGTTGTGCTTGATTCAATGCCCTTTAAGAACTGCCTGTCATAATTAGAATTCACATTTTTAGTAGTTTTGTCAAAGTTGTGGTAGGCACAACCTAGCAAGAACATTAATCATTGCTAATCTTCGTTTGATACCCCACATTAAATTACTTGTTTACACTAATCTCTAAAATCGTAGTACGTATGGAATAATTTATTTTTATACAGGCCTCTGTTTATCCACCACACATTTCCAGCCTCATAAATTCTGAGATTTGCTTTTCGGCTGTCCATTTGAATTTTTAAATATAAAAATCATTTTGAATAGGCTCACGGGATAGGGAGAGGCCAGATTGGCCTACTCTTCCAAGTGACCACGGAACTGAACGTCGCTCGATATATCGACGCCATGTATGCCAATACAGGCTGTGGCAGTTAGAGGAGTGATCTCGAATCGACAAAGGGAGACCTTTTCGCGGTAAACGGACAAACTTACGTCTTCTTTGGGTTGAATTGGACTAAGTTTTCTAGGTCACATTCAGAGCCTGTGCAAAGCATAGTCTCGATTTCAGACACAAGTTTGTTCCGGTTCTCGTCGACGCTATCCAGGGACATTTTGGCACGACTGGTATAGGAAGCATACCCTATCTATATATCTATCCTAATATAGTCTGCATAGCAATAAATACTGCCGATTTGCAGCATATCATTGATATGCAGAAGAAACAGTGTAGGGAATAGCAGCCAGGCGGGACCAGCGTTTATGGGTTTGAATTTGAATAAAAAATACTGCATTCATATGTAGTTCAATTGCTTTTATATTAATTGAGGACTTTTACCAACAATCTTCTGTGCGAACGGTTCATACTGAAGACAATCTGGCAGTACTCTGGTTGCATCCCAAGTCCCACTCCATGGTTTCATCTGCTGTGGTTCCTACACAAAAACATAATTAGCTGTTATAATTCTTTAGTGATTGTCGGGGTAACATACTTGCCGTGTGGTGCTTTTTGTGTCAATAAAAAATACTTGATGGATGTAAAAGTAGTAAAAATTACAAGTATTTAAAAATCATCGGTGGCGAAATATGTCCCACTGCATTTTACTTATTGAAAATCGTGAGTGAAAAACGAGTAATAATATAAAATAAAATTTAATAATAATTTACAGTTGATTATAGACTATAAGTTACATAAGTTCAATCATTAGATATTAAAAGGATAAAATATAAGAAATAAATACCGAATCATTTTTATTTATCGCAATGTTTCCGAAGATTACGTTTAAATTCCTGTAGACTTATTATGTAGTTTTTTATTTATCTCATTGTACTGCCTAAGCAGTCGTGGTACTGGTGAAAATGACCCTAAGTTTGTTCAATAGCATGGTATATCAAAAATACACGAATTAACTTTACGAGGCATTATTAATTTATTTATTATTAAATATCTTGAATAAAATATCACTATATTTGGCAGAAAAATAAATTGAGCAAGTTAGGTGTAACGACTACTGACTATATAAACAAAATGTCTGTAACGATCAATTAGAATATTATAATAATTTAATGCTAATAATACTACAAGTCCGGAAATTCAAAATGAATATTCTAGCTCACGATCCAAACAGAATTCTAATATTTGCAGTTGCCCCGTTTGTGGTTTTCGTTCCGTGTTCACAGTGCCGTTTGTGATTTGCGATGCGTATATTTTGTTATAATGACCAATTATGTTTCGTTAATTTGGTAATTGATGCGTAAAAACAACAAACGAAGACATTGTTAATTATCTCCATTTAAATGTTTGCATGCAACTAGTAACGGGTGATTGGTAATTGTGTGAGAATCGAAAGATTAAGTATCATATTTGCTTTATAATTTTATTACTACTACTAGCAATGCCTCGCGGTTTCACTCGCTTAGATACCGATCTCGTGGTAGTGGGAAGTCTACTAAGCCGGATTATCGATTTATTTTTGTTAACACAAAAGTTTTACTTCACCTAGTTATTATTTTATTATTGCATTATTTTCTTTATTTTGACATTTTTAAATTTTTTATATCTTATTATAAATATATTATAAAATAAAGTTTAATAATTTAAAAAGTATTTTACAGGTATTAGTGGTATGGTCTTTAATAAAACCATCTAATGAGATAAGGATGTACACAGAGGCATCAATCATTTTGTTCGATTATCGTCGGCACTTTTACCAACTTTTAAAATCTAAAAGAGTAGTTTTATTTGCATAAATATAGAAGTAAGACATATGGTATCGCAGACTTTTTTGTAGATATTGATACGTTCTATAATACTGTAGAATATTTTTTGTTCCATCATAAATATTTTTCGCAGCGCACGCGATGACAGATTTTATGACAATTTTTTTCGCACCTTGGGTTATATTATGACATTTTTATTAAGGATCCCTCTTTTTTGAAAATGTAATATAGCCTATGTCACTCAGTGAAGAGGCAGCTTTCTAATGGCGAAAGAATTTTTGAAATCGGTCTTGTAGTTTTTGTGTGAAAACATGACAAACATACATAAAAAACACACAATTGTTTCCTCTTTATAATATTAGTTTAGATGACATAATATGATATCATAGATAAACATTAAGAATGGATTTACGGCTGTTATTTATATTCTATCGCAATCGTAAAATAGAAATTGGAGATTAAAATAGTAAACCATTTCCTGCTTTTGGCATTTCAATATCCGATCTATGGAACGATTTGGTCAGTTCTTTTTTCAAACCATCTTTGGAATGATGTATTTGTTTTTTTATTCGTTTGTGACGTGATGAAGGACGGAATTAACAGGTGAATGACTTTTCTATTTTTAAAGACGGCGGTTCGTTACACCCATTAGGTTAAAAATAAACACAATTGTCTACGTATAGAGAGTTATATGTATGTATAGGAAGAGATATCTAGAATACCAGAATCGATAAGGATAGCAAAATAAGTTTAAGTAGTCTTTGATAAGATCATTTAAATCTTTATGATTTCTCGTAGTTGCAATCCGAAACGCTGTCACCCGAAGATATCTAATTGAAACAGTACAGGGTACTTGGTTCATAAGTCAAAAAGTAACACTTGTTAACGTCAAAGCTAGATTTTTTATTAATACGGCTTTACTCACGTTATTGTCGGTGTCGGTACCGACTAGTTTCAGACCATAGGAAAGTAAACTTTGCCACAATTTTTACTCAATATTTACAGCTTTATATTTATCTGAACAAAGTTGTTTATCATATGCATTTTAATGTTTACACGTTTATATCAGAATGCCAATTAAAGAGCCCTCGATATTCCTATGCTTTTTTATGTAGTATAAACGATTATCATCATAAGCACATTGAGGAACTTTCTAGAAACTGTGACATTCATAATGCTAACACGAGGAACAAACATAAACTTGTTATGCCTACTACACTGTTGGGTCGAGTTAGTAAGTCTTTTGTTGGGCGATGTATATGCTTCTACAATATGATCCCAGAAAATGTAGAAAACAAATTTGTTACGAAATTTTAAAGAACTGTTAAAAAACGTTTGTGTGGGAAAGGTTATTATAGCATAAACGATTTTCTTAATGACACCACGGACTGGGAATAAAGCGAACACCCTCAGGCTCTTTAATTATAAATGTTTATTGTACGATATTACATTGTAATCCATATTTTATATTAAAAAAAAAAGCCCGCTGAGTTTCTTGCGCCCATTCTTCTCAGGTCTGAGGCAGTCTCTCTTGAATGGGTGGTAGATTTTGACGTTCAGTAAGTGATTTTAAATCCTAATTTGATTAAAAATATTTGAATTTGATACAGTCTCTACACCAAGCCAGTGCCAAGGTGGGACTTGAGGTGAACCTAACTAAAACCAAGATGACCTACAACAGCTGGAAAAACCCTATAATAATCAATGAAGAACAACTACAACATGTTGAGAAATACATATACCTACTTGGGGAAATTGTTTTGCTAAAAACAGCGACATACTAGAAATAGAAAAAAGGGTTCAATCAACATGCAATAAATATTGGAACCTAAGGGAAATTTTCAAATGTAATATGCCCACAGACATCAAAACAAAAGTTATGAACTCGAGTCTCTTGCCATGCCTAATACCATGCCAGACGTGGAAGTTCTCGTCTAAAGCCACAAATAAAATCAGGTCCTCTCAAAGGGGGCTAGTGAGGAGAATGCTCAAATTAAGTAAGATAGATAAAGTAAGACATACTAAGATAAGAAAAACAACCAATGTGACCGCGCTCTACCTTATGCATTAAAACTAAAATGGAAATAGGCTGGCCTTGTCGCAAGATGTACAGACCAGAGATGGACTGCGAGAGTAACATCGCGGAGCGGCAAGAGAAGCCGAGGGAGACCACTAACCAGATGGGACGTCGAGCTCAGATGGACAGCTGGCCGTAACTGGATAGACATAGCACAGGATAGAGACGCGTGGGCATCTTTGGAGGAGGCCTTTACCCAATCCGAGGTTCTTGGTAATTAAATCAACTTACAATATTAAAAAAACTTTGTAAAGCAAGAAATAAATGACTTATTTTATTTATCAAACGATGATAAGTGACATCATTTTCCCGCTACAAAACACTCTAATAAGTATAACAAAAAATACCTAAAGCAGGATTTTCACTGTCCGCGTACATACATACTGAGGGCACGCGTACAAGCAAAACAGCATAGGAGTACTCTTGGATTTCTGTTTGCTCACATTCTAGTGCAGAATGCTAGTAGCGTTTGTCTCCTTACACAACCAATATAAAAACAACTGGTTTGATGCTGTGAGTTATAGAAGTTATTTTTGTTAATGAAAATAAGGGACCAGACGAGCAGGGCGTTCAGCTGATGGTAATTGATATGCCCTGCCCATTACAATGTAGTGCCGCTCAGTATTCTTGAAAAACCCAAAAATTCTGAGCGGCTCTACAATTGCTCTCGTAACGTTGAGACATAAGATGTTAAGTCTCATTTGCCCAGTAATTTCACTAGCTACGGCACCCTTCAGACCGAAACACAGTAATTTTTACACATTACTGCTTCACGGCAGAAATAGGCGCCGTTATGGTACCCATAATCTAGCCGGCATTCTGTGCAAAAGAGCCTCCCACTGGTAACGGATAAAACTGATTATGATTGAAGTATAAATGATAAAATTGAAAGAAGGCAGAAGAAATGATTTAAGACAGAATTTTTCAACTGGGTGATACATATTTAATCGAAAAAAAACACAAAAGAATTCAAAAAGCACACTTGAGAAAACAATAACCCCTATAGACAAATTTCTAGTAGCTCATTTCAATTTTCCTTAGATGACGCCATTTTGTTTTTATAAAATAAACCGAATGAACTTTTCCATTACGCAGTCCTTGAACAGTGAAAACGCGGCTTAAGATAAGCTATTGCGATGCAGAGACTTGAAATCCAAATAGGTGGTAAATACTACGAATGTTTGAAATCTGCCATAGCATCAGTTACCACGCTCTTCAAGTCGCAGAACAACAGTACAAAAAAAAGGACAACTGAGTTGAATAAAGGGTTAATCAATTTTTATTTTGCACTAAAAAAACATATATAACATAAGATTGATATTAGAATGATATTGAAACATTTACAAGTTGCCAGTATTTTAAAAAGAGAACATGTTCTGATGAGTACTTATTCAGACCGGTTATAGAAGGAAGTGGAATCAGTTGACTCATAATACGCATATAAGCTGTGATTTTTAATATTGCGTAAGCAAACGAAAAAATGGTTTATTATAACTTATTTAATGTTCTGTGGTTATATATATTACATTAGATAGTTTAGCTAAAATTTGTACATTATAATTGAATTCCTATATTTATTTATTTATTTATTTAATTCAGAGACATCTCCATATATATTAGTAAATGTATTAGTAACAATACTTATTATGAACTACGTTAGTATTATTAGTGAAATATATTTATAAACCTAGAGCTAACTGTATCCAGTGTTTCTGGAAGGAACAGTCAGCTCTGGCAGCAATCATCTTTAGGATGCTGTTACTGCTTACACGCAGACGCTGCAACATGGAGACCGCTTTTTTGCGCATTATGGCATGGAAACCGTCCACACATGCCTCAGCAAACATTCCAGAAGCGCTACAACGCCACGGCAGCCCTAACAGCCTCCTAAACGCATTATTATATGTGACACGTAGAACGCTATAAGCCCCGCGCGAATATGACACCCACAAGCTGCTCGAGTAAAAAGAATGCTTTGAATAATAACGCTTTAACATTATTTGTGCTTCGTGCAAACCTGCGCGCGAGCATATTACTCCTTACTGATAGCGCTCTACGCTCCCGCTCTATGTCATAGTCATCTCTTAAGTCATTCGAAATGATGTGACCTAAATATTTGAACTTATCAACAATCTCTAGCTTTTTATTTGCGAGAAATAAGCAAATTACATTGAGATTTTTGGTAATAAATAATACACAAATAAAATAAGAAAAACAAAATTTTAATAACGATGCGGGATTCGAACCCACGACCTTCGGCGTTCCGTGCCGGTGCTCTAACCAACTGAGCTAACCGTTCGAGTACCGCCTCGTTATAAAATTCTGTTTGCTTTGTTCAACGCTCAGGTTGTGGCTTCATCTACAGGATTTACTTTACGCATCGTTCTTGTTTTTCAAATTTTATATGTGTATTAATCCTAGAAGTGACGGTTATCACTTTAAAAACATAACATATTGTAATAAATAAATCTTTTTATTTAGCCCGATCTTTCGTTATCTTTTTAGATCAAGTTCGTAAGAGGGAGTTTAAGTTGGGTTTAGCGCTTCGTAAGTTGTATTTTCTGTATATAGAATTAGAATAAAATAAACTTATTCTATTATTATGTATGTGTTTTTTTTGGATTGTTTGCTTCAGAAGGGGCAAGTTTACGGGCTTAAGAATAAAAGAAACATATCCTTTTATTATAAAATACATTACATATATAAATGTGTAATTTTGGATATATATATTTGGAGATTATGTTTAGCTAAAACTTGTAAATAATAACTGAGTTTTTAAATTACATTTAGATTTTTGGTACAAAATAATCTTTTTATTTAGCCCGATGTTTCGATGATCTTTTTAGATTAAGTTCGTTAGAGGGGCTATGTTTGGTTTTGCGCTTCTGAATTGGTATTTTCTGTAAGTGGATGGGTTTAAGAATAAATTTAATAGCCTCACATATCACTCATGAAAGAAAGCTATTCTCTTTTACCAAAATGTATTTTTGTATCTATGTATTCGACAGTCTGATGTTGTTTAAAATACCGCTAAATCGGAGTGACGTGTGTGTTTGACTAAAACACGGATAAATATTAAAATTGAAACCTAGCTAGATCCCCTGCCCCTGAAATTCCCTGTATACTTAATTTTATGAAAATCGTTGGAGGCGTTTCCGAGATTCAGATTATATATATATATATATATATATATATATATATATATACAAGTATTTCTCGTTTAAAGATTAAAAATAATACGTAATAAAGTTTCTGTGTTATCAATAACGTTAATATAAGGGATAATCGGTAAATATATACTCCTTGGCCTTACAAATAATCTTGGTATACAGCTATAACTGATGATAAACAAAGAAAATGCAAAATGTTTAAAATATCGTTGACAACACTGTCAATACAATTATAATTCTGAAGTATTCCTAATGACAAGCTGCCATGCAAATAAACGCGGGAAACGTTATACGTCCGAACAAACCATTCGTAAGCAAAATGTCTATTTGTAAACATTTAACATATTCTTGGTTTATGCCTATTATTATTTAGTTACTAGTTGACCCGACAGACGTTGTTCTGTATATAATAAATAAAATAATGTTTTTATATAAATTTGTCAATAATATATCATAACATCAAAAAATACTTCGTAAAATATGCACCTTGCTGTCGTAATGAAATTGTTTCACAGCAGAACTGTCAAACCGTGCGTCAATAAATTCTCACATAGAAATTATGTATGGAAACATCAAAGGAAAAACAAATTTGTTGTTTTTATTTAATTTAGCAGCATTTTCCTATTTATTCACCTTTTCAACCTTCCCTGGACTTCCACAAATAATTCAAGACCAAAATTAGCCAAATCGGTCCAGCCGTTCTCGAGTTTTAGCGAGACTAACGAACAGCAATTCATTTTTATATATATAGATAACTTTATGCCAATTTTATTTGTAACGCCGCTTGTGTCAATGGACTTATAATTAGTACTTGAGATTATTTACAGAGATAATTATTACAGATTTATATAAACACGTATTTGTTGACAGTAATTATTATAGTCGATAAAATTAATTGTATTGTTGTTTGACAATTTAAGTAATTTGTGATACATAAATCAGTAATGACCTAAATCGTATTATCGGTTGCAAGTAAAACGTAAAACGGCCGTTTTGAATAACCTATCTATTCTTAGTTTAACTTACTTGAGGTACACAAATCTATCCTTTTACGCTTACTTACATTTCAATAACCAATCGACACAAAATATTGGACTATAACTATATTGGACAACTATGGATAGATACAATATTGTCATTGAACGGTGACAGCAATGTATCCTTAAGTTAAACTTAGGTTAGATAGATTATTGAAAACGGCCGTAAATCATTAACTCGAATCAACTACCTAACCATAACTCGTTTAAAGCACGTTATAATTACCTTGACCTACCTATATCGGCGTATCTATCAAAGAGGATATATTAAAGTAGGTATCTTTCAATTTTTAAGATGTAAGACTTGAAAAATTATCAAATTTACTGACACGATGCCGATATAAGTTGAATTATTTATGGGCACCCAATTATACAGACACAAATCCTTATTTTTTATTGGAGTTTACTTATCAGGAATCGATTTTCATATAAGGCGCCCGGTATGAGAAAAATGTGGAGAGTAAAACCTACTCATCAAATGGGATAGTAACGTTTTTGGTGCGCATAATTTCTCGCGCACCTTTCCACTTTTCAGATGTGTGTGTGTATGTATATATACACAGCATACTGCGTGATAGTTTATGCATGTAGTATAATATACCTATTAGGGTGTGCCAAAATGTAACTTCCTTGATGGACAGTTAAAATTAACAGGAGTTGTGTTTGGGCATTTCCTGACATATTTTGAGCGTTAAGGATTTATTTGATTTTTTAATTAGTACGCTTTTATTAGCTTCTGCTGCATGTCTGTTTGTAACCGACTCCATTGGACTTGATTTTGTTTAGTACCTGTTCAAAGACAATCGACTCGACTCTTGACAACAACGGAAAAACACCGCCGACCATTTCGCGGTGCCAGAGCTCTATGCCTGAAGTATAGTTCAGACAGAAAACTGTTAGGTGAGCTATGTTTTCGTTGGACGTCAGGAAGTCGAGCGGGCCGGATGGCATTTCTCCAATCGTGCTTAGAACGTGTGCCCCTGAGTTGACGCCGGTGCTAACGCGTTTATTCCGACACTCTTATTCCAAAGGCGTAGTTCCTGACTCATGGAAGTCAGCCCTTGTCCATCCGATCCAAAAAAAGGAGACAGTTCGGATCCGGCAAACTACAGGCCTATTGCTATTACCTCCCTGCTCTCCAAAATCGTGGAGAGCATAATTAGCCGCCAGCTCTTGGTATACCTAGAGGGTAACCAGTTGGTCAACGACCGACAATACGGCTTACGCCATGGTCGGTCGGCAGGTGATCTTCTGGCATACCTTACACATAGATGGGCTATTAAAAGCAAGGGGGAAGGCCTGGCAGTTAGCCTGGATATAGCGAAGGCGTTTGATCGTGTATGGCACAAGGCACTCCTCTCAAATATCCATCATTTGGGCTTCCCGAGAGCTTGTGCAGGTGGACCTCCAGCTTCCTCACTGGGCGCAGCATACAAGTCTTTGTCGACGGATATTGCTCGAACCCGAAGCCCGTGAATGCTGGAGTGCCCCAAGGCTGTGTGCTATCTCCCACGCTGTTTCTTCTGCGTATCAATGAAATGTTGGACACCTCCAACATACACTGCTATACAGACGACAGCACTGGTGATGCCGTATACACGGGCCATGCAGGTCTCTTTCGGGAAATCGTCGACCAGTGCCGGGAGAAACTTGTGTTTTCTATCGAGTCCTCTCTCGAGAAGATCGCGGAATGGGGTAAATTAAACCTTATCCAATTTAACCCCCGGAAGGCTCAAGTTTGCGCGTTTACCACAAAAAAAAACCATTTGCCGTATCACTGCTCTTCGACAACACTTCCCTTAAAGCATTGGGGTTGAGCAGGCTATCACCTGTAAAGTAGATCCTGTAGATGAAGCCACAACCTGTGAGTTGAACAAAGCAAACAGAATTTTATAACGAGGCGGTACTCGAACGGTTAGCTCAGTTGGTTAGAGCACCGGCACGGAACGCCGGAAGTCGTGGGTTCGAATACCGCATCGTTCATAAAATTTTGTTTATCAAATTTTATTTGTATATTAATCCTAGAAGTGACGGTTATCACTTTAAAAATATAACATATTGTTTGGGTTATATTATTGAATTTTATAAGGGATCCCTATTTTTTGAAAATAATATATATAGCCTATGTCAATCAGTGAAGATGCAGCTTTTAATGGTGAGAGAATTTTTGAAATTGGTCCAGTAGTTTTTGTGTGAAAACATTACAAAGATACATACAAAAACACAATTGTTTCCTCTTTATTTTGATGACGTAGGAATAACCTGTGGATTTGAAAACCTTACATAGAAATTTGGAAGACACTGAGATGTAATATCCGAATTGGTAGAACATAGAGTATTTATTGAAGTAGGCTTTATTTTGTGGAAATCCATAATTATCCAAATGTTTTGAGTTTTCTTTCAAAATCTGGCACGAGACTTTTGGCGAGTCAACATGTTCTGAGGGTGTCTCGTGTAGAGGCGAAACACGTGTCGAATTGATTAAAAGACAAATATTGGCGGAATTATCACTAAAGAAAACTCAAACATTTGGAGAACCTAGAGTCCTAAGATACAGCCTCTGGTTTAGTTAAGGCTTCAGTCTCTCACAATCACCTGTGTATTTCATTATATACATTTTTAGTATTTTATTTATTGTTCAAAATATACAAGAAATAAACTTCTAAACAATTTATGCCATCCTCATGAAACTCAAGTGTTTATGTGAGTTTATAGCGAGTTCACTTATTTTAAACTTAGAATATTTTAATAAAATAATTATCATTCTAAAAATATCCAAGTATACTTGCATTGTATTGAGAAATAAAATCTCATTATTAATCTTGTTTTCCTCTTATTGAGTCTCGGTTTAAGAAAAACCGGTTTTTAAGTAATTATTAATTAAATTGTTATCATTCTAAAAATATCCAAGTATACTTGCATTGTAATGTACCGTTACGTAATTGTGTTGATAAATAAAATCTTATTATTAATCTTGTTTTCGTCTTATTGAGTCTTGGTTTAAGAAAAACTGGTTTTTAAATGTTAGTGGGAGGCTAGATTATTGGTACCTTCTGCCGTGAGGCAGTAATGTGTAGACATTACTGTGTTTCGGTCTGAAGGGCGCCGTAGCTAGTAAAATTACTGGGCAAATGAGACTTAACATCTTATGTCTCAAGGTGACGAGTGCAGTTGTAGTGCCGCTCAAAATTTTTGGGTTTTTTTCAAGAATCCTGAGCGGCACTGCATTGTAATGGGCAGGGCGAATCAATTACCATCAGCTGAACGTCCTGCTCGTCTCGTCCCTTATTTTCATAAAAAAATGATTATTAATTGACACACGGGCCAAAGCCAAGTGTGGATCTTTGAAAGCAAGTGCAAGCGGAAGTATTGTTAGAATGTATTGCATTATATATGTAAATGAACATTCTTATTTTGTTATTTGGCTTAGTTCTCGTGGCAGGCTTCTTCATGATCCCTAAAATGTCACTGCTTGTGGCGATGCAGACAATGGCTGGCCCTTTATGTCGTTTCTTCATGCGTTACAACAGACAATTGCCAGACGAAACTGACGTAAAAGTGGCTCAACATACGGTGGGTCCTGTAATATGGCGATACTTCTTCTGGCCTTACTAAATGAAGCATTGCTGTATCAAAGAACTTTCTGCCAGGTACAACCAAACTTTGGAATAAGTTTCCTAGCGTGGTGTTTGCAAGAGTTCAAAAGGCAATCTTGTGTTTCCTCTAGTGATGTAACGCAGTATTGTCAAGCATAAGTAAATCTTACACTCCTGTTCAAAAGTAAAATAATATCAGATTGCTACGTTAACGAACCACGGCAGTTCGTTCGTTTAAAAAAAGTACTTAAACATCCATTATTGATGATTTCACCCACGGACTAGTAAAAAAATAAAGACTCCGTCACCTTACATAACAGTGTAGCACAATTGTAAAACAAGCCGATTAACGTGTAAATACATAGCCCCACGCACACACTTACACTACTAAAGGCCATTATTAGAATTGTCATCGTCTGTGACACATCAGTTTGCGTCGCAATAAAATATTTTAAAAATGCTATCGGGCGTTGTGAAAAAGTGTACAAACGATACTATATAAGTATTTGTGGCCATATATGATTATTTAAGGGAAAAAATTGTGTAACTAGCATCCCCCGTAACCGCACACACACTAGCATAGCGGTGCTTCACTTGCGGCGTGGAGTCCTACTTTTTTTACTCGTCCGTAGATTTCACCATCAATTACTGAGATTGCCCGAAAGTTTCCATTGATATATACGTCTTTTTAAGATACTTATTCTGCAAGGATCGTACAATTTAATTAGTGAAATCATTTCCAAAATATAGAATTAAGTTAAAATGACATGTATATAATAATGTATTTGTCTGTCCAAAGTTATATTCAAAGCTTCATTATAATATTTTAATACCCAGTCAAATCCCAACTGCAGTACCACGGAGAATTCTCAAAAACACTACACAAATAAAATAAAGAATCTTAATGTATTCTATATAACAAGTTTTCTGGAATGTTAAAGCATTCTGTTCTGCCGATGGCAGTGTTTATTGTACTACTTATTCTGTAGGTATTATTATTACTATTATGCAACATTGCGTAGAGACGTCGCTTCATTGTGTGTCTTCTACCGCATTTATCACGGGGAGTGTTCCGAAGAGCTGTTTAACCTGATTCCTGCCGCCGAATTCCACCTTCGCACGACACGCCACAAGTTAGGATATCATCCCCACCATCTGAATGTGTGGCGGTCCTCCACAGTGCGGTTTTGAAGGAGCTTTCTTCCTCGTACTACAAAGCTGTGGAATGAGCTTCCTTGTGCAGTGTTTCCGGGACGATACGACATGGGTACCTTCAAAAATGCGCGTACACCATCCTTAAAGGCCGGCAACGCTCTTGAGATTCGTCTGATGTTGCATCAGAATGTGGGCGACGGTGATCACTTAACACCAGGTGACCCGTACGCTCGTTTGTCCTCCTATTCCATAAACAAAAAAAATTGGCGGGCGAGGCTCGAACTGAGAGCCCGGAGCGAGACTCAACGGTTCTACCATTGCGCCACTGAAACTTTATTTTTTTTAATAATAATTCTTTAGAACCGAAAAAATCTTAAGGACACTACAATTGCGCTCGTCACTGGCGTCATAAGATATTAAGTCTCATTTGCCCAGTAATTTCACAAGCTACGGTGCCCTTCAGACCGAAACACGATATTGTATAAAAAAGGCGCCGTTGTGGTACACATAATCTAGCCGGCATCCTGTGCAAAGAAACCTGCTGTTTAAGTAAGTGGAATTTAATTTTATTCACAATTTTATTGATTATAATTTTACAAGAAACTCCTGTTCATTTCAGAAGTTACTCCTTATAACATAAGCTCTGTGTAAGTGAAAATATTATCATCAAACTTGATTCCCTTGATGTACCCCGAATGGAATTAAATTCAAATTCAAAATTTTTTGTTCAAAATAGGATATGAAATCACTTATTGAAAAGTCAAAAAACGAAATGCAAAGTCAAATACCACCCATTCGAAAAAGTATGCCTCAGACCTGAGAAGAACGGGTGCAATTATATATGGTTACAATTTAATATTGTACAATAAAAATTTTTATCAAATAGCCTGAGGGCGGTCGCTCCATTCCCACTAAAATAAACACTTCATAGTACATGTTTAAATATGACGGGGAGCTTGCCAAACTGCTTCAAATTGGTTTAGTCCTTTGTAAGATTAGCATGCTTGATTGTTATTTATTTTTATTATAAACATTGATTGCTAAATATTATATTATAAACTGACTGCCCCGGCAGACGTTGCTCTGTACATAATAGATAAAATACTGTTTTTTGTGAATTTGTCAATAATATTTCATAAGATTAAGAATTATTTCGAAAAATACGCTCCCTGTTGTTAAAACGAAATTCTTTCACAGCAGAACTGTCAAACCGTGCGTCAATAAATTCTCTCAGAGAAAATATGTCCATACAAAACAATTAATATTGGAAATAAAATAATTATGGGTGTCACAACGAATTAAAAACTATCCTATCTCTCAAGTTGGACTAAACTGCACTCCATGATGTAATTAAAATCCGTTCATTAGGTTAGGAGTTCACTGGAAACAAACATCAGGACACTGGATTTATATATATTAAGATAAGTAATATGTTAATGTTTTATGGAATATGCTCTGTGAACTTTAGTTATAATATTAAGCTGACAATGTTAATCCGTTTTGACACAACGAATGTTTGATACGGTTATCTCCTCGACGTTTGTAAAAACCATCCATAACTATTTAATATATCTTATATATAAAATTCTCGTGTCATGGTGTTAAACATTGAACTCCTCCGAAACGGCTTGACCGATTCTCATGAAATTTTACATCCCCCTAAATGTTAAGGGTGGTCCACGCCAATTTTTTTTTTCAAAAATTTTTGACAATTTTTTTTAAATTTGTTTGATTAAAAAATACATACAACTACAAATTTTCACCCATCTACGATCAACAGTTACTTTTGTATCGCGATTATAATATCGGCAATACAACGTTTGCTGGGTCTGCTAGTATTACTCATATAAATTTAATAATTCGTATTCGTTCGTAGAGTTTTCGTACTTTATATAAAAAAATAATGTTTTACTACCAGATCCATGCGGGATTCGAATCAAGGAATAGTCACTCATAATAACCATTATTCGATGCAAAATTTTCCAGTCAGAGAGTGGTGTTCGGTCATTTAAGGCGGGAAAATTGGGGACCTACTGGATCTTAACGGCCTTAACAAATGTTTACTCTAGATAGAGCCTCTTGCTGTTAGACAACCGATGAAACCAGGCCAGGTTTAATACTTTAGTGTGCGTGACAAGCTGTCATGTCTTACACTCGCACTTTGGGATAGTGTGCGTACATTACTCAAAACAGAGGTTAACTGTTATCCTAAATTTTTTTTTCTCGACGTTTTCACAGCTGTCACAGTCTATATAAACGTATAAGCGATCTTTTGCATTTTGCTTATGAACGGTTTATTCGGACGTATAACGTTTCCCGCGTTTATAAAACGCCAGAATTATCATTGTATTGACAGTGTTGTTAGCGATATAGTCAACATTTTACATATTCTTGGTTCATTCTGAGGTATAACTTAATACTAAGTTTATTTGTAAGGCCGTTAAAATTTTTATTTTACCTACCATTTGATTGATGCGATGTCAGATAGATGTATCTATTTATTTATTTATTACAAGGAAACTTATCGAACCTAACAATAGAGGAAGAGATCCAAGATATAAATCTTAGATTAAGGATTGGTCTCCACTTCGCTCCAACTAGATACCGCACTACCCAAGAACAATAGCTTTTTTATGCTTGTGTGCGTGGCATCTTGACATCTTGAGGTCTTTAGGGCGCCGTAGCTAGTGTAATTACTGGGCAAATGAGACTTAACATCTTATGTCTCAAGGTGACGAGCGCAGCTGTAGTGCCGCTCAGAATTTTTGGGGATTTTCAAGAATCCTGAGCGGCACTGCATAGTAATGGACAGTGCGTACCAATTACCATCAGCTGAACGTCCTGCTTGTATCGTCCCTTATTTTCATAAAAAAAATCAATTGTATCTTTCAACGCGACTGCGCCTGCGTTATCTAGTTGGAGCGCAGCGGAGACCAATCTAAGATATAAAATATAGTTATGCGTCCGTACACATGTTCCACATATACAATAATGACAAAAAGAAAATCAAAGTGGTACACACGCAAACATTCACAGAATTAACTAATTTGATTACTTATATACAACAATTGAGTGTAAGTTAGCTAAGCCGGAAGCCGCTCTTTTGATAGTGATAATGCTTACTTTTGTGATTAATTTCAAATTTTAATTTGAAAACAACCAACAACAACAAGAAAAATATTTTTTTTTTTAATTTTTGTCTATTTATTTATGCACGCTAATTTAAGAATCAACTAAACGATTTTTATTGTGAAAAGCATATTATAATATTACATTGTGTTATTAATAATGTTTTCATTCATTCATTCTTTCATTCATTTCATTCATTCATATTTTTATTGTTTTACTTCAATTGGTTCCCACGAAAAAAGCGCTGACAATTATTTTCTTCAAATAAGTTTGCCTTGTTCTCCGTAAATTATAGCAAACGCTACAATTGTTGCATTAAATTTCTGCAACTTTATAATATTATGTTTATCTTTTGACGATAACTCGCAGAAAATATTTTGCTTTTCAAATTTAACACCTTAGATAATTTATACGTCTAGAAAGAAATGTATACACTTCTATAATAAAGTCCCAGCTACTGTTCAGACATTATCTATAAATCTATTTAAATGTTTTAGAAAAAAATGGCTCTGTCGTAAATTCTATTATTCCATATCTGAATAACTAAGTGATCGGACAGCCTGGGACTAGATAGTAATTATTTTATAGCGATAGAAATGACTGTACAATATTTTTATTGAAAAGAGCGCAAAAAACAATTCTGAGAGGGTTTCTTGCGCGGCTTCTTCTCTCTCAGAGCACCATTTGTTTCCGAAGCGGTAGTAGTATATAGTATATAGTATATTAGAAAATACATCAAGAAGAATTCTAAAGGAACCAACTTTGAGAAAATTATGCCTTTTAGATAGACCCTCTTGTTGTTAGACAACCGTTAAAAACAGGCCAGGAATATTAGTTTAGTGAACCTGAATTTCTCAAAATAGAGGTTAATTCTAAAGTCTATTTTTTTCAACGTTTTCACAGCTGTCATAGTCTATCTAAACGTATAAAATAGTTGAACACGGTTGAAAATATATAAGCATCCGTTTTGTATATAAAAAAAATAAACGTACCCTGAATCTATATTTTCCAATCGGCGGCCTGGCGTATGGGATGCCTTCAAAACTGGCATACTCCCGCCCTTTTGTTGATAGCTTCCATCTGCCCTGGATGATACCATGATGTACCCTCACTGTTGGATTAAGTCCTTCAGCAACCGCAAGCTCGAGAAGAATTCCAATTAAAAGCAAACGTAAACACAACATTGTTAAATCCGTGCGCATGCGCCGATATCTCCGACAATACTGTTACAGTTTAGCAATTAGTATAAACGTCTCTGCCGTTAAAATGGTTTATCTTGTGATCACTTTGTTGATTCTAATATTATTCTCCTATTATTACTATACATTAATGATTTTTATCATTTAATTATGATTATTTTAATCATTACCTACTGAATTGGTAAAGCTATTTCTATTCTAAACAAATCAAATCACTTTATTCATGTTGGCCAAGAAAATGACACCTTTGAATATCAAAAGTTTTATTTTTCTTTTACATGCACCACCACTTCGGAAAAGGTTGAGATTTAATGAGAAGAAGTGGCAAGAAACTGATTGCCACTCTATTAAATTAACGATTACAGTTTCATCGTTTTACAGTTTTAAGTTATTATTATTTTTATTTAATTCAAAAATAATTGTAAAGCAACAGTTATTGAGTAGGTACCTATCGTAAATTAGATTTTACCAGTGGGAGGCGCCTTTGCACAGGATGCCGGCTAGATTATGGGTACCACAACGGCACCTATTGCTGCCGTGAAGCAGTAATGTGTAAGCATTACTGTGTTTCGGTCTGAAGGGCGCCGTAGCTAGTGAAATTACTGGGCAAATGAGACTTAACATCTTATGTCTCAAGGTGGCGAGCGTAGTTGTAGTGCCGCTCAGAATTTTTGGGGTTTTTCAAGAATCTTGAGCGGCACTGCACTGTAATGGGCAGGGCGGATTAAATACCATCAGCTGAACGTCCTGCTCGTCACGTCCCTTATTTTCTAAAAAAAAAACGAAAAACAAAAAATTGTTATAAATATAAATTAACAATGTAAAGAGGTAATTATATTAAATTTATTTTGCTTTATGGTCTCTTTGTGGCCTTACACTTGGCTCAATTTCAATTGCTTTTTAGTTTTTGGATTTCAACTTGCTTGTGTAGACGGAGCCTCAAAGTCTTTTGCGATGTAGCCTCTACATCCATCTTGCATTCCACATGATACTTAAATAATCTAATATCTCTTCTCTCTCTTCTCTATAATATATAAAATTCTCGTGTCATGGTGTTAAACTTTGAACTCCTCCGAAACGGCTTGACCGATTCTCATGAAATTATGAGTGCATATTGGGTAGGTCTGAGAATCGGACAACATCTATTTTTCATCCAACGGTGGTCATCCTTAACATTTAGATATTTTGTTTTTTTTTTAATTTTTTTTGACTTTTTTTTTAAATTTGTTGGATTATGAGTCAGCATTAAAAATACATACAACTTCACATTTACTTTTGTATCACGATTTTAATATCGGCAATACACGTTTGCTGGGTGCCGACAGGTAATGACCACGTGCATAACTATTTGTTTAATGAAGATATCGCAATAAATCATCATTAATAAGAGACGAGTGTGATAGGAATAAGACTTTGGAACACTTAATTGAAATCTATCCAGTAGTTATTCCGTGTTTTTCCGCACACAAATTAAAACCACAGCCGTCCACAGTGCGGTTTTCAAGGAGCTTTCTTCCGCGTACTACAAAGCTGTGGAATGAACTTCATTGTGCGGTGTTTCCGGGACGATACGACATGGGTACCTTCAAAAAAAGCGCGTAACCCTTCCTTAAAGGCCGGCAACGCTCTTGTGATTCCTCTGGTGTTGCAAGAGATTGTGGGCGGCGGTGATCCTCCTATTCCATTAAAAAAAACCTCTATCATTTCATTTATATAAATAATCGCTAGTAAAATGCTCGTAGAAAATCTTTATTTATTTAGAGAGTGCGTGGAGTGACCTACTGTACTTGAGTACAATATTGTTTTCTGTTGATACATATTTTTTTACTTTATTAAAGACTTACTACAATCTTAACGAAAAACCAGAAAATTTTAATAGAAACACAATGAGATAGTCACTAGTAAAATACTCGTATAGAACCTTTGTTTATTTTTACAATTTGCATGGAATGACCTACTGTAATTATTGAGTTTAATATTAATTTCTGTTAATAGATATTTTTATACTTTATTTAAGACTATCCCTAAACTTTATTAAAACGAGAAACATGTTACGATTACTATAAGATACAAGTGTTATGTATTACACTAGCTGACCCAGCAAACGTTGTATTGCCGATATTAAAATCGCGATACAAAAGTAACTGTTGATTGTAGATGGGTGAAAATTTGAAGTTGTATGTATTTTTTAATGCTGACTCATAATTAAATAAATTAAAAAAAAAGTCCGATCATTTAGATATTTAGCTGTTTACGTCATTGTAGCATAGTTTTCGCCATGTCTGAGTCTAAGTTACTACCGCAACTTGGGCTCGGATGTTACGTAATAGCTCTTGGCTGGCTGCCTAAGGGCCCTTCTCGGTCCTATCTATCGTCAATACGAACCTGGTCGCAAAACATGTTGTTTTTTCCAACTCATACCGCCTCTTTTTAATAAAATAGGCAATATTGTACTGTCATTGTTATTGCTATAAAATAATCATAATCCCAGGCTGTCCGATCACTTAGATATTCAGCTGTTTACGTCATTGTAGCATAGTTTACACCATGTCTGAGCCATGTTGCGTAATGGCTCTTGGCTGGCTGCCTAAGGGCCTTTCCCGGTCCTATCTATCGTCAATACGAATCTGGTCGAAAGCATGTTTTTTTTTGCAACTCATACCGCCTGTTGACGACCTACAAGAGAAAGCGATAACATTGAACGAAAAATAGTGTGAAGAAATTCCATAAAACTTCTTTCAGGGAATACGTGTTTTTGAGTGATCCTTACAAATTTGTGAAATAAATGGTTTTCAAATAGACATATGTACTAACATGCGCGAGGTTTTTATTGCTATGTTTTCTTTACTTTTACAATTTATGAGTACACTAGCTGACCCGGCAAACGTTGTTTTGCCATATAAAGTATAATTCACGCGATAGTTTTATAAGTAATAAAATATTGCCTATATTATAGCCTGTACATCATTTTGTTCTATTGTCAATAGTTTTTGCAGCGCACGCAAAAATAGGTTTTCGATTTTACACCTTGTGTTACAAAATAGCAATTTTATTACGGATCCCTAATTTTGGAAAAAAAACACAGCCTATAGCCTTCCTCGATAAATGGACTACCCAACACTGATAGAATCATTCAAATGAAACCAGTAGTACCAGAGATTAGCGCGTTCAAACAAACAAACAAACAAACACTGCAGCTTTATAATATTAGAATAGATTATGACGATCAAAGTTTAGAAAAAATTTTTGCAAAAAAATTATATTCGGAGGGTTACGTAGGTCACACTAAAACTTTTGCATAACTTAAAAAAAAACATGTTATAACCAAAATATAATGTTTATTGCTTTTTAATAAACTCGCCTTTACATTTTAAACATTTTTTCATGCGATCGAAATATTTTTTAAAACAGGAGGACCACAGATCTGAAGGCATGTTTTCTACGTGCTGATTGAACGCTATCACTGCCTCTTCGGTATAGGTAAAAGTGAAACCTCTCATCAAATCTTTGATTTTGGGGAAAATACAGAAATCACAGGGTCGGGGTTATGTGCAGGATGGGTGACGAGTTGTACTTTTTCGGAAGCTAAAATGACTTAATTTTGTTGGCCGTGTGTGAAGAAGCGTTGTCATAATGTAGGAGAACGCGGCTTTTTGGTCGTCTTTCGAGAACTGTTTTTAACACCCTGGCTAAACAAAATGGTAGAATACCACTCGGCATTAACAGTCTTTTGATCTTCAAGTAGAATTGTGCAGATGGGAAAGAACCGTAGCTGAGAAAAAAAATGCGATCACATTTTTACCAACGTATCGCGCCTGCCTCACTTTTATTGGCCTGTTCTCATTTTCAAACACCCATTCACAAGATTGCTGTTTTTTTTCGGAGTCAAAACAATAAATCCACGTCTCCTGTGACAATGTCATAAACAGCATTAGAATGTCCGTGGTCGTACTTCATTAGCATCTGTAAGCACTATTCCACGCGAGCCCGCTTCTGCTCCCCTGTCAGTTCATGAGGGATCCAACGACAACAAACTTTCTGAACTTTTAATTCTTCGTGTAAATTTTTCTGAATTTGTCTCATATCAATCCCCAATAGTCCTCGAATTGTCGCATAGGTAATTCGCGGGTTTTCTTCAATAAGCCGCTTTACAGTAGCCACATACATTATTTTCGTTGACGGAAGTTGAAGGCCGCCCTTCACGAAATTCGTCATCTAAAAAACCTGAACTCTCTCCAAATCAACAAACCATCGCCTCACGGTGCTCAAGCTTCTCACCCAAAAGCATTTTTAAGACGAGCGGCACAGTCTTGCATCAAACTGTGCGTCAATAAATTCCAATAAATATTTTTATTCAAAACAAATATTGGCAATGAAAATAATTATAGGTCCCTAACCGAAATAAAAACTATCCTATCTCTCAAGTTGGACTAAACTGCACTCCATGAAGTAATCCCCATCAAAATCCGTTCACTAGTTAACGAGTTCTCTGGAAACAAACATCAGGACACTGGACTTATATATATTAAGATTAAGATTGTATATCTTGCACAGCATGCATTGACTATTCTCAGCAAAGGGTTCAAATTGGCAGCAGTTAGCTTATGTAAGCAATGACAATAAAGGCAATTCATATGTAGATTAATTGATAAATTGACTAGGAATTATTAGTTATGCATTGTGGGTTAAATATCTCTAAAGCTATATGCATAGATACGTGTAAGACTGTTTTGTTAACCGGATATATAAGACTATGGGATCTTTTATAAAAGTCAACGATTAACGGATAGATCTTTTGATTTTATGTGGTAACCATTGGTGTACTATCGTATGGTATAGGGGCTCTCGTTTCCGCAATTAAACCACTAGATTGGGTCCATTTGCGTGTCGTATTGGCCAGTTACTCCAACCCTCCCAGCACCTTCCAGAAGTTCAGAACATTCCTGGGGTGTTCGCAGACTTTCTGGAGCGACCTCGTATTAGTTAAGGTTTTTGCTCGATGCACATTCTAGGATTACGTGAGTGACCGTTTCGTCCTCGGCTAGACAGCCTCTGCACTTCGGACTGTCCGTTACGACGATTGTGAAAAGGTACTTGTTTAGTGATGTGTGACCCGACCAGTGCCCACCATTATATGGATGTCATGTCTGTTGAGGCTGATAAGTCTACGTGTCAGTTTGGGCGACAGTGCAGATATCGCTTCTTTCAACTGTCTACAGCTTGAGACATTCATCCATGGGCGTTGTGTAGGTTTTTGTTGAGAGAACGTATCCATCAGCCATTAATGTACTATTTTTTTTGACGAGTCGAGCGGGACGTTCAGCTGATGGTAATTAATACGCCCTGCCCATTACAATGCAGGATTATTGAAAAACCCAAAAATTCTGGGCGGTACTACAACTGCGCTCGTCACCTTGGGACATAAGTTGTCAAGTCTCATTTGGCCAGTAATTTCACTAGCTACGGTGCCCTTCACAGTGAAACACAGTACTGCTTACACATAAAAAAATGCCTTAAATCTGAGAGCATGCGCATGAAATCGGCGAGAGAGCTTTTTTTTAACTTTTTGCTAATTATTTTCTAACTTTTACTTATTGGAAAATGTGTTCCTTTATTTAGTATGTAGTAATTTTTATTAATCAAACCATTTTTGTTCTTGTTGTTATAAAGGAGAAATGTTATGTCACCCAACAAATGTCGTCGGCTGAGATGTACAGAGCTTACTTAGACTTTGCTCAGACTTTACTGACGTAAAACGTAGTCGAGCGAGATAAAACGCGACACTGACTTTTGCATTGGGCTGTATATATTCAATATTCGGCATAATTTCAACTATAACATGACTATAAAAACGAAATAAAAGATTTATGCTAAGTTAACACTCAGTTAAGTTTTATCAGCTCTAAAGATCTCAGCCTTACTAGGTCTCCTTAGCCATCTCGTAAACAACATGTGTATATCTGGTATCAACGTTATGATTATCATAATCTCTAGTAAAAAGCTAATGTAACATAGATTCTCAAGAATTTATTATTAATTTATCATTACTTTTACCTGAAAAAATGTTAGAAATAATTAAATAAAAGATCTGTAGACTTAGATTAAGGATTGGTCTCCGCTGCGCTCCAACTATATATATAGTAAAGTATAGTCGCAAAGTGCGACAACTTTTACTACGCCCAAGTGGGCGTACTCGAGCCAGTCTCGAATGAAGTGTGACGTTGACGTGCCACAAGTTCTGTTAAACTTTACTAATTAATGAAACAAAAATGCCGGTTTTGCGTAGTAAAAATAATACTACAAGAAATAAGAAAGACAATCACATATCATCAATAAGTAGTTTCTATTTTATTAATTTCAATGTAAAATAACACGAAGCGTATGTTACGAAATTCTAAAGATGTCATTGAGTGTGAAGATGCCATGCATTTAATAGTTGCCGTAATAAAAAAGCTATTGTTGTTAGATAGTGCGGTATCTAGTTGTAGCGCAGAGGAGACCAATCTTTAATCTAAGATTTATATCTTGTAACACTTCCACTATTTTTCAGTGTTTGTGCTGTGTTTGTTATGTTTCCTTCTAATAAATACATCTATCTGAAGTCGCACGAACCAAATGGTAGGTAAAATAAAAACTGTAACAGCCTTAAGGCCTGTATTCACCTTGATTAGTGCGAGTGCAAGTGTTTAGTTATTGAGAATGATTAGTGCAGGTGTATATTGCAAGTAGTGTCCAATTCTTGTTTAGTAAATTCAGTTGCTAGGTGTCGATCAGCAAGTATGGACGAACATAGAGAAGCGCGCTTGCAATTGCGAGAAGTACATAAAGAAGAATTAAACGCGGTGGTATCTGAAACCGAAGATCTTTTGGAAGCTGAACATGCAAGACGAAAAATATGGGTTCGAAAATGGATTAATAGAAGACCCATTCATGGCGCAAGCTACCAATTCTTTAAGGAATTGGCTGCTGAAGATACGACGGAATATTAATTTGCTCTCGTGTTTAGTGGCAGACACGCTGCGAGTGAGAGGGAAGGGAGGGTGCGCGGGACGTGGCTAATCGCACTTCACTCGCAAAAAAATAGAACACGCTTCTAATCACGTTACTACGCAGCCAACTAATCACCTGCACTAATCAGTCGTTGTCCATACTTGTTTTCTCCTAATCACTAAATAAACAATCCATAATTGAAGTCTGTAGACATGTCAACATCAAACAATGATAAATTGAATGATTTTTTGTAGATAATAAGTACATATTAAGTATTGAGGTCTAATTTTAAGAGGTGGTATCAAGATAATGCATTCTAATTACAAAGGCTTGATTTATTGTTGAAAAATGAGAAAACGCTTTATACCTACTTAGAAAATTTGAGATGTACCCTAAATTACTCAAAGATTTCATCATCAGACGATATGATTTTCGAAATAAAAAAAATCCAAACTGCCGGCGTTCTGAGGTGTCAGGAAACATATTATTCAAATATTTTGGATGTGACATCACTTATTGAAAGTCAAAAAAACTACCACCCATTCCAAAATGAATGACTCAGGCCTGAGAAGAACGTGCGCAACAAACTCAGTGGGTTTTTTTTTCATCAAAAAATATTTTTACAAAGTAACATTGTACAATTAACATATTATTTAGTAACCTGAGGGCGGTCGCTCCATTCCGAATTTGTGGTATCATTAAGAAAGTCATTTATGTTATAGTAACCTTAACCACACAAACGTTTTTTAACAATTATTTTGAATAACGTCATACTTTTTTTGTTTTGAAAATTTTCTGGGATCTTGTTGTAAAAGCATATACATCGCCCCACAAAAGACTTACTAACTCGACTTAGACGAGTAGTAGGCATTATGAGCTTATGTCTGTTCCTGGTGTTAACATTATGGTTATGACAGTCTCTAGCAAATTCACTTATGTTTCTATGAACATATATTATCAAGAATATATTGAGAAGCAACAGTCAAGATGTTAATTTCTTTGAATTTTGATGAAATTTCTTTATATGATTCCCCTTTCTTTAGATGGGTAAAAAATTAATAAAATTTATCAACACAAAACAATTCATTTGATTTAGAATATCGTTTCAAATTCATAAAAGCGTTGGTAATAACTGTTATCTAGTTGTCATTCTAAATATATTTAATAACATTATGATATCATTTCAGTGTTATCGAATTCAGCAAACAAAAGCTCAAGGTTACACCAGATATTTACAATGGCCAACAAACACGAATTATAGAACAATTATTTAAATAAATTTTAGTAAAATAAGTTGTTCAACAGTTGTAATATTGACACGAGAGTGGGTCAGGTATTGGAAGTAAATACTCCGCTCATAGGAACGAGTCTATATTTGCGTTCACTTTTCTGAACATGCACTTCGCCGGTCTGCCGCTGTTCCTCTTGTGGGCGTCGGTACCTTCAACGCGTCCCACCACACTGAACACTAAGACTCTTCTATCCTCTTCTTCTTCTTCACCTGGATCACTTTCCACTTTTCACTACTTCTTCTTTTCTTCTTGTTCTTCCATTACACTTTCAAGTCAGAACTAGAACTGCGTTGCTACGCGACAATATGTATATTTATCAAATGAACACAATCATTCGCACACATACTAAACCACTAACGCAGCCTTATAATTGGTCAACACATAGATAATTGGCATACACACGCCTACTTTGGAAATCTCACGCCTATGAACTTTCATATTTTTTTACATAAACTGTCATACCGATAATGTTATACTTCATAGATGATAGATAGATTCATAGATAGATACATGAGTATAGTGATGTGCCACGCATAACGAACAAACCGACTTTCAAAAATCAGTTTTGACATTTAAATCGAATATATTCAAATCATGTTAATAATAATTGATACGCATGGGTTCTCTATTCACAAAATATAAGTCATGTTGCAACGTCAGGTGATCAAGCCGTTCACAGAGCACTTGATCCCCGGACAAATCGAGCAGCTCTGCGTGCAGCGTTCAAATGGTTTGAGCTGATACTGGGGTGCGCCAGACCAGAGATGACAGCAGTACACCTTATGTGGCAGGACCTGTGCTAAAATGTGGCCTGGTTAGAAGTATTTCCGTGTTCTATTTATGAAGCATAGCTTCTTCGAAGCCAACTGGCCTTGCTTTCCAGATGACTGCGGAATTGACTCGAGATTTCAAATTTAATTTCCGATACTAGGCAAAGCTTTAAGGTCGAAGAGCGGTGTTATGAAAAATGGGTTATGAGTGGTAAACGCGCAAACTTGAGTCTTCTGGGGGTAACCTCTCTGATTACATTTTTAGAGTTACTCTGTATATTTACACATTATCTTGCCTCAAACTAGGCAGAGCCTGTACTATGTGCACAAGACAACGATATATTTATTACAATATACTTACTTAAACATACATAAATACATTTAAACGTCCATGACTCAGAAACAAACATCAATATTCATCATATTAATGTTTGCATGAACCCGGGACCTCTAATTGTGTTGGTGTACAATTAATAAATTGTCGTACAATTTGTATATTGAACGATAAACAGGGGTATTTTAGTGATTTTACTTCGCATTGTCTACAAAAAATTTAAGAAAAAAGTAATAGTCTGTAGATATATAATTATTTTTTGTAAATATACAAGCTTTATATAAACCGTAAAGAAATGGTTTCAATTATGCGCTATTTTGGCGATCTCTTGGCTATGCCAAGCCGGCCTTAATTACATTGCGCGGCTGCACTATGCAAAAAAGTTTGACGTAGAATTCTGTTTTAATCAAAATTCTTGTTCTTCATTGAGTTCAAGACTATCCCAAAATGAAACGTTTCCAAAATTTTTTACACTCATCATTTTCAAGTTATTTGGAGCAGATATTTCTAGAAGATTCAGTTCTTCTGAATCTTTGTCGACAGGGAGCCATTCAAAGTCAATTTCATTTTTCTTCCTTGAATTAGATTCAACTGTTTTCAATAGTTTGATACTTTTTGTGAGACGTCCGTTTGTAGAATTCAGTCTGAAATTAAAGAGAGAATAATTAAAAATACCTTAAGATTCGAATTGCTACCAGTTTGAGGCTCCTTTGGACAGGATGTCGGCTAGATTAACAACGGCGCCTATTTCTGCCGTGGAGCAGTAATGTGTAAACGTTACTGTGTTTCGGTCTGAAGGGTTGTTAGTTGTTAGTTAAGCTACTGGGCAAATGAGACTTAACATCTTATGTCTCAAGGTGACGAGCGCAATTGTTGAAACAGAGTTTTTGGGTTTTTTAAGAATCCTGAGTGGCACTGCATTGTAATTACCATCAATGGGCGTCCTACTCGTCTCGTCCCTTATTTTCATAAAAAAAACACTTTACTTAACATAAGAAAGAAGACCAAAGAAGACATTAGATAGACAGCACTGCAGGAAAGAGTTAGAATATTCTATATAAAATAGAATAGCCTCTAGACGACCTCACAGCCCAATAAATCGTCTATGTGTGCGTCAACTAGTTAAGGTTTAGTATTCAATTAATGCTGTTTTATTCAATTTATGCTGTTTTATTCAATTAACGCTGTATTTTTCAATTAATGCTGTTTTTTTATTTTTATGAAAATGAGTGATGTGATGAGCCGGACGTTCAGCTGATGGTATTTAATACGCCTTACTCATGATATGTGATCCCAGTGTCTTTCTCATTTCTTGTAGTATTATTTTTACTACGCAACCCGGCATTTTTAGCAAACTTAAACAGAACACGTGGCACGTCAACGTCACACATTGTTCGAGACTGACTCGAGTACGCCCATTCGAGCGTAGTAAAAGTTACCGCACATTGTGACTACGCCTGCGGTATCTAGTTGGAGCGCAGCGAAGACCAATCCTATATCTAAGATTATAACAACTTTCACTCCTGATAATTATTACGAAGCTTACAAATTATCTTTAGACTAACAAAGAAATTATTATGCAAGTATTATGCAAGTATTTTGTAAGTTACATTATACACAGATTTATTGTTATTGTGATATTTAAAACACTTTCAATTGTGAGTGCGTATTTTAAATGCAGGACCTTATAAATAAACTAGCTGACCCAGCAATCGTTGTGTTGCCGATATTAAAATCGCGATACAAAAGTAACTGTTGATCGTAGATGGGTGAATACTTTAAATTGTATGTATTTTTTAATGCTGACTCATAATCCAACAAATTTAAAATAAAATGTCAAAAATATTTGGCGTGGACCACCCTTAACATTTAGGGGGATGAAAAATAGATGTTGTCCGTTTCTCAGACCCGCATATGCACTCAAAATTTCATGAGAATCGGTCAAGCCCTTTAACTACAAACACTGCGACATGAGAATTTTATATAATAGAGATGTCAATAAACTACATAAGACTGTTATGTATACTCAGCGATTACACAGAGTAGGTAAGCAGTGCGTTTCTTGTTATTCTTCTCAAGGGCTTCATTGTTGTTGAGCAATTGTCATCCAAATCCTAACTATTATCAAAGAATATGTAATATTATATTATAAATGCGAATTTGAGTTTGTTTTTAACAGTTATGATTGAGTAAATTTATTGAAGTAGGCGTTACTTTGCGGAAATCCAGTACCAGTTACCAGTGGGAGGCTCCTTTGCACAGGAAGCCGGCTAGATTATGGGTACCACAACGGCGCCTATTTCTGCCGTGAAGCAGTAATGTGTAAGCATTACTGTGTTTCGGTCTGAAGGGCGCCGTAGTTAGTGAAATTACTGGGCAAATGAGGCTTAACATCTCATGTCTCAAGGTGACGAGCGCAATTGTAGTGCCGCTCAGAAATTTTGGGTTTTTTGAGAATCCTGAGCGGCACTGCATTGTAATGGGCATGGCGTATCATTTACCATCAGCTGAACGTCCTGCTCGTCTTGTCCCTTATTATCATAAAAAAAAAAACATAATTATACAAAAATAAAGAAAACTCAAATCATTTGTATGGTTATATTATAATTTTTATGGTAAGTTATTTTATTTCAACTCTATTTATTCATAATTTATTATATTATTATATGGATTCTTCTTCAACTTCATCAAGCATTCCAATAAACAGAGTATGCAAAGAGGTAAGTATCCATTTCTGTTTATATTCGCAATTCATTTGGGCTATACCCAATTAAATAGCGAACATATAAATAATCTCTTATCGAGATGTATCTTTTTAAAACTATGCTAGATAAAGGAGCGCCAGAAAATAAAAATAAATGTAGACGAGCAGGACGTTCAGCTGATGGTATTGATACGCCCTCCCCATTACAATGCTGTGCCGCTCAGGCTTCTTGAAAAACCCAAAAATTCTGATCGGCGCCACAATTGCGCTCGTCACCTTGAGACGTAAGATGTTTAGTCTCTTTTGCCCAATAATTTCGCTAGCTACGGCGCCCGTCAGACCGAAACACAGTAATGCTTACACATTACTGCTTCACAGCAGAAATAGGCGCCGTTGTGGTACCCATAATATAGCTGGCATCCTGTGCAAAAGAGTCTCCACTGGTTAGTTATTTCAATTCTATTTTATTTTTTCATTAATATTATTTTATTTTGAATTAAACACCATCTAGCTGATAGGTCTGATTTATTTTATGACATGTGGTTGAGCCGTGATTGTCTATTCTCGTTGTTATAATTTTTTGCTATGGCAAACTATAGTGCTATTTGCACTATAGTTCCTGTAGAAATAGACAGATACCTATAGACAACAGACGCATTAGTATCTGATTGGCTTATCTAATGTCAATTGACTCTGGCGCCGGTTAATAACCAATTGTCACCGAGCCAACGGTCAACGGAATAATCCCACCATAAAGTACTCGGTGTAACCCAATTCATTCACGAAACGCCGAGAGGACACAAACTTTAGCACCAGGAGTTCGTAGAGGATTAGCGGGGGCCCCCAGCTGCAGACCATCTCTTCCTCGAACCTCAGGTATGTCTGTCTTTTGTTTCACTATAACTTATTTTCAGTTTTAATATCATATGTATTTCTACGCACGCGCACGCTGTACAACATGTTTAGTAGCAGTAGAATTTATTATATATTTAATTTCACATAATCTTGTATTTATCATGCAAACAAAACAAATCTTAAAAACTATATTTACAATACTAGAGGGTACCGGCTCTTGTAGAGCCGGAGAATCCCTCCCCGAGCATTCGCGCTCGGGCTGCCCCTCGTATTCTGGGGAGGGCACAGTACCGCGTATGTCACAGGACAAACAGGGCAGCAACACCACGGCACCCCGCTCCACGCTTAATGTGGACTTTTGTAACATCCGGGGAATTCACTCCAACTTAAACGCCGTCCACCACCACCTTGAGACGGCGCAGCCGGCCTTGTGTTTCCTTACGGAGACGCAGATATCTCGACCTAGCGATACGTCATATTTAACGTACCCCGGGTACAAAATTGAGCATAATTTCATGCCTCATGCCGGGGTATGTGTGTACGTTAGGGAGGATATCTGCTGTCGCCGTCTCGGCAATTTTGAGGGTAGGGGCCTGTCTACTCTTTGGCTCCGCGTAGATTTAGAGGACCGCGTCCGCACTATGCGTGTGTCTACAGGTCCCATAGTGGTAACGCAGAAACGGATCACCTCATGGGCTGCGTTCAAGCGGCATTTGATGACGTGCTTGCTCAGATCCCCTCCGCTGAAATCGTAGTCTTGAGTGATTTCAACGGGCACAATGCCGAATGGCTTGGATCACGTACCACAGACTACGCAGGGCGATCTGTGCATAATTTTGCATTGGCGTATGGTCTGTCCCAATTGGTTGAGTCGCCGACGCGGCTCCCGGATGTGGATAGCCACATGCCGTCCTTATTAGATCTTCTGCTGACTACACATCCCGATGGTTACCAGGTCTCTGTCGACGCCCCTCTCGGAACGTCCGACCATTGCCTGGTCAGGAGTGTAGTGCCTATCCGACGCCAACGTCGCAGACCACCAGCGACCCGCCGCGTTTGGCACTACAAGTCAGCAGATTGGGATAGGATGCGTTCCTTTTTTGCATCCTACCCTTGGGGCAGGGTTTGTTTCCTTTCAGATGATCCTAGTGCCTGCGCCGTTCCAGTAGCCGATGTGATACTGCAGGGCATGGATATTTTTATACCAAGCTCTGTAGTACCGATCGGTGGCAGATCACAGCCCTGGTTCGATGCGTCAGTTAAAGCAGCATCTGACTGCAAAAAACAGGCGTATCGAACTTGGGTTGCGGCGCTGGGCTCAAAGGATCCGAACTGCAAAGTTCTGAAGAGGAAATATAACCGTGCCTCCAGATTTTTTAAGCGGCAAATCGCCCGTGCGAAATCGAAGCACGTCGTCAAAATTGGCGAGCAGCTTTCCAGTTACCCGACCGGAACACGCAGGTTCTGGTCGTTGTCGAAAGCTGCTCTTGGTAACTTCAACCAGCCGTCCATGCCGCCGTTGCATATGAGGAATGACACCCTGGCCCATACGGCAAAAGAGAAAGCCGATCTCCTGTGCACTCTTTTTTCCTCCAACTCGACTCTTGACGACAACGGAAAAACACCGCCGACCATCCCGCGGTGTCAGAGCTCCATGCCCGAAGTACAGTTCCGACAGAAAACTGTTAGGCGAGCTCTGTTTTCGTTGGACGTCAGGAAGTCGAGCGGGCCGGATGGCATTTCTCCAATCGTGCTTAGAACATGTGCCCCTGAGTTGACGCCGGTGCTAACGCGTTTATTCCGGCACTCTTATTCAAAAGGCGTAGTCCCTAATTCATGGAAGTCAGCCCTTGTCCATCCGATCCCAAAAAAAGGAGACAGTTCGGATCCGGCAAACTACAGGCCTATTGCTATTACCTCCCTACTCTCCAAAATTATGGAGAGCATAATTAACCGCCAGCTCTTGGTATACCTTGAGGGTCACCAGTTGATCAACGACCGGCAGTACGGCTTTCGCCATGGTCGGTCGACTGGCGATCTTCTGGTATACCTAACACACAGATGGGCGGCGGCTATTGAAAGCAAGGGGGAAGGCCTGGCAGTTGGTCTGGATATAGCGAAGGCCTTTGATCGTGTATGGCACAAGGCGCTCCTCGCAAAACTTCCATCATTTGGGCTTCCCGAGGCTTATGCAAGTGGACCTCCAGCTTCCTCAGTGGGCGCAGCATACAGGTCGTTATCGACGGTTATTGCTCGAATCCCAAGCCCGTGAACGCTGGAGTGCCCCAAGGCTGTGTGCTATCTCCCACACTGTTTCTTCTGCATATCAATGATATGTTGGACACCGCCAACATGCATTGCTATGCAGACGACAGCACTGGTGATGCCGTATACACGGGCCATGCAGGTCTCTCTCGGGAAAACGTCGACCAGTGCCGGGTGAAACTTGTGTCTTCTATCGAGTCCTCTCTCGAGAAGGTCGCGGAATGGGGTAAGTTGAACCTTGTCCAATTTAACCCCCAGAAGACTCAAGTTTGCGCGTTTACCACTAAAAAAACCCCATTTGCCGTATCACCGCTCTTCGAGAACACTTCCCTTAAAGCCTCACCTAGTATCGGAATACTGGGTCTCGAAATCTCGAGCAATTGCCAATTCCGTGGCCATCTGGAGGGCAAAGCCAAACTGGCTTCAAAGAAACTGGGCGTCATAAATAGAGCACGGCAATACTTCAAGCCGGCCCACATTCTAGCGCTCTACAAAGCGCAGGTCCGGCCTCACATGGAGTATTGCTGTCATCTCTGGTCTGGCGCACCCCAGTATCAGCTCGATCCATTTGACCGCGTGCAACGCAGAGCAGCTCGAATTGTCGGGGACCCAGTACTCTGTGAACGGCTGGATCACTTGGCGTTGCGTAGAGACGTCGCTTCATTGTGTGTCTTCTACCGCATTTATCACGGGGAGTGTTCCGAAGAGCTGTTCAACCTGATTCCTGCCGCCGAATTTCACCTTCGCACGACACGCCACAAGTTACGATATCATCCCCACCATCTGGATGTGTGGCGGTCCTCCACAGTGCGGTTTTCAAGGAGCTTACTTCCTCGTACCACGAAGCTGTGGAATGAGCTTCCTTGTGCGGTGTTTCCGGGACGATACGACATGGGTACCTTCAAGAAATGCGCGTACACCTTCCTTAAAGGCCGGCAACGCTCTTGTGATTCCTCTGGTGTTGCAGGAGAGTGTGGGCGTCGGTGATAACTTAACACCAGGTGACCCGTACGATCGTTTGTCCTCCTATTCCATAAAAAAAAAAAAAAAAAACTACCACTACATAAAATTAAAACTATCATTACGTGGAAGCGTACCAGGAATACTGGCAGCATTACCGCGTTGGATAGCAAGGCTGATCCGTTGACCGAAATAGCTGCCAGCGCTTGGGTTTCCAGTAGCCTTATTGAGGCGCAAAGATAGTATTTTGAACATTCTCCGCGCCTCTGGGCCCCACGGGCCAAGTGTCTCGACACCAAACGGCACAAAGATGTATGACTCACTGAGGCCAACATATTTGCGACGCTTGCTGTCTTCGGCAGTCGAAGCAGCAGCCCCAGCACCAACTGAAGTACAGTTACAAGCTTGAAGCTTGGACATGAGAAGGAGCAAGAGTATCGTCGCAAGTAGCGTCCCACACCAGCGCCCTTGCTCGTGCCCAAGCCACCAGCGTCATTCCATCAGGACGCTTGCCATCGCGGCGGGTACCATTTGGCTCTAGAACAGCTGGTATATTAAGAGCGGCAAATGCCCTATGGATGACTTCATTAATGCTGGCGTGACGACTGATACGGCCTGCCGATTTTAGGCAGGATAACCAGTGACGTCCAAGAACATCTACCTGAACGCCACATCTACATTGATGTGGTCCATTCAGTTTAATACCTCGATACGATTTACGATCATTAATTAAGTAACAAGCAGTAGAATTAATGATTTGCACATTTTGTCTGATGCAGTACTGCTGCTACACTTATGTGTGTCGCAAATCACCAGAGCACTTGTACTAAAAATACTCCTGTCATGTCTCTCTCTTACGGTCTTTTATAATTTCGGAATGTACATACATACCCATCGGTAGCGAAGGAGTAGATTATATTGATAAGTAAATCAATCATTGCTAAATCATCAGCTCTGTTTAGTTCGAAGTGTGGAAGCACGAATACTCTAAAGAGATCGTCCGAATGACTTACTCCTGCAAATAAAATAATTATAAGTTGAGATCTCTTCATGCCCTGACAAATATCTAAACTAATATTATAAAGAGGAAACACCGAGAAATTATTTATTATTCAAACAAAACAAATCTTATAACTATATTTACAATACTATGACTACATAAAATTAAAACTATCATAGCCAAGAATACTGGCAGCATTTCCGCGATGGATAGCTAGGCTGATCTGTTGACCGAAATAGCTGCCAGTGCTTGAGTTTCCAGTAGCCTTATTGAGGCGCGAGCATCGTATTTTGAACATTCTCCGCGCCTCTGGGCCCCACGGGCCAAGTGACTGTATAACTCTCTGAGACCAACATATTTGCGATGCTTGCTGTCTTCGGCAGTCGAAGCAGCAGCCCCAGCACCAACTGACGTAACCTGCACATGAGAAGGAGCCAGAGTGTCGATGCAAGTCGCGTCCCACACCAGCGCCCTTCCCCGTCCCAGGCCACCAGCGTCATTCCATCAGGACGCTTTCCATCGCGGGGGGTAATACCATTTGGCTCTAAAACAGCTGGTATATTAAGAGCAGCAAATGCCCAGCAGATGACTTCATTAATGCTGGCGTGACCACTGATACAGCCTGCCGATTTTAGGCGGGATAACCCGTGACGCCCAAGAGCATCTAACTGAACGAGTCACATCAATATAGATGTGGCTCATTCAGTTTCATACCTAGCCGAAACATGTGTTTTTTTTTGTACGAGGGGCACACTGAAATGATCGGGAATAAGAAAAACCACATGCACGGTATAGCTAAATTGTATTTTATTGTTTTTCGAAATATTCTCCGTTCAACTTAATGCACTTTTCCATTCATGCAAACCAATCATTAAAACAGTAATTCCAGTCTGAAGTTGATATTGACAAAATTGCTGATTTTTAAGCTTCCACAGCTGCTTCGGGGTCTTCAAACCGTTAAACGCGTAATAAATCTTTCATTCTAGCGAATGTAAAGGAATCGTTTGGGCTCAGGTCAGGACTGTACGGAGGATGGCCCATCAGCTCAACGTTTTCCAGCTTCAAAAAATCATTTGTATTCCGAGCCGTATGGGAGCTCGCATTTTCGTGATGTAAGATGATGCGACGTTTCGGGTTATTTTTTCGGAGTTCGACTATCATTACTGGCAAACAAACCATGATATACCACCCAGCGGTAACCGTTCTGCGATCCTGTAAAGGAATTGTAGCAACATGCCCCTTTTTCGAGACAAACATAGCGACCATTTTCTTTGACACGCTGCGGAAGCGAACCACTTTCGTTTGTTAGACCCAAACTAACGGATGTTTTCGTTCAGGTTCGTATGAATAAATCCATGATTCCTCACCTGAGACGATATTATAAACGGCATTTGACTTCCCTCCAGTGAAGCGATGCAGAGTCGCCCTTTGCTCTTCGGGCAAATTGTGGGGTACCCATCGGGAAACTAGCTTTCTTACACAAAGTTCATTATGTAATATCGACTGAATTGCACTCATTCCGATACTGATAATAGCCAGAATGTGCTCGTATGTCACATGACGGTCAACTAATACAATAGTTCGCACAGCTGCTATGTTTTCAGGCGTGACCGCTGTTCTTGGTCGACCTGCAGAAGAAACAGTGCTGAGCGACATACGACCGCGTCGGAACTCGGCATACCAGCGGTATATTGTCGTTTGACTCGGTGCTTCAACATCATAGATCGAAACAAGTTCGCTGAGACATTTATCTTGAGATAAGCCGCGACGAAAATTGTGATATATTATGGCACGGAAATGTTCACGTGTGAGCTCCATTTCTGTCAACGTCGTGTCAACTTTAAACCAACATAGTTTTTGTTTATGAACTTTTTTTTTAATTATATGAATGTCATTAAGATTCTAAGAGGCCAGTATTAAAATTTTAAAAAAGGTTTTATTGTAACTCAATCCGAAATATTCTATTCCCGATCATTTCAGTGTATCCCCTCGTATGCACATTTGCAATGTTTTCACACATAAACTACTGGACCATTGAATTATATTTTATTAAAAACCGTTTCAATACCTGTAACATACTTTTAAAATAATTAAAATCCGACATTCCATTCAAAACGAACAAATTAAAAAATGTCAAACTAAAAAAATAATAACTAAGTGAAATAAATCCTTTATGTTAACAAAAACGTGTGCGACTTAGTAGACTCCTTCCACTACCACGAGATCGGTATCTAAGCGAGTGAAATCGCAGGGCATTGCTAGTTTCGAATAAAACAATGATTATAAACATTACAACACTTTATACATTTACAAGTATTGCACTATTAATGGCTGCCAGTGTTTGGATTTTCAGTAGCTCAATTGAGATTACTTGTACCATCTCTGGGCATCTGGGCTGTTTGGGTCTTGACACTATACGGTACAGAGGTAAGAACTCTTTGAGACCCACATAATAAGAGAGTTTAAACAATTTGTTATTTTTAAAGTATCAACCCTCACTTATGGGATTAATTACACAAATGAAATTTCAAAACAAAATTTATAAACGTACATGCCACAACCTGAGAGTTGAACAAGACACACAAGATTTATCAATGATGCGTCACTCGAACGGTTGGTTCAGAGAAAAGAGCGCTCGCACGGAACCCGAGATGTCGTGGGTTTGAGTCCCGCATCGTTCATAAATTTTTTGTTTTCAAATTTTATTTGTGTAATATGAGAGTTGAAATAATGAAATGAGATAATTTTGAGAATGTAATGAACATGTGGAATTCTAAGTAATATTTCATAACAGTATTGTGTTTAGATTAACGCGACTGTTATGTATATATTTAAATAAAACACTTTTTAAAGGATTAAAATGTGTGTAATTTATAAAACGCCATTTAAACCAAAAAAAAACAACATCCAAATCTGCAATAGAGAAAACAGGCTCAAATTATCGAGATATTATTAGATATAAAATTACATAGCAGACGGTAATCACTGGTTGGCTCTGCACAGGGTTTCCTAGTGAGCCATCCAGAGGAATTTAATTTAAAGGTGCCTCTTTGTTTCTGTTTTTGAGACTGAGACTGTAAATTTATATTAGGCATGAAGAACAATGTATTTAATGTTAATTAATAATAAATAATAAATAAAAATAAATAATAATTAAAGATCTAATAATCTCCAAATTAAAACCCAAAACTACACATACCAAAAAAGAAGAAGTTACTGGCATTAAATTTTGCCAAAAACCATCTGACTACAGCAAATACCACCTACGAGGCAAGAAATGGCGCTAAACTTCACATGACAGCTATGACAAATACTATCTCGACTCCTGTCAACCGCAGTCCCCTGAAAACGAGCTCTGAAAAGGTCACGATACGCCGGGATAAAATAATAAAACTCGTAACTTTTACGCAAAAACCTAATAAATAATACAGTTTCAATTAAACGCGTTTTAATCCTTTGAAAAGCATTTTAGTTAAATATTTCATAACATCAAACAGACTTCAAAGCAGAGTTCTCGAATATGATGATAGAATCGACCAGTCATCCCAAGCTGTGCCCGTTCACATCATTATTCATCCTTTCTCTCACCTCTTCCACGTGTTCTTAATAAATACGGCGTTCAATTCAAATTCAAATATTTTTATTTAAAATAGGATGTGACATCACTTATTGAAAGTCAAAAAAACAAAACTACCACCCATTCCAAAATGAATGCCTCAGCTGAGAAGAATGGGCGCAACAAACTCAGCGGGCTTTTTTTTTATCAAAAATATAGTTTACAATTAAAGTAACATTTACAAAGTAACAAAGTAACATTGTACAATAATTAAACTTTTTATTTAATAGCCTGAGGGCGGTCGCTCCATTACCAATCTGTGGTATCATTAAGAAAGTCATTTATGTTATAGTAACCTTTGCCACACAAACGTTTTTTAACAATTCTTTTGAATAACGTAATACTCTTGTTTTGAACATTTTCTTGGATCCTGTTGGAAAAGCATATACATCGCCCCACAAAAGACTTGCTAACAAATGGACGACTTGAACTTATAGCTAAGGGCTCCTCTGTAGAGGTACCTAACGTAACAAAGCGAAAATATTATATGAAATGAAATGATTTAATTGAATGAATCGTGGTAACATAGTTGTTAACAATTATTTGGTGTACAGCACAATTCGCCAATATATCGGCATACAAATATTTGATTGTCAATATTGGAATTTTTATTTTAATTCAATAATATAGTAGGTACCTCTCAAAAAATTATATTTATATACTATTATTTATATACAAACCATAATCATTATTGTTTAATCCAATCATGTTTGAAAGGCTTTTTTCGCCACGGAAACTGTATCGAAAAGCATATATCGGTAGATCTGAACGGGATGCAGCCATTTTCAAAAACTTTCCAATATTCGAGTAAAACAGTCGGTCACCAAGACTCTGTAAATGTTATACATAGGATAATAAATAAAAATAAATAAATAATATATATAAAAAACTGAGATTATTTATTTATACGTATAGACAGACGGTGACAGCTGTGAAAACGTTGAAAAATTGTGATTGACAGTTAGCCTGTATTTTGAGCAATCCCTCACACTAACACAAAGTGATATACAAATCGCGAGTGTAAGACGTAGCTTGTCACGCACACTAAAGTAATAAGCCTGGCCTGATTTCATCAGTTCTCTAGCAGCAAGAGGCAGATAGAGCCGTATAAATTAACTTAGGTTAAAAAGGTTATTACGTGCTGATTTCACCATTGAAATAGAACGTGATTAGAAAAATTTAAACCAAGTTTAAGGCTTACAACTTCATTTCGCAGTTCACATAGCAGTTATGGCCTCATCTCGTTTGTATGCTGGCCACCAAATTTTCCATGTTTAACTTATTTGATGGCGTTCAAGAGCTGTCACTTTGTTATTGAATTTTATGAACATACTTATCGAGGACAGTTTTGACAGCTACATGTTACATTCTATTGACGTCATGTAAACTCGGTTTTCGTGAACGCGTTTTAAATGTATTGGTGAAATCGCCTTGTCTTTAATCGAGATCAAGACTGAGACATTTGAACTAGTTTAAGTAATTCTGAGTTTTATTAAACTCAGCTTGTAGTATCATTGGTGAAATCACGGCTACATTTAAAAACTGTAATTTAAAAACTGGTTCAGCGAGAATCAAAAATGCATGCAGAGAGTTCCGTACGATATTTTAATAATCATGTATTTTCAATCAGACCCTTATTTGTTTGTGATAACTATGAAAAATACTGGATTGAAGAGGGGTATTGCAGCCAATACTTAAACCATATTATAGTTTCTTTTTCTTCTATAGGTTTTCTTGAATAAAACTAGTTCGGTTAATTTTGAAGAAGAATTATTACAATTCGGGCGAATCAACGTGATACATCGCTCGATGACGTTTGTGTAATGTACAGTGTGCAAGCACGGACGAGTAAAATAAGAAGGACTCCGTGTCACCTTACATAACAGTGAGGCACCAAAAGAAGCCGGTAAACGTGTAATTACATAGCCCCACGCATAAACTTACACTAATACAAGTCGATCGGCCGCCATTATGAGATTTGGCATCGTCTGTGACCGATCAGTTTGCGTCGCAATAAAATATTTTATCTACATCCATGCTTTAATCCTCTATTAAAGATTCTGAAACAGTTAGCTTATTGCCAACATTAAACCACCCAATGTTCTAATAACCATTACATCATCCAAAAGAGTGTTGTAATGTTGTACTGAATTTCATAACAACACTCCTATTTTTTTTTCAATCCCTTCATGCTCAAAGAGTTTTAACAGACGGCCAAATTCTTATTGCTCGATGCGTGGCATCTGTATGAATTTCAAAAAAAGAACATTTTGGTTTTCGCGTGTTCCACACCACCAGAACATCGAGCGCCGAAAAAAAAGTATTATTCGAATCCCCGCCATTTTTCTTCGATATTTTTATTGTTTTGTTTACAAAAAATGAGCGATTAATTTCCAAAAGAACATAATATTCAAGTGAATTTTAATTATTGCACTATACAAAATGTAAATTACTACTAAAATAAATAATTGTTTCATTAATACTTAGTTTATTTGTATATAATCAGTAATGGATGATATTAGGTTACTACTAGGATTTGTTTTAATGTTAGCAGTGAGCTAATTGTTTCAGAATCTTTTAGAGTATTCATATTTTGGGTGTAGATAAAGTCTTGTATGCAACTGTTGATAATTAGGTATTAAAACACTCGTGAGATAAATCCACATTCGTGTTTTAATACCCCTTATTACACAACAGTTGCATAAATAACTATTAAAAATGCCGTCGTGCGTTGTGAAAAAGTGTAAAATAATTTAATAAAAGTATTTGTGGATATATGATTATTTAAAGGAGAAAAAATTGTGTATCTGGTGTAAAAGTTTTTGTTTCCATTTCACAATCTCTTACGAAAACGAATAATATTTTTATTTTTTAAACATCTTTTGGGTGTATATTATTAAATTAAATAGATGTTTCGGTTTTGAAATAAAATAAAAAATAGAAATAGAACAAAAGTGGGTAGTTATAGAAATTTTGTATTAGATTTAATTATTTACCGTTATCTCCTAGTAAAATATTTGATAGCATGAGTGACCGATTTGGAAATACTAGATAAATAATTGTGACTTGTGAATGGGGAAAGATCATTGTATTTTTTCTTAAAATACTATTATACTAAATATGTTTGAGAGCCTCATAACAAGACAACAAACAAGTCTTTCAATAATCCTGAGAGTCACTGCATTGTAATGGGCAGGGCGTATCAATTACCATCAGCGGAACGTCTGGCTCGTCTCCTCCCTTATTTTAATTTAAAAAAAATTTGTATTTTTATATCCTTTAATATCTTTGTCGTGACCACAGACTTCCAATATACTAGCATAAAGACAAACAATTCGTGCGATAAAAAAAGAACAGCTCTAATGTAGATACAGCTAGAAAGACATGGTAAGGGAATCTATTGTGTCTGTCACCGATTTTGATTGATAAGTCGTAAACAGTCAGCCACGCTTAGCATTAGCTCAGTATTTTGAATATAAAACCACTAGCTTACGCATACATTGATAATTCGAAATTGGTAATATGTAACGTAGTATTGCTACTATATTTAAAGTCTATTGTCGTTCAAAAATACAAACAAATTCTTCTGCAGTGTAAGACACAAGCATTGCAATCTGCAATATCCTTCTTTGTTGTGCCGGACCTCACCTGAACAAGCTGTGGATAGGTTTCCTGTCCGATGGACTGATTATTGAAGTAGTACTCCTTTATTCTTGCAGTAACTTGTCGTCTTTTCTCCAACGGTAGCGAACACTGATACAGAGAACTCGCTAGATTTTCCCAATTGTCATTCAGTTCCGGTAAAAAAGTCGAGTCTGATTGGAAATCTGAAAAGAATTGTAAAAAGTGAGTTCATAGTATTCAAAAATAAATTTTTATTAAAATAATTTTATTAAGTATTAAATTAGTAATGTGTTAGTTAATTAGTGTGATTTTTAGACCACAGGACTGTAGTAGAACAAAATATTAATTTATTAAATTGTTCGAGAAAGAAATAAAATAACGAAATAATAGAGAAATCACCGTTCGCGTATCGCTAACGTTCATATCGCTCTCGTCACGCATTCACCTGCTTACTAACCAATTCAAGAAT
>CATIXN010000001.1:21899475-21917462 GCA_949711725.1 Leptidea reali
CACCGTTCGCGTAGCACTAGCGTTCGTTCGTATCGCTCTCGTCACGCGAATGCGTATAGTAAGCAGGTGAATACCTGCTTACTCCCCACGTCAAGAATACCTCGTTCGCGTAGCACTAGCGTTCGTTCGAATCGCTCTCGTCACGCATTCACCTGCTTTCTCACCAAGTCAAGAATACGCAAAAAAAAAAGACAAAAGAAAAAAAACTCTTGTTATTCAAAAGTGTAAATTCCTTGAACTCCATGAATAAAGTGATTTTGATTTGATATATCATTTACCATGAGGTGAATTCTCATTGCATCACTTTTTCTTATAAAAAATCACACACACAAATTGAGAGACAGAGAGACGGACGGATAGGTTGAGTGGGTAGAAAAAGGGTTCTCGTTCGTTTTCCTTTTAGTAAAAAAAAACACATGCATAATTGGCTCCCTGTAACTTGAGAAATTTTATAATTTAGCTATAAACAACTTACAAGCGGCTGGGTATAGTCCTTCTTCAGAAGTAACCGACGCGAGGATGGGTTTCGAAAACTTTCCTATTGCCGTGGCGTGACTTGGGTGTGACGCAACCAGCGGGTTCTCAGTTCCTTCTGGTTCCATTGATGGAGTAAACGGAGTGAAGAGGGATGCACCTTTCCATCCCTTAAAAAAAATGTATTAAAAAAAACTTGAAACAGACTCGTTATACAATGGTTCCCTATTAGTCTAAGATCCCGGTATAGAACGACCTTCAACGAGCTGGTTACTGGATGAATCATATCAATCATATTTCTTTGTCGTTTGTTTGTGAAATTTAATATGTCAATAAATATATTGCATGGGTTGCCTAGCAAATTTCAGTCCAGTAGGTATACGATTAATAATTAATTTTTTTTTAATATGTAAGATTTTTTTTAAATATTAATTTATATAGCATACTATAAAAAATAGTTAAAATAATATTATTTACATATTATATTAAAGAAGGTGATTTATGTATTACGTTACGGTTACCGGAATTACGTCAATGCATGCGACTAGATTTTTCTATTTTTAAAGTTTGTTAATAATTGAGAACGTACTAATTGTTATCAAGTATAGTGAGTATAGAGTACAAAATCAAACATTATGTTGAGCTCACACTCAGCTAAGCTGTAAAGTCTGAGCAAAGTCTAGCACGCCGCATAAATCTCAGCCTTAGTATCATTGTAAATCTAAGATGGCCGCCCGTGCCGCCACAAAATGGCGGATTACATTTTTTCATAGCTTCCCTCAATTTCCGTAATAATTGATAGGGATTTACAAGTCCAATACATTACATTGAGTAACGAGTAGCTAGACTGCAACAAAGGAAAGAAAACTTATAATGAAACGGTACTAACTAACTAATTCGTATTTGAAATAGTATGTAGGTACGTAGAAATAAAATTAATAGCTTAAAAAGGTAATTAATACAAGTTAACCAGTTTTATTGAAATACAAATTCAAATATTTTTATTCAAAATAGGATTCAAAATTATCGGCCACACCCATTATCCTGTAGTACGGAGGTGTGGACACATACCGGGTCAAACACCTGGGGTCACCCGGGACAAAGAATTTATTGGTCCATTTATTATTTATTTATCGCATCAATATAAGAATTTGAATAAATAAATATTCACACAGATTCACGGGCGACAAGGAGCTTCAAATTTATTAAGAACGATGTCGCGAGCAAAATCTACTTCGGAAATATAGTATTTTGGTTGGTTAGAAATAATGACCAAACATAATAAAAATAAACTATAGAAAATTTGTCCATACGAGTATAAAATAAATATTGGAAATAAAAATAATGTTTGGTCTCAAATCGAAAAAAAAAATCCTATCTGAGAAGTTGGACTAAACTGCACTCCATGAAGTAATCCCCATTCAAATCCGTTCATTAGTTTAGGATTTCACTGGAAATAAACATCAGGACACAGGATTTATTTAAATTAAGATTTTCAAATAGCACATATATGTCAAATTTAGTTTGTAAATGTTATAACTTTCTGTTGTGTAGGATTCACGTTAAAATTTAATAATAGTTTTTTTATAAATAAAAAGGTTAAAAAAAACAGAGATTCATACGTGTGTCTTATAGCTTAAATATAACTACGAACAAAAAAGATCGATCGAAAATTTGTTTGTAGATGCAATCCCTACACCTGTCTCGCTCTAAATATGCGTGAATCAACGACAGAGGGAAGATGTTCTACTCACTAGAGGACGCGCGTTCCAAGTAATTTTAAATCGGTATGACTGTATGCACTTTTCAAATTTCAAATTCAAATATTTTTATTCAAAATAGGATGTGTCATCACTTATTGAAAGTAAAAAAAAAATACCACCCATTCCAAAAATGAATGCCTCAGGCGTACGATTGGGCGCAACAAACTCAGCGGGCTTTTTTTCATCAAAAAATATGTTAACAAAGTAATATTGTACAATTAAACTTATTAGCCTGAGTACGGTCGCTCCATACACAATCTGTGGTATCATTAAGAAAGTCATTTATGTTATAGTAACCTTTACCATACAAACGTTTTTTAACAATTCTTTTGAATAACGTAATACTTTTGTTTTGAATATTTTCTGAGATCTTGTTGTAAAACCATATACATCGTTCCACAAAAGACTTACTAACTCGACTTAGCCGATTAGTAGGCATTATAAGCTTATGTCTGTTCCTGGTGTTAACATTATGTTTATAACAGTTTTTAGCAAATTCACCTATGAACATACATTATAATATCAAGAATATATTGAGAAGCAACAGTCAAGATGCTAATTTCTTTGAATTTTGCTCTCAATGGATCTTTAGGACCTAGGTTATAAATAGCCCTTTTCTGCAGCACAAATATTGTATTAATATCGGCAGCGTTGCCCCATAACAACATACCATAGGACATAATACTATGGAAATAACTAAAGTATACAAGTCACGCCGTATCTAAGTCAGTTAATTGTAACTAACCTAATAACAATCTAATAACCTAAAAATAGATAACCTAAACTATAAACAACAATGTAGGAATGATAAACAAGCAAAGGTTTCTAGGTAATGTGTGACCTCATGTGTTATTTGAATTATCAAACTATTATCTAGTGAAATCGCTTTATCATTGCAAACAGAGCATCGAGACAAACAACATCTTAAACTTTAACTTCAGTATTTTATTATTTTGCAGACAGAGATCGTGTATTACAAACTTTTATTCAATTTGCAATGTTAAGGCCGATTCGACCGGTATCGTGAATTGGATTTTCTACTTTAGTCCTCATATTTCATATACTAATAGCGGTCTTACTATAAAAAAATGTGTGCGTGTAATCCTTACATAAGATTGAAGTACCACTTATTAATAATAACATTAAAATAAAACTATAGTTACGGGGAAGCGTACCAAGAATACTGGCAGCATTTCCACGTTGGATAGCTAGGCTGATCCGTTGATGATAGTACTTTGTATATACTCTGAACCTCTGGGCCTCACGGGCAAAGTGTCTCTACACCAAACGGCACAAAGATGTAAGACTCACTGATACCGACATATTTGCGACGTCAGCAGCCCCAAAAGAGAAGGAGCCACACTGTCGACTCAAGTCGCGTCCCACACCAGCGCCCTTCCCCGTGCCCAAGCCACCAGGGTCATTCCATCAGGACACTTGCCATCGCAGCGGGTAATACCAACGGGCTCTAATACAGCTGGTATATTTAGCGCGGCAAATGCCATGCGGATGATAGCTCGTGACGCCCAAGGGCATCTACCTGAACACCACATCTACATTAATGTGTTTCATTCAGTTTATTACCTAGCTGGAGTGATACGGATATTGACAATATCATATTATCACGTAGAGACTGGATGGCGCAGCAGGCAAGGCTTGTAACCAAAAGCCCGAATCATTTTGTGTCACGTCCAAAAGACGATCTCTGTTCTGTCAGTAGCTGACGTGATTAAAAGATCATCAAAGGCTGACTTACAAAGAATTGCGTCCCATGCTTTTTGACACTTTAAGTCGTCTGGAAAATTTTGAATATTTGCAATATTTAGTCAAGCATTGTTAGCTTCATTCAAATACGCAATCTAATTATAAAATAATAATTAACTTTGAAAATAATTAACAGAACTGATTAGTATTCCATTTAAAATTCATTAATACCATTTCATATTTTAAATCTTCTCTCATTAAATAAAATGATTGATTATAAGAAATATTAATAATATTATTTACAAACTTTTTACACCAATTATCTTGCCCCAAATTAGGCATATTTAGCCTGTGTTATGCAAGCCTGTGTTAGGTGCAAGACAACGATATATTTAATACAATATAATTACTTTAACATACATAAATACATATAAACATCCATGACCCGGAAACAAACATCCATATTCATCATATAAATGCTTGCACCTACCAGGATTTGAACCCGGGACCTCTAGCTTAGGGTTTGGGTAGGATTGCTAACTACTCGGCTATACAGGTCGTCAAATAATAAGAAATTGAACATTAGATTATTAGCACATGACAAAAGAACGTGCAAAGAGGATGTAAATACTAAGTAAAAATTGATATTTAGTTTAGTATGAAACGTGCAGTGACTTGACATAAGTTTGAAATAGTGGTAATTACGTAATAGTAGTTAGTAAAGTGATTGGCGGCGAAGTATAACCCGGCTTTTTTTGGAAGCGGACAGTTGCATAAAACGTAGTAGATTTCGGCTATCTCCGTTTTTTACCAGATTATAGCCGTCATCTGTCAATACTATCTATGACTGCACGTTTCATACAATCGAGGGAATCGCTTCTTAATAGTTTCGCTAGCCTGATAACGTGATTGAATATGTCGCAAACGTCAGAAAATTTGAGAAAACTTTATTTATCATAACATTTATACTGACAAGTATAATTTATTAATCTAAGTAAATAATTTATTTAATACAAAACAATATAAAACACTGATAAGATAAACAAAAACACTCGGAGATTTTCAAAAATATTACTGAGCAATTTGATCATTAAATTTTAATCGTTAAAAAATTGCATCAATTAATTTTTATCTGACAGAAGTAATGCTCAGTTACATTCAAGTGCCTAAAGAAGTTTTCCTTCAAAAATAATAGGATTTGCATGATAAATAAATCCATTCCAGTCGTTTCTATTCCATTAATATCAACGGTAAAAAGATCTCAAACGAAAAGTGCGAGGTGAAAATTGTTCTTCAGTTTTTTTTTCTGAATTAAAATTGACGTGTGATTAAGACGACAAGACAAAAGACTTCATCTAGGCGAGGTTTACATAGTCGTGAAACTTCAGTCCCATGGAGAGAGAGGTTGAGCTCATAGAGCCTTCGCCGGACCACAGAATAAAAAAGGAGTTGGTAGAGACGTCGCTTCATTGTGTGTCTTCTACCGCATTTATCACGGGGAGTGTTCCGAAGAGCTGTTTAACCTGATTCCTGCCGCCGAATTCCAACTTCGCACGACACGCCACAAGTTAGGATATCATCCCCACCATCTAGATGTGTGGCGGTCCTCTACAGTGCGGTTTTCAAGGAGCTTTATTCCACATACTACAAAGCTATGGAATGAGCTTCATTGTGCGGTGTTTCCGGGACGATACGACATGGGTACCTTCAAAAAAAGCGCGTACACCTTCCTTAAAGGCCGGCAACGCTCTTGTGATTCCTCTGGTGTGCAAGAGAATGTGGGCGGCGGTGATCACTTAACACCAGGTGACCCGTACGTTCGTTTGTCCTCCTATTCCATAAAAAAAAAGATAGAGTAATAGAGTAGGAAGCTTTGCAGTGAACCTTTCATAAATTATATTTAGTTCATAATTTATGGCATATCTAACTTATTAAAGTATTTGAGTATTTTTCTTATTTTTTGTTTGTTATTTTTTAGGGGATCAATAATTAATAATAAATAGTTTGAATTATCTTATATAAAAAATATCTTAAGTTGAGACAGCTAAGTTCAATCGCAATATAACAGGCGTGTAAAATACAGAACATAATATATTATAGACGCTCTCTATACCTTTCTATATCTATGGTTGCTACCTACGTTAAATCTATAAACTTATTGTTATTTCTACTTGAATATACGGGTATTGTGTATGTTGTTGTAGATTTAGATCGTAGTGCATTCTGAATTTAAAGTAAACATACTTTGTTCAAAATAAACAACGATGTAAGTTAAGAAGTTTCTATTTCCTGTTTGACTCGAGCATAATATAATATTATCGTTGTATAATCTAATCTATACTTATAAGAAAACTGTAGAGTTCGAATTTCTGTACACAGAAAAAAAATGCTCAAAACACATTCAGGGGGATGTAAGACGAACAATAGAACAAGTCCCTATTTATTTTCTATTATTTGTTTCTCTCTCTATTTTTAAGTGTGTCTCTTAGTCTATTTATACTGGCTAATCTCTCAAACTCTTGGAACGATTTAATTGAATGATGGTACCTCACAGCCCTGGTAAACAACTTAGATACTTTTCATCACGTAAAATTAAAAAAGTTCCCGTAGGACAGTTTAAAACCTATAGTATCTTATAAAGCTAAGTTATCAACAACTTATGCACAGAATGTTGTAAATTTAGGCATGTCGATACCTTATATTGCTGATGAATATCTTAGATTATTTTCAAAAGTTAACAAGTTCCCGTGGGATAGTTAAAAAACTAAAGTAACGTTACGTATCTTAATGCACTATAACTTATACTGATAATTTAATATAATTTGGTATGTTGAGACCTTCTATTGTCGCACAACGTCATGGATACTATTCATCCCAAAAAATTAAAGAGTTCCCATGGGATAGTAAAAAACTAATGTAACTTATACAGCTTAGCACACACATACTTATGCATACAAATTAATATAATTTGGCATATTGATACCTTATATTGTCAGTCAACGTCTTAGGTACTTTTCACCCAAGAAATTTAAAGAGTTTCCGTGGGATAGTTAAAAAACTATAGAAACGTAACTTAGTACATACACAAAAACTTATGCACCTAATTTAATAAAATTTGTCACGTTGCAACCTTATATTGACGGTGGAACAATGTGTATTATAAAATTTATAAATTCCGTAAAAGGACGGGTTCCTGCGGAAAGTAAAACATTACAAAAAAATAGTCCTGCATAGCGAAATTTATATTAAATCAATTGTGTGTGATGCACGTAATTTCCATCTGAGGCTAACTAAACTAACTAACCTATAGGTCAGACATAATAAATAGATACATACGTCGATACATACTAAACTTAATCTTACAACTTTGTTTCTGAGTGGTATTGGTTCGGGAATACAGCAATTTGATGGTAATTTCACAACGTGGCTGAGGTAAAAAAGTTGCTACGGATATATTCCGCGAGCGACAGTATATTTAAGCCAGTAGCCAGACAGTATATTTAATTGACAGTAATTGTCGTAGACACAGTATACACGCGTATGTTCACACATATATGTATTAGTTTTTCAAAAAAAAAGTGTGTGTGTACTATGTATGCACGCAAGAATTTATACTTCTTTGGCCTAACGAAGCAAAAATCATTAAAATGATTTATTCCTCTTGCAATTCTACGTTTTTAGAAATAATAAGTTTGTTAAAATCTTGCATAGATGGCTTTGACAATTAATTATTAAATAATGAATACGGCTGTATGGGCTTGAACCCTTTGCCTGTCCTAATAATGGACGAAGAAATAACTAAAAAAAAAAACGAATGACGCAACGTCAGAAAATTTTAGAAACCAACTTCAACCTGTTACTATTGTGTTACGTGCATCTTAAAATTTCACTCTCATAATTTTTTCATAACGCGCCTAAATAAGTATAACTTAAAAAAATTTACTCTTTTCGGTCTAGCATACAGCATACAGTCCCGTTTCGCTGGAAAAGCGGATTGAAGAACAGCAGGCACTGTGTTAACGATGCAAGGCATGAAAAATGTAACGCCTGAACATATTTTGCGAGCGAAATCTTTCTTACTTTACTTTTGTTAAAAAGTAAGGCGCAAAAAGTTATATGCATACAATCTTTGTTATTGATTACTAATCCTAATAAATGTACTTTCACAATAAAATTACAAGCTTAATGAATACCTCTTCTGAGTTTCGTACTAAACAAATGCGTTATGAGAAACATCGTGTTTAACTGTAAATAAAAATGGTAGTTAATAATTGCTCTGGAGTGTTATCCTTAACCATCAGCCAGCATTGGCAAGTTTCAAATAAGACTTAAGGGTATGTGTAACAGGTTAAAGCAGTGTCCATAGCTCCAAATGCTATATTTTCACCATAAATAGTTCCATTAAAATACCTTGCTTTCTTGTTTTCTCATTTCCAATTTTGCCTTACGTTACCGGCATAGGAGAGCTATTTGTCAGTAGGGGATATTCGCGTATGTAGAAACCCAATTCCGACATATGGGCCCTGCTTATTAAGCATTCGGCCTGAATATGTAAAAGTGCTTTAATCCTCTAGAAAAAAAAACATCTATTATGCTTTTAATATTAAACACTTTTTAAAGGATTAAACCTCGTGTAATTGTAATTGTGTTTGTACATTGGATATTGTGTATATAAAGGTACAATTTTATTATTACTTTATTACGCCTTAAGGCGAAGGGTAAGCATTAAACACGCAAACAAGTTGTTTTTAGACAAATTTGATGGTTAAAATATAGCATTTGGAGCTATGTACACTACTTAATCCTGTTATAGATACCCTTAAGTCTTATTTGTAGGTTGCTAATGCTTGCTATTGGTTATAGTTAACACTCGAGAGCCTTTTTGAACAACCACTTTTCTTTGCAGTTAAACAAGATTTTTCGCATGGCATGACGCATTTGTTTAGTACTACTCTCAGAAAAGTTATTCTTATAGCTTGTACTTTTTTGTGTACGTCAATTTATTTAGATAAGTCATGAATAACGAGGATTGTAGGCATATAAACTGTTAAAATGTTTCGTTTTCCACGCAAGAATATCGCTCAAGGTCGCTGGCATTTAGTGTCACCTTAATACGACGTTTGTTCGTTAACTTTTGTATGTTTCGGTGTAATTACACGCATTTTAATTCTTTAAAAAGTGTTTTATTTAAATGTGTAACACTCGCGTTCATCAAAGAAAATGCTATCTATTATGTTTTTGAACAAAATTTGCTTTGCTAGGTGTGCATAAGGGTGTGCATACACGCCGTTATCCAAAAAAATTATTCGTATCTAACACCGTAACAAAAATAATTTATATATCGTCGTCTGGTATATCATAGAGCCTCTTGCATTGCATATTTTACAAATCAAGCTCAGATCCATATTAACTTAACACCTGTAGGGAATTGTAACTGTTGTAAAATATTGAACAGAATTTTTGAAGTGAAATATTGGAAAGCTTTCTACTTTTATTGAAAGTATGTTACTATGGGGTCATGCATTGAAAGTATATTACTATGGGGTCATGCTGCTGACATTGATATAGTGTTTGCTCTGCAAAAGAGAGCTGTTCGTGCTATATATCAGCTTGGTTATAGACAGTCTCTCAAAGAAAAATTAAAAGAAATAAATATTATGACTGTTCATTCTCAGTACATTTATGAAAATTTAAAATACGTTCACAAAAATCGTCACCTTTTTGCGCTTAATAGTGATTTTCATTATTATAACACTAGAAATAAAGGATTGCTTGTAACTAATTCTAGTAGGCTTCATAAGATACATAATAGCTTTAAGGGTAAATGTATACACTTCTATAATAAAGTCCCAGCCACTGTTCAGGCATTATCTATAAATAAATTTAAATGTTTTATAAAAAAATGGCTCTGTCGTAAATCTTATTACTCCACTGCTGAATATCTACATGATCGGACAGCCTGGGACTAGATTGTGATTATTTTATAGCGATAGAAATGATTGTACAATATTATATATTTTTATTGAAAAGAGCGCAAAAAAAAAATGCTGGGAGAGTTTCTTGCGCCGCTTCTTCTCTCTCAGAGCGCCATATGTTTCCGAAGTGGTAGTAGTATCTAGTAGTTATAAGAAATGACATCAAAAAGAATTCTATAGGAATCAATTTTGAGAAAATAAATGCCTTTTATGCCTTTCAGTAATCTGTCACGCTCGGTTTTGTATGCTCGGTTTGGTAAAATGAGCTCGAGTGGGCTAAGGGAGCGAGATAAGTGCGAGCAAACTTTACCAGAATAACTTATACACAATTATAATTATATCTGCAATTGTTTATGTAATAACTTTATTAATACAGAGGAAAAATAGCTGTATTTCTTTCAATTTACCTCGATTTGGTAAAGTTTTTACTTCTGTAGTCTGCTGAGTTCTGCTCTTAACGTTTTTTTTTTAATTTTTAATTACCTTCCTAGTTTGAAAGTATAACAATGTTTGAAGTTTTTTGTTTTCGACTTTAATTTGTATAAATAGTCCCAGAAATGAGGGATATCACGTCTCTAAAATAACAAATTGTTTAAATACAAATATATATGTACATACCAACATATAAGACTGTGCGGTAACTATCTCATCGCCAGAAATTTTCTGGAGGCAGTGAACCATCTCTTTAGTATTGCTCGTTGGGCATCCTACGAGTGAAGCTAGCACCTTCGAGTTGTCACCTGGATCCTGCTGATAGCTCCAACTTGACAAAGCTGATCCACTCGAAAACAAGCCTCGACTGAAGATATTTGCTGGAATGCACAAACGAAATTTGCAATCGAAAGAGGTCACAAGTAACTGCTTTTATTATGACATGTCTTACTAGTAATAATTTTCTGTCATGTAAAATTATATTTAAGTTTGTATACTAGCACAACGTTCACTATATTAGGATAAATTAATATTCTTTGTAGTCTTTTTTTATGAAAATAAGGGATGAGACGAGCAGGACGTTCAGCTGATGGTAATTGATATGCCCTGCGCATTACAATGCAGTGCCGCTCAGGATTCTTGAAAAATTCTGAGCGCTACTAACATTGCGCTTGTCACCTTGAGACATAAGATGTTGTCATGTCATTTGCCCAGTAATTTCGCTAGCTACGGCGTCCTTCATATCGAAACATACTAATGTTTAAATTACTGCTTCACGGCAGGAATAGGCGCCGTTGTAATATGCCCATAATATAGCCGGCATCCTGTGCAAAGGAGCTTCCCACTGGTAAAATTTAGTAGTATGTATTACGAGCGATTTATGCCGCAAAAGATCAACCACAATACGAGTACCAAATAAATTTATTTTGACGTTTTTAACCTTGGTCTTAACCTTTTCCAGCTAATTTAATTTAAATTTTACTTTTAATATATTCATAATAAATGCAGAGACACATGCAGAGCATATGTATGAATTGTCATATTACGTAATGAGATATCATTGATTGCATTATATAGGTATTTGTATTGCGAATATATAGGTATTTCTAAGGGTCTGTTTCACACTTTCCAAGGAAAGTAGCAGATTTTCAAATGCTAGATAAATATTTTACTGGCTACATAAAAGTTCCAGATAAAACAGATTGTGTTTCACAATCACAATTCCGTATGACGAAAAGAAAATATCAAAAAACTGTTTCTTATACGAACACAACACAAGCTTAATGGCTTATAACGAAAAAATTTTTCATACTAGTTGATACCCGCGACCTCGTCCGCGTACACACATGACTAAGCACGTAGAATTTATAAAAATCTTTATTTCTTATGACAAACCTTAAGACCGTTCATAAAAAATTTGTCTACAAATTTTGTTTGAGCTAAAATTAAGTTTATATTTTACCTGCTGACAAAGTTGGAAAGATATAAAAAATTTAATTAGCTATTCATCTTAAACTATTCTTTCAATTTGATTTCTGAGCGACACATCAAAGGAAAAACAAAATCGTTGTTTTTATTTAATTCCGAGCATTTTCATATTTATTCACCTTTTAAACCTTCTCTAAGAACTAACGAACAGCAATTAAATGTTATATATAAAGATTTTATAGTTTTCAATTTGTATTTATATTTATTGTATTTGAGAGTGTAAACTAATCAATTGTCAAGAGCTTTTCATAATTTTATTGTCCATAACGGCCGTTCCCAATATTCAGTCTATCTCTTACTTGAGATAAAATCGTAACTATCTTTGACTTTTCTGTCCCAATAAACTTATCGACGGTAACTCACCTAATCCGTACACGCTGTCTGTCAATGGACGACGTATAGCTTAACAGCGATAGAAGTTTGCATGGAAATTGCATTTCACGCGTCCCAATATAAGGCGATAAGAATGACTTATCGGGTATATTGGGACAGCTTCAGATTATTGACAGCTAATTACTGACAATAGAAGGTGGTAATTTATCTCTATCTGTAGATAGTATATCGGGAACGGCCGTAGTCATAACATAAGCAAACCATAATATATCAAGCATATAGAAATATAGATAGAAAAGAGGCAAGAACTCTATTCGTAACTTTACTTGGACATTGTGAAACACCCTAAGTCAAAAAAAAAAAGGTTCCGGATAAGTAATCAACAACATATCATATACTAAAATCTTCTCTAAAACACTCTGAATTTTATTGTATTAGTATTATTTCGATCTGTACAGTAGTTTTCGCAGTATAACCGGTGTTTTTACCAGTGGGAGGTGAGGAGTAATGTGTAAGCATTACTGTGTTTCGGTCTGAAGGGCGCCGTAGCTAGTGAAATTACTAGGAAAATGAGACTAACATCTTATGTCTCAAGGTGACGAGCGCAGTTGTAGTGTGCCACTCAGAGTTTTTGGGCTTTTTCAAGAATCCTGAGCGGCACTGCATTGTAATGGGCATGGCGTATCAATTACCATCAGCTGAACGATCTGCTCGTCTCGTCCCTTATTGTTATAAAAAATAACGAAGGATGAAACCTGCCCTCTGTTTATTTATATATATATATTATATATTTGTTATTGTTTTCCAATTATTGTAAAGAAATCATACCCTTCATATGTCTAGGCGACACAAAATGATAGTGCACGCTGGATGCGCCTGCTGAGTTTCCGTATAAAATAATATTATCAGGGTTACCACCAAACATTTTGATGTTGTCTTTCACCCACAGCATGGCGTGGTATTGATCTTTTAGCCCGGCATTTCCTGGGACAACCCTGTCTCCTGTACTTAAGAAACCTTTAAGAAAGAATAAATAATTTGTATGATATCACAGTAAATGAAAATTAGAGTTCTGATAAAGTTTAAAAAAAAGCGTTATTAGATTGTTAGAATACGTTGGTATTGATAACGGTCTCAGTGGATTGTCACCGAATTAATGAGTTACCTGCTCAATAAAAAAATTAAAACATTTTTTTTAGAAAGAAATAGACATTTTAACTAAATCATCTCATTATATTCTTGATAATGTTATGTATGTACATAAGAACTGCTATAATCACAATGTTAACACTAGGAATAATCAAACTTATTATGCCTACTACTCGGCTTAGTCGAGTTAGTAAGTCTTTTACAATAAATTTTACTTTTACAATATGATCCTAGAAAATGTTCAAAACAATTGTATTACAAAATTCGACAAAAATTGTTATAAAACGTTTGTGTGGTAAAGGTTACTTTAACATAAATTACATTCTTATTGACACCACAGATTGGGAACAGAGCGACCGCCCTCAGGCTATTAAATAATAAACTGTACGGTATAACATTCCAAAGATATTTTTATGATAAAAAAAAGAAGCCGGCTTAGTTTGTTGCGCCCATTCTTCTCAGGTCTGAGGCATACTTTTTCGGGTGATACTTTTTGACGTTGAATAAGTGATTTTAAAATCAAAGTCACAGAAACTTTATTCAATTAGGCTTAAACTAAGCGCTTTTACTGAATTTACCATATGGTCTTAAAAATTCAACGGCCACTCTTTTCAATCAAACATAGTATTTTACAATGGCTGTAATACATTACAAAGTAGTTTGAAAGGTGCTGCATCCAATTAATGAGGCATGTTTAAATAATATAAATTAATCATAAAAAGTAATAACGAATTAACTGTATAAATATAAATTATCGTATATTGGCTACATCAACCTTTAGAGCTTGAACTCATTGCTTGTGTAAGGCACGGACGAGTAAAAAAAGGTCTCCGTGTCACCTTACATAACAGCGAAGCCCCAAAACAAGCCGGTAAACGTGTAAATACATAGCCCCACGCACACACTTACACTAATACAAGCCGATCGGCCGCCATTATGAGATTTGCCATCGTCTGTGACAGATCAGTTTGCGTCGCAATAAAATATTTTGTAAATGCCGTCGTGCGTTGTGAAAATATGTAAAAACAATACTATAAAAGTATTTGTAGCCATATATCTTATATCTTTAAACGAGCAATTCTTGTATATATATATATATAATCTGAATCTCCGAAACGGCTCCAACGATTTTCATAAAATTTTGTGTACAGGGGATTTCGAGGGCGATAAATCGATCTAGATAGGTTTCAATTTAAAAAAAGTAGTTTTATCCGTGTTTTAATGAGAGACAGGTACAAAAACATTAGAATACAAAGGTAAATTTCGCCAATATACACAAGACGTAGCTCAGATGGGAAATTGGGTGATCCGGAAAGCAGACGACCCCGGTTCGAATCCAGAAGTCCTATTAGTTTTTTTTTGTTCAAGTTTTGTACATTCTTAAAAATCCGAGCAAGGCTCGGTCGTCCGGATATTGATTACTTAAGGGAGACAAAATTGTGTAACTGGTATCCCCCGTAACCACACACACACTAGCATAAAGGTTATTCACTTGTTAATATCACGGCGCTGAGTCCTTCTTTTTTTCCTCGTCGGTGGTGTAAGGATGCTTCGTGAACATGATCGTCGTGATTAAAGTCACTATCAGTAATTGCATCCAACAAATTCAATGATTTATTAACTATAACAGGTCGGCCTGGCACCACAAGCAGCCTATCTTTTTAATCCTTGAATAAAAATATTTATATTTAAATATTCTAGGCTGCCATAAACTCAGACCGCCTTACAAATAAACTTGATATAGAGTTATACCTGATTATAATCCAAGAAAATGAAAAATGTTGACAGTATCGCAGACAACACTGTCAATACAATGATAATTTTGAAGTTTTCCGAATGTCAAGCAGCCTTGCAAATAAACGCAGGAATCTTTATACGTCCGAAGCAATCATAAGCAAAATGTCTATTTGTAAACATTTTGCATATTCTTGGTTTATTGTCAGGTATAACTTTATGCCAATATTATTTGTAAGGCCGAGAAAGATCTATGTCCACACAAATAAAGTCGTAGGCACAGCTAATCTTATCTCATATATAAATATATAATCCCAGCCAACACATGGTTAATAATCAAAATAATGACAGCCTTTTTGTGAAGGTTCATATTGAAAATTCATTACTGATTGCGCCGCAAATGTCTATTATCTTTTTGAAATTTTTGTTATGGCAAACTATAGTGCAGATAGGTCCTGTAGAATAGAGAGATACCTAGATATCACAGACGCATTGGTACCTGATTGGCTAATTTAATAGACTTTCGTGCCGGTTACTAACCAATTGTCACCGAGCAACGACCACAGTCGCATGCATTAATAATTCATCAGTGGTCAACGGCCTTCATAACATTCTCCAAACGCCGGGAGGACACAAAGCAATACCTATATAAGCAGCTATAGCACCAGGAGTTCCTAGAGGATTAGCGGGAGCCCCCAGCTGCAGATCATCTTTTCCTGTCTATTGTTTCGCTATAACTTATTTTCATTTTTAATATCATAATATGTTTTCCTACGCATGCGATAATACAATTACATTTAAAAAAAAGTGCACTTCGACCAAAACACAATACCTAAAGGTCCCAGTCTGTAGTTGACTGTAACGACCACCATATCCCAATCCATTAATCTTTGAGGTCCATAAATGCTACCGGTACCATACATAAAGGCTCCACCGTGAATGAAAAACAGAACCGGAAGAGATGCTGTCTCTCTCAGGTCTGGAGAGTAGACGTTGAGGTAGAGGCAGTCTTCCTGTCCTGAAAAGAAAATTGATTGAATTTGGCGTTACTTTGCGGAATTCAATCTCGTAACAGAATTCGGCGAGTCAACATCTCCCGAAGATTTCTACATAAAATCCACAGAACTTAAGTAAGGTTATAATAATACTATTGTAGAACTTACTTCTAATAATAGATTTACAATATTTATAATAATACGTGGTATCTCCAAATCACATACGCACCTATGTGGTTTGGAGTTAGTGCGTGTGTGTGTGTTTGTGAATTACTTTTAATTTAAACCTTCCTTTAGATTTTTATTAACACTCCTTATAAATCAGTCTTTATTGTTATTAAAAAGTTCAGTACTGTTCAATTGTTTATTATTTTTGTATAGAGTGCGACAGATTACCGAATTTATTAAATATATATCAAATAAATTATATTCATAATAATTGCTGTGACTCAGCGGGACTTGGAATAGAGATGTGTGTCTAGTGCGAACTGTCGGCACTCGTAACTGTAAGAACACATAGCTCATTTAGCTCTATACTGTCGATACTTACCATGTCCTACCATGAACTATGTTATGAAGGAAAGAGAGATCCAGAACCTTGCGCCTGTCCTCAAGTGATATCATATTATGAAACCTGCAAGATTCGGGGTAGTTCACGTAATTGTGTCGTGCACGATAGTTGAGATGTTTTAAAAATGTTGCTTGTTTGTTTTCTACATCTTGGACATGTGTACATAACACACACAATCGTGGGTTCCATAATATTGCTGCAGTATTCGAGAATACTTTTTACGTAAGCAAAATTTAGTATTTTAATACATTTTATGTCTGAGAAAGGTTTAGTGACGCGCAGAATGAATCCCAAATTTTTATATGACCTGGTGACTATTTCTGATAGGTGTTCATTTATTTTAGTGTCCATTAAAACTCCTAGGTCATAGATTAGGTTGGTTTGCTGAATGATCGTGTTATATATATATATTATAATTAAAGTTGATGGTGCTTATCTCTCGCGAAAGTAATATACTTTTTATTAGCCTTATAGTAATTGCTCAAATTATTTAGGTTAGTTTGGAGTTTAAGACAGTCAGTTGGATTATTAATACGTAAATAGATTTTTGGGTCGTCTGCGTGCATGAGGAATTTTGCGTATTGAAAGCATTTTCCTACATCATACAAGTATGTGGTATATAATAAAGGTGAGAGAAATGAGCCTTGTGGTATGCCGGAAGCGTTGTCTGTGTAGTCTGAACGTTGCCCACCTACTACTACTGCCTGGCAGTGATTGCGCAGGTAAGATTCTGTCCATCTCAAGAAATCACCCGGAAATACCAAGCTCCTGTAACTTGCGTAGCAGGATGGTGTGGTCTACTCAGTCGAAGGCTTTCTCAAAGTCCGTGTAGATTACGTCTACCTGCGAGCCACCGTCCATACTCTGCAATATATCGTTAGTGAAAAAGAGCTAGGTGAGTGTTAGTGGAGCGACCTTTTATAAATCCATGTTATTGTGCACGTACATTGCAATACAACGATAAAAATGTTGATGAGCTATTTTTAGATTATTATTACTTAAGATGCCTCGTGAAAAGGTGAAACACGGTTCGAATTGATTAAAGATAAATCCTAGCTAAACTTACACTCAATAAAACTCACAACAATTGGATAAATTTAATTGAGTTTGCAGTATCTATGGCTTTTATGGATAGATTGCCGATTAGATGGAAACCATAGCGGCCGCTGTTTGTGCTGACCCGTATGAACTCAATCTCAAACATTTACCAACTCACCTATCACTGCGTTAGAAAACGGTTCATATTGCATACACGATGATGAAGTTCTTGTCGCGTTCCAGACACCAACCCATGGCTGCAGATCATTCACCTCCTAGAAAATTAAAGTAAAGTAAAGTAAAGTAAAGTAAAGTAAAGTAAAGTAAAGTA
>CATIXN010000001.1:21917472-22013041 GCA_949711725.1 Leptidea reali
AGTAAAGTAAAGTAAAGTAAAGTAAAGTAAAGTAAAGTAAAGTAAAGCAAAGTAAAGTATGCATTTATTCATGACAACACAAAACATCCTACCTACATAGTAAAATTAACAAATAAAAAATACGGCGTCATGAAAAGGACATCCACTCAGTATTTTTGGAAATGATTTCCATCACTGATTTTCAGTACCTACCAAGTCGACCTGTTGACAGTAGCTGTAGACAACACGGTTCCTTTTGTTACAGGTCTTAAAAGTGACCATCCAAAAAATAGTAGAAAAAGAAAAGAAACTAAAAGATTGAATTGGAAAGCGAGTTTAAAAATATTTTTATTTTAATTTTATTAAATACGAGATATTTTTTTAATTTTTTATTTTATTTATTCATGCTGTTTATTTTTCACTTTATGCCTCTGAACACTTATGTTTCTCTAACAGAAAAGATTTCAGTTTGTTTTTAAAGGAGAACAAGCTTTTTTGATCTTTAATAGGTGGCGGTAAATCATTCCAGCATTTGGAGGCGCTGTATTTAAAGCTACCCCTAAATGCTGCGGTACCGTGTAGAGGCACTTCAAGGAGAATCTTGCCGTGACGCTTCTGATAACTCTCATTTGAGTCCGATAAACACCTAAGCCTTTTATATAGGTAAAATGGTATTCTGTACTTAACCAAGCTAAAAAGTAACGAGGCAAACTGAAATTGCCTACGTAATTCCATCTTCATTATGTTGGTGGTGTTCAAAAAGGGTGTTACGTGTGTACGGTAAGGAATATCATAACAAAATCTTGTGTAAGCATTTTGTACCCTTTGTATAAGTTTTTTTGAAGCCACCAACAACCTAGGCCCAATCACTGTATTAGCGTAGAAACAGAATTAGCAGGATCCTAAAACGAGCTTCAGTTAATACAATTTTCAAGCCACACAAGAAGGTACAGCAATTCTTGAGACTAGTAAAGTGTATAATATAAGTAAATATTCCACTGCAAGATGCAGGTGTCTATAAACTGGACTGCGTCTGGGGCCAGTCTTACACTGGGCAAAACAAACGAAATATCTCAAGCCGATTTAAAGAACACATTGCGGATATCAAACACAGACGTCACTCTAACGTTCCCAATATTCAGTCTATCTCATACTTGAGATAAAAATCGTAACTCTCGTTGCCTTTCTGTCCCAATAAACTTATCGACGGTAACTCACCTTATCTGTTCACGCTGTCTGTCAATGGGAGGACTTATAAGCTATATGTCGACAGAAGTTTGTATGGAAATTGCAATTCACGCGTCCCAATATACGGCGATAAGAATGACTTATTGGATATATTGGGATAGCTACAGATTATTGACAGATAATTACTGACAGTAAAAGGTAGTAATTTATCTCTATATGTAGATAGTATACTGGGAACGGCTGTTAGTCAGCTGTATGTGAACACATAACAGACCGTCCTAACCACTACATCCGGTTCGACCAACCCAAAGTTTTGGTAAAAGAGAATAGATTTCTCCCAAAACTGGTACGTGAAGCCATCGAAATAAAAAAAAAAACAAATTTCAATAGAGAAGATAGTCTAAAATTATCTAACACCTGGGATCCAATAATCTCTAAATTAAAACCCATAACTACACACAAAAAAGAAAGAGGACAGGAATCAAAGAAAATACTAAATTTCGTCATAGTATCACAAAGTCATTAATATACAATTTATATTGCATAAAAAATGTAACACTTCAGAACGATTGTAATTATTTTACATTAAAAAGTTTATCTCTTAGAAAAATCTAATTTAATCCACTGTCCAATTTCAACAACTGTCTTACGAATTTTCGATCAGGCCACGTGTCCTGACGCGAGTTTATCATTTTATACCCATCCCAAGAAAAGTGAATCAAAGAAAAAAGGGGTAAGATGTCAATATTAAATAAGAAACATAAAACTATTTAAGTTTTAGTCTGTTGTCAGTAGTTAGTAAACTCCTATACACTCTGATCTTAAAGAGGCACAGAAATGTATGAAAAAAATCAAAACTATTTCTCTTAAAAATATACTTAATTCTTTCTTGCTGGAGTGCTGGAGAAGGATGTTGGGCATACCTTGGACAGCACACCGAACTAATGTGTCGATCCTGAAACGGCTGGCCATTGTGACTAGGCTCTCTACCATCTGCTTGCGTAGGGTCCTAGAATACTTCAGCCACATCGCCAGAAGGGATGAAGACAACCTGGAGAGACTGATGGTAACAGGGAAGGTGGAGAGAAGAAGACAAAGAGGAAGGAGCCCCATGCGATGGACCGATCAGATTCGCACTGCCCTTGAAACCACTGTCCACGACGCTTTACACTCTGCATCCGATAGGGGCAGATGGCGGCAAATAATACGCAACAAAGTACTCTTTCGAGATGATCACGACCCTCAGCATTGAGGAAACCGACGCGAGGAGGAGAATTCTTTCTTTCCTTTTTCGAAATCCCCAGCAAGATTTGAAACCATTACTGAATGTAAGTATGAAAACTAAAAATCCTAACAATGGAATCTGGTTTCATTACTATCTAACGTTTGCTTATTCAAATGACAAGTTAAACATTATGATCCCTCATATTATGAGAGCGAATCAAATCATATTATGCGGGCTTAATGGATTGGGAATACAGTTATTGTAAAACTTTATTGAAGGTTGTGAGCATTTTAAGTTATATTCAATCTGTTTAATCGATTTCAATATTAATATTGTCGGTATAAAATTATATTGTGGGCAAGATTTACAATAGATAAACATTAAAGCAATTAATAAACTATTTAAGAACCCAAATAACTTTTAGGCTCTGTATCTGACAGATTTTAACGTCACATGACAGCACCAGACTTAGGACGGTTTACACTTATAATATATACACGTGAAAAAGGATTCCATTTAAATGTGTTAGAATAATTAGAAATAATAAAACACAAAATAACATGTTCACATTGTTGAATGAACAAACAAATTTGGTCTCTTCACCATTGCTACGTATCTCTTCCGGGAGTAATACGTCACAACATCAAACAAATCACAGCGCGTCAACTCATCCGATGGATATAAAAGAGTGGCTTCCGGCTCATTCCATTTAATTTTCCTACACGCACACAGCCGGTCCGAGGTTCGAGTCTCCTTAAGAGACGCCCCGTGACGGTTGTTGCGTAGTCTTTGCGGCCTCCACGGCCCACGTCCTATGTAAAAGTAAAAAGTCCCTGTAAAAGCCATCAAGGCTGAGCATAGAGGAGGTTTTTAGTCAGTAGGGGGTCCAACAGATGGGCCCCATTTCGGGGTCTACAATACGTAAATGTATTTTCCTCTCCTTCTAAAAAAAACATTCAATTTAGTGCCAGAGTTTGGCGAGTAGGATGCCCGTGTAGAAACGTGTAAAACACGTGTCGAATTGTTTGAAGACAAATATTGGCGGGATTAACACTCAAAAAGTCTTAAAACATTTGGATAATTATGGATTTCCGCAAAATAATGCCTTGCCTACTTCAAAAGATTCTCTTTGATATAATATATTACACTCGAGCTACGACGAATAACAAATCATCTTTGTACCCACTTCTTGTGCTTGACGTTATTGACTCCTACATCACAACATTTACGGGTTCATCATCAGACGGAAGACGTCCGCTACTGGACAAACGCCTCCCCCAAAGATTTCCACGACGATCGGTCCTGCGCTGCCCTCATCCAACGTATTCCGGCGATCTTGACCAGATCGTCGGTCCATCTTGTGGGGGGCTAACCAACACTGCGTCTTCCGGTACGTGGTCACCATTTAGGACTTTACTGCCCCAACGGCCATCCGTCCGTCGAACTACTCGTATGTGCCCTGCCCACTTCAGTTTCGCAATCGGTTTGACTACGTCGGTCAATTTGGTTCTCCTACGGATCTCCTCATTCCTGATTCGATCTCACATTTACGGGTTAAAGTATGATATTTCTGATTTGTACTGAAAAATTTAAATTCTTTTTTTTTTCATTTAACATATTTATTAAATCAAAATAATTATCATTATTATCTATACATTGCTGCCATCTAATAGGAAGGTCATTTATATAAAGCAAATCTGCAGTTATTGCTTGACTAGATCTAGCTATTGTGAATAACACCTTGCTGGGGCTACTAAACAGTTACCATTACCTTTTTATTTGTAAGCTTTGCTTAAGGACACTGTTGCGGTGTTTGAGCTAGTTTGTCCTCTATTGCATTTTTCTTAAGCTTATCGTATTAGATAGGACCAAGGCTTCACACAGTTGAACCCGTAACTCCAAACTCATTAAGTCTCGCACGTAATAAGATTCTTAATCTCAAAGCATATAAGTCGATTTGCAGTCCGACGCTACGCGCCTCATCCACAGGCTCGATATTATCTCCATGAACACATATTATTTTGGAGTCCAGAACTCTTACATCAGCAATCTGCTTTTCAGTTCTCAAAACCACGTATTTAGTTTTAGATGGATTAAGAACCATGTTAGCCCAGTTTGTTATAAGTCGTTAAATCCTCATTTATTATCGCAATGGCTTATTGAGTATCATTTTTTTTTATGAAAAAGGAGGACAAACGAGCGTACGGGTCACGTGGTGTTAAGTGATCATCGCCGCCCACATTCTCTTGCAACACCAGAGGAATCACAGTAGCGTTGCCGGCCTTTGAGGAAGGTGCACGCGCTTTTTTTGAAGGTACCCATGTCGTATCGTCCCAGAAACACCGCACAATTAACTTCATTCCACAGCTTCGTAGTACTTTTTTTTTCGTAGCATTTGGACTAAAAGATAAATAAATCTGAATATCGTCAGCATCAATGTGAAAGAGTTAGGGTTTAACGGATTTAGTAACGTCCGCACAATATAAAGAAAACAATTATGGTCCCAAGATTGATCCCTGTGGTACACCCCGAGACAATGTTTTAATCGTGACTGAAGCGTATTTATTATGATATCGATTATCTTGACAAACTGCGATCGCCCTCGTAAATAACTCTCAAACCATTTGATAGCAGATGATTTGAAAACATTAATATGCTAGCTTCAACAATAAAGATGGTATGAAGTGTGATGATATAAAACACGTTTAACTCGTGGCTTCTCAAGATATTGATTCATTCTATAAGGTTAATTAGGACTGGTTTTATTCACTTCCCCGCATTCCGGGGCCCCTGCCAGGTACAGTATTGCAGCTGCAACAGTATCACTTACTACCATAAGAAGGTTTTGCTCGTCTCGTCGCTTCTTCTCATAGAAAAATATACATAACATGCAATATTCGTGTTTGTTCAGACGAAATCTTGTAACAGAATTTGCTCATATCGTCAACCGATTGAGCTGAATTTTTATACGTTGGCTCATCTGCTGACCATCCATTATTATTGTAAGCAAAACTAGAATTTACTTCCAGGATCAGCTTCACATACGGGAATTCTTCCTTCATCGGTCAACAGTATTATAAATAAGAAGTTTTGTGTACGCATTTATAGAAGCCTGTTTTATTTATCACCAGCGTATGGCTACTGCGCTTAAGGTGATGTGGTACTAACCTCATCATCACACCGAGGAAGTCTTATTGAACAGGAATGATTAGAAAACAAGATTTTTTTAAATGAAAATAAGCGACGAGACCAGCAGGACGTTCAGCTGATGATGATTGATACGCCCTGCCCATTACAATGCAGTGCCGCTCAGGATTATTGAAAAACCCAAAAATTGAGAGCGCCACTATAGTTGCGCTCGTCACCTTGTGGCATAAGTTGTTGTTGGCCAGTAATTTCACTAGCTACGGCGCCCTTCAGACCGAAGCACAGTAATGCACATTACTGCTTCACGGCATCCGGTGTAAAGGAGCCTCCCACTGGTAAAAATAAAAAAGTACAGGTAATTTGTCATTGATCTATTTCCGATGAAGAAAAATTTACAAAAGAACAAAGTATAAAAAATAATCTGATTTCGTATATCACTTACCATGAACCTGTTCTTCCCAATTGGCGGAGTCGAATAGGGTATCCCCTCAAAACTCATATAATGCCGTCCTTTGGCTGATATTTCTGTTTTACCAGAAATAACTCCTTGGCGTACTTTGACAATTTGACTCACTGCACCGTATAACACACATAAAAACAAAAACTTAATGAAACAAATCGATCTCATTGTTAAGAACGTTACAGACGTCAACTTGTAAAGACAATGTGTAGTTTGATAGACTAATTGATAGTGACTTATTATAGTCTATTTAGTTATCCTTGAGAATTAATCTTTACGATTATGTGCTAATGTTGTTCTATTTTCTGTAATGTCAGTCAATGATCAACTGTTTTGTCTGTTCTAATTACGTGTACAACTAACAGACGTCTGACTTTGTTCGCGTAGAATTTCTAAGCCGATTGCAATGAAATAAATACTAAGGCCGGTATCACTGATATATATATGCTATGCCGTTAGCCGCAGGAGCTAGCCGGTCCGGTTAGCTATATATATCACGATGTATTAAAGCGGAATGTAAATTAATGTATCCATTATTATGCAATCCCTCCCCTGCCAGGTGCGATTTGCTTGTCTCGTCACTTCCTCTCATCTATACATATAAATAAAATTGGAGTGTCTATTTGTATTATGCTCTAAAAATTGTATTATACTCTTTAAATAACCAATTTTTTTAAACATGTATATGAATATATACGGTACATACACCAAAATAACATATTTTACAATTTTTGTGTCTGTCTGTTTGTTTGTTTGTACCGGCTAATCTCCGAAATGGCTGACCGATTTTGACGGGACCTTTATTGGCAGGTAGCTGATGTAATAAGGAGTAACTAAGGCTTCGTTTGTTTCAGAAAAAATCTTTTATTTTCGAAAAAACAATAATGTTGCAATGTCCAAGAAACGGTCTAACTCTAAAAATAATTTATATAGCAAAACAATGTTTGCCGGGTCGGCTAGTAAATAAATAAAGTTATTAAATAATATGCAATGTTCGGACGAAATCTTGTAACATAATTTGCCTAAACGGTCAACCGCGCCAATACCCCAATACATCGTCATAGATATAGCCAACCGGACCGGCTAACCGCTACTGCGGTGAACTCCATCGCACTATCAGCGGCCTAATCGTCACGGGAGCTTGCCAATATCAGTGGGGTGCAACTTCCCTACATTGGCACATGAAAAAAATTTGAATTGAAAGTGCTGCCACCTATTCTATTAGGTACGCTTCAACTTCACCACGATGGCGATAATTTAACATACATGATAGATGGATAGACGGAGCTAGTGATAGCAAAAAACTCACTTAACTTACTTATTAAAGACTTGACTATCGTGTTGAAATCATTGAATTGGTCTCCTTATTTAAAGGTGACTGCTGAACTTAATAAACGAATAATAATTTCCACCCACATAAAACATCTATATGCATTCTATACGGTCTATAACAATAGTAAAAACTATAAACATAATTAGCGCCATCTAGCGACAGTACGCTATGAGCGTAAAAATAACGCAGCGCCATCTCTTGGCATGGGTACACTGATTTTAAAAATAAAAACATGAGTTGCACATCTATCTCTAGTATATAGTATATTATCTATTGCCAATACATTAGTGATCACCGCACGTATTAGACGTTCGTGCGCAAATAAAGAAACTGCATGCTATCGATTCTATTAAATATATTGATTAAAATATTGGTCGCAAGCGATGAACTATGTAAAAACTGTCATATAACTGAAAACAATACATATGTTTGGTATGTATGTGTGGTTTATAGGAATTATTCTCAATTCACGGCACTCTATTCCCGACGTCCGAAAAACTAACTAAAAATCAGTAGACAATGGCTGTATAAAAAATGAAAAATTTTTTTTGTTTTACTTTATTTCAATTTTGGTTTATTATATTTTGTAAATGTTTTTGTTAAACACAATAGAACTAAATATTAATTCAAATTTCAAATTCTTATTATAGGTAACTTAGTGGCTGTCATTAAACTGATTAATCATATCGTTTCGTACTAGTAAAAACTGTATCACGAAAGGATAGTATTCATCGTCCTTACATATAAATAATACGTGGTAAAGATTCGATTATTGCAGAAATTTCTAGGTAATACATGAATTTGACTGAATTTTATAATAATTTTTATTGAATATAACAAAAACAACGCAAAGACAAGCCACGCATAGAGTTTAGATAGATATGTTTGATTTTAAATTAACCTCGTTTATTTAAATTTGACAAGGTCGGGCAGAGGTTGTTCCGTTGAATCAAGAATTTAAGTACAGGATAATAAACAGTTTTATTTTGATATACTAGGTAATACGAATGCTACGTACGTTGACTCAGATAGTCATTTTTAGGGTTCCGTAGCCAAATCGCTAAAAACGGTACTCTTATAGATTCGTCATGTCTGTCTGTCCGTGTATGTCACTGCCACGTTTTTTCCAAAGTTATAAGAACTATACTGTTGAAACTTGGTAAGTAGGTGTATTCTGTGAACCGCATTAACATTTTTACACGAAAATAGAAAAAAAAATTTGAGGGGTACCATACTTAGAAATGAAACTCCATTTTTTTTTTCATCAAACCCATTCGTGTGTATCTATGGATAGGACTTCAAAAATGATATTATTATTATTATTTCATGAGGTTACTAATATCATTTTTTTCTTAACTAAACAGTTTTTCGCGAGAGACACTTCCAAAGTGGTAAAATGTGCCCGGTAAAAAAGAGAATGATAAAACTAAAAAAAAATATGAAGTATATTACCATACAAACTTCCACCAAAACTGGTTTGAACGAGATCTTTTGTTGTTTTAATACGTAGCTCATTTGCACTGTATGATTTTGAGTAAAGATTTTTTGCCTTTTCCATTTAAATAATTTAATATCATTTTCCTTTCTATATACATTTTATATTATGTTACTTCCGACTCGCACTTGGCCGCTTTTTTTTGTTTTACTTTATTTCAATTGCAAAATATAGAAATAATTTCTTTTTAAACGGTTTAATATAACTTATTCTATTTGTTATTTTTCGATTAAATAGAAATAGAAATTGCCAGATTAATCTTATATTTGGGTAATAATATAAACCTTTAGTTCTGAGTACAATATAATTATTATTTGCAAATTGCACATTATTGCTTCTCACTGCAGAAATATGTGCCGCTGTGGAATTTACCAAATGTCATACTTAGCAAGGACTGTTAATATAATTTCTTTAAGAAAACAGGGGAAGTTCCAAACGATCATGAATTTAAATAAAGGCATATTTTTGTCTTTTTCGTAGCTTTAGACAAAAACAAAACGTCAAAGATAATAATAATATCTCTTATAAAAGTACAGCAACTTTACAAATGAACATGAATGTAAATAAAGACATATTTTTGTCTCACTCGGAGCTATTATGTTACCGTAGTCAAGGCTGTAATATTTTCGCAACCTATTCAACTCCTGCTATAAAAATGTTATGGCCAGAAATGATATAAAATAGTTAGTTTTGAAGGTAGCACAATAATATTGTTTGTCGGTTCTTTTGTGGTAAGACAAAATAATATGCTTTCGGGATAAATTTTCGTTTTTAGGTCGGAGAAAAAATCTTTTGAATACATCTTTAGCCACTCAGCAACATTTAAGAGAGTTTGGCTGGGAGTTGTGTAATGTATTTAGGCCTTACACATTAGACACCTTCTAGACTAATATTCTTAGCACATCGGACGGTCCGGTGGGCATGAGTGGGCACCACCCACCAATTGGTCAACCGTATTTCTTGGTCCGGACGGTAATAATTATAATTTTGTACTATGGTATTGTAAATTTCAAATTCAAATATTTTCATTAAAAATAGTAATCAAAATCACTTATTGAACGTCAAAAACTACCACCCATTCAAAAAAGACTGCCTCAGACCTGAGTAGAACGGGCGCAAGAAACTCAGCGGGATTTAAAAAAAAAAAAATATGGATTACAATGTGATATCGTACAATAAACATTTATAATTAAAGAGCCTAAGGGTGTTCGCTTCATCCCCAGTCTGTGGTGTCATTAAAAAAGTCGTTTATGCTATAGTACCTTTCCCACACAAACGTTTTTACTTTTAAATTTTGTAACCCATTTGTTTTGCACATTTTCTGGGATCATATTGTAGAAGCATATACATCGCCCAATAAATGACTTATCTACTAACTCGACTTAACCGAGTAGTTTATGTGTTAACATTATGAATGTCACAGTTCCTAGCAAATTCCTCAATGTGCTTATTAACATATAGAACATCATCAAAAATATATTGAGAAGCAATAGTCAAAGTGTTTATTTCTTTAATTTTTTCTCTTATTGATTCTTTAGGACCTAGGTTACAAAAAGCGCGAATAGCTCTCTTCTGCAGCACAATGATGATATTAATATCAGGCGCACAGTCCCATAATAATGTGACCATCGAATATTATGGTCTGCTACCGGACCGCGTCCGATGGTTCAGTCGGATCAAATCCGACCATGTCTCTATAGGCCAAAATTTTTGTGAAAAATTTAAAAAACCAAGAAAATTTATGTGAAAAATTTAAAAAACCAAGTTATTGTTTTATCTATTCCAAAATATGTTTTTTTCATGAAATTTGGTGAAAATTTATCTTTTTATGTCCCAAACACACTATAATTTATTAGAATTGAAATATTTATATTTTCACCTTATTTTGACTCAAATTTCGTAAAAGAACCCTTAATTTCAATCGAAAATTCACCCAATTTGATAAATTGTAATCATATTATTGCCGCTACTAAATAACATGTATGAATTCTTTATGAAACGCCTTTTGATTGAATGTTTCGAACATTTACCATTATAAATTATATTTTTTTTAAACTATCAGTAAAAAGAGATTTTGCCGAACAGAAAACAGACCATTTTTTTGAAAAAAGCTGATATTTTGACGGGATATGTGAAAAAATTGAAAGAACAAAAGTTGTAGATCTTTTTATTTCCTACAACTTTGTCATTCAACTTATTTCCATGGTACTTGCAGTTTTGCCGGAAATCGAGATAAACCGTTTTTTACCCTTAATCACACCCCCTTTTCCACTTCCCGACCTCAGATCGCCCGTAATTTATTTTTCCTTTAATTTCTTCTTTCTTCCATTTCCAATTATTTTTTTTGGTTTCAAAAATTATCGACACAGTACTAAGCTATAATGTACCCGCCTTATAGCCCTGACCTTGCACCTTCAGATTTCTACCTGTTTTGGTCACGTCAGTGTTATTTAGGCAGTGTCAGGTTACTATCAAGAAGATTTCCAAATGTCATCGAATTAAATGGCTCATATACATATTAAATAATTAATTGTAATAAACTTTGAAACAATAAATCTTGAATTTTAATATAAAACGCGAAGAAACTTTTCCCACAAATATTTACCAAGCTGATTGCCGTAAATTTATCAAAGGCATTTCTTTTCAAGGATCACAATATAGTCTCAGGCTGAGATAGACTAAAGATTCTACCTACTTACGTAAAACTAAGTTGATGTGTACATAAAACGCGAATTATATTATGTTTTTAAACTTTTATCATCGCGGAAGTGTCAAGTGTCAATGTGTCAAGTGTTTCTCGCCGCCTCCGCAGTTCCGTCGTGACCACGATTCATGCAATTGGATCGAAATATCGGCATCAAATTAATAAAATACTAGCGGACCCGACAGACGTTGTTCTGTAGAAAATAAAAAAAAATACTGTTTTTTAGGAATTTGCCTATAATATTTCTAAACAATAAGAATTATTTCGTAATAAATGCTCCCTGTTGTTATAATGAAATTGTTTCACAGCGAGCGTCACTAAATTCTCTCATAGAAAATATGTCCATACAAAACAAATATTGAAAATAAAAATAATTATGGGTCCCAAATCGAAATAAAAACAATCCTATCTCTCAAGCTGGACCAAACTGCACTCCATGAAGTAATCCCGTTAAAATCCGTTCATTAATTTAGGAGTCATCGCGGACAAACAACGTGTCACGTAATTTATATATATTAAGATGTATCGTGAGTACCCGTCATAATAATTACAATGTCTTATATTATGCTCAGCATAATTCCATCTGTCAAATAAATGTAATAATGAAATCAATCAGCTAAGTTTTACGTAAGTAAAGTCTGAGCAAGGTCTATGTACGCTTTATAAATCTCAGCCTTAGTCTCTTGATGCTCTTCAAAGAATATTTTCGAGGTAATATACGTACCATAGATTACAAGTACGGCAAGAGAAATTTGGCCATAAATAAACGTGTAGCCATAATGGCCTTTTGTATTGTCGAACTACAACCAAGGTGTAGACCAAAGTGTTCTTTTAAATAAGGTAAAAATAACACAAAAATTTTGACAAACACCATATAATAGTTGAGCTGGTATAGGCCTCTTCCAGAAGTTTCCAATATTTGTGTTATTTTGCTTTCATATAATTCATCTCACCATAAAGCACAATCTTTTACAAAAATAAGGAATAATCTATACATATAAATAAAAATGGATTATCTGTTTGTAATATTGAAATAACTGTTTCTTCTACATGTATATGAATATATATATGTGTATGTACCACACCAAAATAACATTTTTTACAATTATTGCCTGTCTGTTTGTTCCGGCTGATTTTGAAATGGCTGGACCGATTTTGACGGGACTTTTATTGGCAGATAGCTGATGTAATACGGAGTAACTTAGGCTTAGTTTATTTTAGAAAAATAAAGTAATGTTGCAATGTCCAAGAAACGGTCTAACTCTAAAAATAATTTATATGGCAAAACAACGTTTGCCGGGTCAGCTAGTATTATAATAAAGTTTTAAGTAGTACTTAGACTTTTAAAACCACAAACAATACAAAATGTAAATTTAGCGACATGAAATGTAATTGCATTGCATTTCATTCAATGTAAAACAATTACTTCTGCACCCGCACATGGATTTGCATTTTCATTGTTATGGAAACATTAGCCTATTACTAACTTTTAACAGTGACTTCGTTCGCGTGCAATACTTGCTTTGTAAACTTAACATACTTTGTAAATAATACACTACAAACTGCTGTGGTTAATACATTATTGTAAGCTACCAACTATAGAACTTTTATCGCCTTTTTTCACCCCACAAAGGTCTAAATTTTAAAAACGCTGCAACAAATATATATTTATTTCTTATCAAGTGCCTAAATACAATGTTTCATGGTGTTTCATCTTCGATAATGACGAACTTTCATACAAGTTTCCACCCCCTATTTCAACCCCGTCATGCCTATTATTCGCGATAAAAGGTAGCCTATGTCCTTTCCCAAGCTCTTGTCGATCTTTGTGCTAAATTTCACGAAAATCGGTTCAGTGGTTTAGGCGTGAAAGCGTCCCAAAAAAACATTTACATTCACATTTATAATGTTAGTAAGGATAAGGATGTGGCATATTATGATTTTTTACAGCATAATAAAAGAAAATTAAGAAAATGCATCAGTGCTGTGAGTATAGATGTCATGGGCGTAGCTACCGCCCTATCCTATCAATTATACGGGGCCCCGGGCTACGGGGCAAAAATAAATAGCAAAAATTTAAAATCTTTCGTTGCTTGCCGAGAAAAGGGCAAGAAGAGTATATTTAATTTGAACTGTTTCTAAAATTTTGGAAACAGTGACAGATAGATAATTATGCAAATTTTTTTTTTCTTTTGTTAGAAATCTTTATCCTTCAATATGCAAATTCAAAACACCTTTATGCACTGTAAAACTTTATAAGTTATTTAGTGCAAGTCAGGATGAAGTATTTAAGGAACATAATATCATAAAATCGTTACTAAATAGCAATAGGTTTCAATTCTAGCTGTAACCTATTGTTAGGTTACATACGATTTACGATTTAAGAACTTTATTTCTCAGAAGAATATTACAATATTCACTTATAGAGAAAATATATTCTTATTACTATAAAATATGTGAGCCGTGAGAATATAACAATATCTATAATATATCGATTATTTTTTCTTGTTTAACTATAAATATTAACAAACTAAGTAAAGTGGGAAAAAACAGTAAACACACACTAGATGAAACACTTAAAAAGAAATAACTATACAACTTATAATCTAAAGAACATTCATAAATAAGTTACCTACACTACACTAATGAATATCAACTAAAGACATAATATGCATAAAATAGTTTTAAATGTAAAATGTCGAAGTGAAAAATTAAAAAAAAAAAATCATTAATATTGTGTTTTTTATTTGCACCATATACTGATAAGTCACAGAAGTACACAGAATATATGGCGTCTGAGTTCACGTAATGATGAAAATGTATGTCCAAATGAGGTAATGTTTATACGACTGTTTCGGAGTGGGTATCTAATTGATTTACGGGAATGTACGAGCTAGTAAGATTGAATTTAGTGCAAGGGAGTTGTTATAACTTCAGAGATTAAAATTTGAAGTTAAATTATTTAGGTTTTGAAATATTGGTTGTAGAGCTAAAATTTTGCACGCACACGATGTAAAAGACGAAGGTTACAGATTCTTAAAAGTTATTGTGTATATATATATGTATGGATATATACATGTTTATTTATTTATAATCGCTTATAAAATGCTCACAGAATACCTTTATTGATTTATGGTGTATGTGGATGATGCAGCTACTGTACTCAATAACTTTTGTATTAATTTACATTTATTTTTTTGACTTACTCGTGTAAGACATTGACTATTTGACGTTTGAGTGTGTTTGTTGCATCATTTTACATATTATATTGTAATTGAAATGATCTGTAAATCTTGATATAAAAGAGTGGCAATGAGTTTCTTGCTACTTCTTCTCATTAGCTCAACCCTTTACGAAGTAGCGGTAGATTAAATAAGAAATATATTTTATTTTTTTTGACATAAGTGTCATTTTCGTGACCTACTTGAATAAACTGATTTTGATTTGATTTGATTTAAATAGTGCTTTGTGAGCAAAAGGGAAATATTATTTGAATCAATAAAATTGTAACACCAAGTAACGCAGAAGATTTAGTAGAAATGTACAAGTGATCTTAGAACACTGATATACAGATTGACAAAACATAAATAAGTAATAGTTAAAAAAAACTAAACAAAAAACACGCTTTTTATAGTAAACCGAACTGAAAATAGATAAACGATAGATGAAAATTGTATCAATTAACCAAACCGTGTTTTGCAAATTAAAAAAATGGAATAATTTTATCAAATTTATGTATTGTCATCGACTCTATAAATCTATGAAGTTTGAATGAAACGTGGTCGTTTAAAGTGGGTCAAAATAGCGCCCAAATGAGTTGGTTACAAACAAACATTCATACAGGTGAAGCTAAAATAAAGCGTGTAAAAATCGTATAATTGGTGTCAGTGACTCAAAAAACTTTTATAAATTTACTAGCTGACCCAGCAAACATTTTATTGCCGATATTAAAATCGCGATATAAAAGTAACTGTTGATCGTAGATGGGTGAAAATTTGAAGTTGTATGTATTTTTTAATGCTGACTCATAAACAAACAAATTAAAAAAAAAAAATGTAAAAAAAATAACGTGTGGACCACCCTTAACATTTAGGGGGATGAAAAATAGATGTTGTCCGATTCTCAGACCTACCCAATATGCACTCAAAATTTCATGAGTATCGGTCAAGCCGTTTCGTAGGAGTTCAATGTTTAACACCATGACACGAGAATTTTATATATTAGATCATAAAACTTCAAATAAAATGTTATTACAGACAAAGCCTACAAAATAATAGCATATTTTATAATACATATATAGATAGAGTTTCATATCCATTAAATTTTCATCCCACTCCGTCTTACAACTTTCTTAGTATGATCGGCACTGATATGGAAAATCGAAAATCAAAAAAAGGGTCCGTCAAGATTATTAAATTGCAAAATAAAATAATAATACACACGTCTTGCTTAAAAGCAAGTTAACACTGTGCCTGAACTAGGTAATCCTATGTTTCAGGCGTTAAGTATACAGGATGGATTTTTTAAAAAGGACGGTTTTTTGAGAAGGGCGGTGATGGCCAAGTCGGAAACTACGAGACTTATTAGAAACCAATAACTGTATATTTTGTTTTTTAAGACATATTATTTTATGACATATTTTGAAGTTCTTCATGAAGAGCCTTCTTACAATTGTAATTGGATACAAAATCAATTTAATTATCAGATAAAAAATAAAAAGCGACTAACGATCATCGATTAGTAAATTGGTGGTCCATGGTCTGAAAAAAAAAAAAGACAAGTGGCACTCGGGGACTGCCGCGGTAAAGCTATTGCATAGCATTTTTTTATCAACTTATGCAATTATAATTATTTATTTATTTTATTTATGCAGCATTTTTTTTGATAATATTAATTAAAAACAAAGCAAAAGGGAAGTGAGTAAAAATTAACTTGCAAGATTTGATTACAGACAGACAACGGGACAGGTGAAATTAAATAAAAATGCTTGTCATAATAATAATAATTAAAAAACATAAAGAAGTTAAAAAAAAATCAAGGCTCGAACCTGAAACCTTCTGCACAAAAAGACATAGAAATAGCTATATGGATCTAGTAAGTGGGGTGTTAGGTTATTTTCGTTACGGAATTTCTGGATTCGGTCTCCATGCTCAAGGCCCGCGATAGAAGCTATGCGATAGCTTAAAAATATTTTCACATGATGAATGGTTTATTATTAATCTTAGGCATAAATCGAACGAAGCTTGTATATTTTCTTCTTGTGGTTGTAAGGTAAATAATTATTTCAACGCAAATTCTTTAGATACTTGAATAAATAATATTTGAGTTTGAATCTGCTTTATGATATCTATATTTTTATTAATTTAATCCATCAAACACATTGAATCTTATAATTTCTACATTTATGTAAAATTTAATTGTCTAGGCTTCCTTCTGAATATTTAAAATTTAAGATTCACTTCCACTCATCTTTGTAATTTGTACATTAATGTAAATTTAATCGAAATGGCTTACGACTACCAACATTTTATATTTAAAATTCACATTGAATCTTCCTTATAATTTCCTACGTTTATGTAAATTTAATCGTCATGGCTGCTAACTAATATTTAAAATTTTAAATTCACATTGAATCATCCTTATAATTTCTGCATTTATGTTAATAGAATCTACAATTGCTTATTACTGCTTAGATACAATATTTAATTAACATATAAAACTAAAACCACGAATAAAAACGTACAAAAGACAACCTTGAACCCGGCTTTGAAAGGATTAGAGAGACAAAAATATGTCTCAATTTTCATTTTGTTGTTTTCTCTCTAGTAGCGTGAATTTATCATCATTCCAAAAACTTGACGAAACTAACACAATATTCATACGTGACTTGGTTTCTACCAGATCTTGGACAGTGTGTAAACATACCAGTCTCTAGGTTATGCTAATAGAATCTATTGACAGTAGAGAGACTAAGATGCAATCGTGCAGCTGCAACATACTTCGTCCTGAATAAAGCTAGGCCACTATTTGGGTGACGGGTTTCCGAACCAACAATTCCATATTAAAGAACAGAAGATAAAAGAATGGCTATCGTCGACTGTGTAACTACGAATTCTAAAGTTCTTTGGTCACATCTCCAGAAATGATGGATCGATTGAGCGGTTGATAGTGCAGGGTAAGGTGGAGGAGAAAAGAAAAAATTCCATACACTGGTAGGTGTATCGAACCCGGGTCTACAGCGTCTAAAGTAAACACTTTTACACTAAAGCTACGAGTACTGTTATCGGAGCTGTTAAAATTATCAATGTGTTTAAGTTTGACAACTCTCGTCATGTACGTTGCTGCACGATATGACGTTTGACAACACTCATCATATACGTCGAAGCGTTGCTACGCGACAATATTGTTTATGTTTCTATACATGTCAACCATATGTATTATTATATTATTCCCTATATATTATTATACTCTTTGATGTCAACTTTGGGTCAAGTTCAACAGGCGTGCTGTCAACAACATCAGGGTGCAATAGACGCGTATCGTATTCTGATGAAGTTGCCACGGGACTGCAGCGCGTCGGACATGTTCGCTGAGGCCGGAGTATCAGTCTTCTCTGCGATCATAAGATCACGAACATCTATTTGGAATCGTCTCAGAGGTACTGAGTAACGTGATTCTCAGTACATTGGCGGAGGATTTGAACTATTCCATTTTCAAGCACTGGCACTCAGTGCGCCGGGAGGCGAACAAAAATACCAAACAGGTACGACCATGACGAATGACGACAAATTGTGAAATATGATATTAAGCTTATTGCCATCGGCAGTTTTTAATTATTAATTTTTATTTTTATTTCATTTTTAATTTAAATACGTTGTATTGGGTTTGAACCTTTGAATAAAGACTATTATTATTATTATTATAAATCACTATTCATCAATAGTAGATACCGTATTTAAACTAAGGACTCCTTACTGATTTCACTCATAGCTAATTGGATTCCCTCTGTGCTTCAACCCGCAAGGATTACAATTGACGATGCCGCTTTATGTCAACGCAATGTTACGCTGGTGGGCCAAATCCTTGATCAAAGTTTTGATGATTTATTTTCGAATATCATCATCATCTTCATCACTAGCCGGAAAACGTCCACTGCTGGACAAAGGCCTCTTCCAAAGATCTCCCCGGCGACCGGAACTGCGCTGCTCTCATCCAACGTATTCCGGCGATCTTGACCAGATTGTCGGTCCATCTTGTGGGGGGCTTACCAACACTGCGTCTTCCGGTACGTGGTCGCCATTGGAGAACTGTTCTTGCCCCACCGAATTATGTGCCCTGCCCACTGCCAATTTAGTTTCGCATTTATTTGGGCTATGTCATATTCATTTCGGGTAAAAAAAATTACAGTGTGCTATACATTATGCTACAGAACGAATTCTTCATACTTTAAAAAAATATTTTTTTTTAATAACAAAAATTTGTATTGACAAGGAATGAATAAAATATCACGATAGTGTCAGTAAAACAGTAAGTAAAAGAGTATTGAGTGGATAGTAAGTACTAATTCAAATAAATTCGTTGTTTCGTGAATAATAGGTACAAATAGCAAACCAAGAATAGATGTACGACTCCTTGAACTAACTAAGAAATAACTTTATATCAATGTCATACTTTATTAAGCAACTTCAACAGCTCACATAAACTACGATGTATAAAGTTACTTCTCACCATTCCCATCCGCATACTATCATATAGTTTACAGGTATTGAATAGCTAATCCACTACAACGGGTATGATCTACGATTGTCATAACACCTTAAACCATATTAAAATATAACTCTATAATAGATTAAATGTCACAGATGGATTAAACTCATTAAAATATTACTCTAACTCTCCCCGACATTGATTGTCAAATCACCTTATTAAACTCAATAGAATTCCAGTTAGACAGATAACTGTGCACGGTACTTATAACCATCTATTTAATAATGGCATAACTGACAGCCCCCTGCATGATGGCAGAGGAAACTGCATTCTAGCGCTGTACAAAGCGCAGGTCCGGCCACATATGGAGTATTGCTGTCATCTCTGGTATGGCGCACCCCAGTATCAGCTCGATCCATTTGACCGCGTGCAACGCAGAGCAGCTCGAATTGTCGGGGCCCCAGTGCTCTGTGAACGGCTGGATCACTTGGCGTTGTGTAGAGACATCGCTTCATTGTGTGTCTACTATCACGCGGGGAGTGTTCCGAAGAGCTATTTCACCTGATTCCTGCCGCCGAATTCCACCTTCGCACGACACGCCACAAGTTAGGATATCATCCCCACCATCTGGATGTTGATCATGTGTCTGGGCGGTCCTCCACAATGCGACTTTCAAGGAGCTTTCTTCCACGTACTACAAAGCTGTGGAATGAACTTCCTTGTGCGGTCTTTTCGGGATGATACGACATGGGTACCTTCAAAAAAATATAAGTAGAGCACAGTAATACTTCAAGCCGGCTTACATTCTAGAACTTTATAAAGCGCAGGCCACATATGGAGTATTGCTGTCATCTCTGGTTTGGAGCACCCCGGTATCTGCTCGAATTATCCGGAACCAGTGCTCAGTGAATGGCAAGTGATACTTGGCGTTGCGTAAGGTTACTTCATTGTGTGTCCTCTACGGTAGGGGTAGGCAGAGACTCTAGCTTACCTAATTCCTACTGCTGAATCACAGGACACGCCACTAATTAGGATATCATCCGTACTACCTGGATGTCTGGCATTTTTCTACATTGGTGTTTTTCAGGGAATTTTTTTCGCGTACATAACGAGCCATGAACAGAAGCTACACACCACCAAAATGCGTATTCTGAGATGGGTGGGACGAGTAACACTCAGGACAAAGTACAAAATAAATATATTAGAGGAAGCTTTTAAGTTGCATCCATAACCGACAAAATATCGGGCTCAGATGGTAAGGACACGTTATACGTAGGCCCTGCGATTATGTGGTTAAAAAGTTCCTTTCCATGGCTGCAAGAAAGAGGAGTAAGGAAAGACCTCAAACTACTTGGATGACGAATGTTCAAAGGGACATGAAGCGCCTTGGCCTCAGTGACGAAGACGCGAAAACGTGCTTTACCATGTAGATCCGCAGCATGATAAAAAAAGCTGACCTCGCGTAACGGGTTAAGGACGAAGAAGTACAACCAAGCTGTGGAATGAGCTTCCTTTTGGGGCGTTTCCAGGACGATGGGTACCTTCAAAAGAAGGACTCTTCTTAAAAGGCCGGCAGCGTGACTGTCTGGTGTTGCAAGAGGGTGTGGGTGATCGGCGCTGATCACTTTACATCAGGTATACTCGTTTGTCCTCCTTTTCCACAAAAAATCGCCTTGCAATTAAACTACAAAAAGTGATGATAACGTACCATCATTTCAATTCAATTTCCAGCAATGAGCATGAAAATATGAATTTATTAATTAATAAATTTGGGTAGGTACTAATAGTAGCCCTCAATAGTAGGTTTTTATTAGTTTAATTCTAGTGATCGCGTGGGTTGAAAATCGTTGTTATACTCTTGTGTGATAATGTTTTGTATGAGCTGATGGCCTGGATTTACTTTCGATTAATTGGATAAAATTGAATACGATAATAAATAATATAATGCTGAACTGGCAAACATTGTTTTGCCACATAAATTAAGTACTAAATTATTTATATTGCGAATATATAGGTACTTATAAGACAAAAAATATTGGTCCCGGATAAGTAATCACCAACATATCATAAGCTAAAACCTTCTCCGAAACACGCTGCATCCTACGGTATAAGTATTACTCTGATCGGTTCAGCAGTTTATGCGGTATAACCGAACAAATATCTCTCTATTTATTAGTACATTTTGGCGACTAGTCTTGACATAGATTACTAATAATTGCTTTAGAATTTTTTTAACAACAACTTACAAAACCGATTTGTCAAAAATTTGATATTTTTGGCGGTGCAGTTTCAGGATTTTAGTTGCAGTAGAATAACCCTACTGGCCGCGATTGATTACTATTTTATTTGCGATTCGGAAAGTTTTTTACAGTGGTAATAAATTTTCTTCTCATAATGCCTTCACAGAGTTTGTTGAGTTTAAGTTGGAGTTCTACCGCAAACGCATAAATGACCTCTCATGAGATAACATAAATGCATAGATAACCCGGGATTCACTCTGGTTAGCCTAGCTTAGTTAACCTAGCTTCGAATAAATTAATAAATTTGGCCGCACAAAAGTACAGTTTTAAATTTTTCAGTACAAAATGGCAATTCATCCTTTAATCACTAATATTTAAAAGGTGTATTTGTAAGAGATTTCACAACATGATTTAATACGAGCTCGTAACACACACTTCGGTTGAAGACCTCGTATTATTTTCACAAATTTGAAACTGTGTAACTCAATGATAAGAACACGCAGCAAAACCATTTAACTAACGCAGGGCGTTGACCATACTGCATCTTTCTGAAAACTTGCGGAGGTTCTTCAGAGCTGTGATATCTAGGGAGATATAATACACTCTAATTTTTTGCATTTTGTAGAGTTAATAAATCTTCATCATATATAATGAAAATGGTCTTTGTTTGACGCTCTTTCACGCCTAAACCACTGATCGTATCGACATGAAACTACCACCATTCGATGCGAAATTTATCTTAGATGGTTTATGGCTACTTATTTTTCTAATTCCAACATTCCTTCATTAATTGATTTCTTTTTAAAATTCGCACAGCGAAGCGGGCGGGAACGGCTAGTAACATATAAAATTTAATCAGTGAAGCAATATTTTGTTACCCTATAACCCCAGATTATCGTAAAATGATACTTATAATTACAGTTACACTGCATAATCTAGCTTACTAAGTATAATACCATATAAAAAGCTTTAAATTTACATCAGAATTAGAGCACAAACTTCAAATAATAGTAACGCATGATCGTAAAGCCGCCCTTTGTTTAATGAGTGACAACCCTAACGTAGCGCCTGGAGGCTGGGACTCATTCACTTGACGGCAGTATTGCTCAAAATTTTGCAACAGGCGCACGCTTTTGCGTCAACAAGTTTTAAATATGATTCTAGCATTATTGAATGAAAATATACGAACTATAACTTGTATAGAATAGTTTGAATAGTCTACACGTTGTGTTTTGTTTTGCAGTGAGAACTATTTAGCAAAAATGTGATTTTATAGGTTATAAATAGGCAACTTGCGAAATTGTTTTGCCAATTGTTCAGTATTTCAAGCGAGGTGAGTTTTGAAATTTGTTTGTTTCTCTTACAATTGTACAAAAAACTTCTTGCGATTTTATACGGCTTTTTTCGTACTTTGTAAGTTAATTATATTACTGGGACAATTATTACTGTTACCATTTAGCTTTTATTCATTTGCATTGAATATCTGTGTGTAATTCAAGTGGAGTATTTTATTGTTTTTATGTTCTTGCTTATGCAATTTTATATCAGCCGTATAAAACATATGTAAGAACATATTAATGTGTATGAACTAAACTATCGATTGAAATCTAAACCTCCGGGACCCCAACAAGTATGTTTTCCAACAGTTTAGAACCAAATACATTTCGAACTTTGTAATTATCTATTTGAAATAACTTTAGTTTGTTAATTAACTTATTATATCCATCAACCTATGGACCAAGGGACCACAAATGGCTTTGATATCGTTCAAATCATAAGGGATCATCTCACACCGAGATATTTATGACCCTGCCTTAAACAGACTGTGCTATGATTCAAATTTGTACAAATATAAGCCTAATATTGTAGTATGTACAGTTCAAAATTCCGTAAGCTTCTAACAGTTGCGAACAACATTATTTATAGTATTAATCACTTGTATTGAAGGACAGTAATTTCGCGCGTAAAAGTGGTTTCCGCATCTAATTATTTTTGGGTATTGATGAAACGTTATAATAACTTGTGTCTACAACGTAGGGTTGCCAGATACAGGCCTATTATCATCTTGATATATCTCGGGTAACGAACAGAACTTTAATCCACTTAACTCCTAATGGTCTTGGAAAGTATAAAAGGTATATTCAGAATATTAAAATATTATTTCTGTAGGATTTTAAATGGAAATTATTCCTTAATATTTTATTGTTTGAAAGCAGAGACAAGAAAAGAGAACTGTCGCAATGAATGAATAAATAAATCGATTTTCGGGTGTTGTCTGTTTCTTCGAACACGATTCTTCAGAATTTGAATAATTCTCTTTGTTAATAATATCCTTAATTTTTAGGCTACAGCTCTAAGATAGCTTGAAATATTATTAGAAAGAAGTCGGAAGAAAAGGTGCTCCCAAAACCCCTTAATCGCGCATGATAATAATAAATTATACTACCGCAGGGAATTACTGGACTTCAAATATTATCATTTCCTTTTATATTTTCACAATCCTGTTTGTGATACGGGTCTAGAGTGTACCCGTAATAAAATACCCGTAAGGTCTTCTATGTATAATTCACAGAATGATGCGTATTCTTGATATCAATTTCTTAAAACCCTTGACATAGAGATGTAACTAAAAAAACTTTTTATTCGTATACGTTGGAAACTTTTGTGTACAAAACCGTACTAATCGTTTCCATGTATTTATATTCGACTAGCTGACCCACCAAACGCTGTATTGCCATATAAAGTAATAAGAAAAAAAAAACAATATTTTTAATTTTTGGGGTGTATGAGAAATAGATGACGACATAAGATCAAAACTTAAGATATATCCATCTACATAAAAATAGAAAAAATAAAGAAGAAAAAAAATATATATAAATATGATAGTAGTTAATCTACTAACTATAGTTGGCTAAAATTAAGTTTATTTCTTACCTCCTGAGAAAGATATATAGATATTATAAAGATTCTAATTAGTTATTTATTTTAAACAATTCTTTTGCGGGACACATCAAAGGAAGAACATTATTGTTGTTTTTATTTAATTCCGAGCATTTTTCATATTTATTCTCCTTTTAAACCTTCTCTGGACTTCCACAAATAATTCAAGGCCGAAATTAGCCAAATCGGTCCAAGCGTTCTCGAGTTTTAGCGAGACTAACGAACAGCAATTCATTTACAAACTTCATACTATTCTTCCAATTCAAAATCTATTCCATAAAAAGTATTGTAATGCTATAACTAGGTATATTAACTTTTTTTTACATTATAGAGGAACTTATGGGTTGGTTTTTTTGTATTGTAACTAAATTAGATAAAAGATCAAGCTTAACACGGGTTTGATTGTCCGTTAGTTTGTCACTTTACACCATTGTATCAGTAAAAGTTATTGGGTTTAAAGAAGTTGTGTAACTATGGCAAAATTGTTGTTATATATACATGTTTTGTATAATAATATATGTGTATATTTGTCCCCGGAATTTTGTATACACAGACTACGGAATATAAATGTAACTATATCTTATAATATGATTGCTATAACACAAAACAAACCAACCAGCTCGGACGGCGCGAATATGTTCAAACGAATATACCTATTAAAATATATGCGGCCGTTTTCAATAACATATCTCTAGTTACAGACGCATTGCTGTCACCGTTTAATGACAAGATCTTATCTATTCATAGTTATGTCCAATATGGTTATAGTCCAATGCTTTATGTCGATAGGTTATTGAAATGTAAGTAAGCGTAAAAGGATTGATTTGTCTACCTCTAGTAAGTTAAATTAAGTATAGGATAGGTTACTGAAAACGGCCGTAAGGCACTGTCATTTGACAGTCGATCGGCGGCTCGAGGTTGAGTGCTGCCAACATAATATAATAATATTATAGTGGTACGTATTCGATTAATTTTTCTAGTTGGCATTCCGACGCAGCCTAGCGAAACTCTCTAAGAAAATAGCGATTCACTCGAGTTTATGAAACATGCATTTTTAGCAACTGTTCGCTTTCAAACTTAGCTGGATTATACTTCGTCGCCAATCGCCATACTGTAATTACTACTATTTCAAACTTATGTCAAATGACTGCACGTTTCATACTAAACTAAATTTTAATTTTTACTTCGCTTAGCCTCTTATTACGTAGTATTTATATAACTCTTTGTACCACCGAATGAACCATCGCTCATATTTTTAGGAGCTTTATCAAGAAGTAGCTGACAAGCTGAACAAGTGACTTCGTGCACATACGCACACGACTGAGCACGTATTGCTTATAAAAATCAGTGTATGTTGTGGCTTTGAACACGACGGCAAATAAAACACAGTCTTACAAACACACGGTATGATAATCAGCAACAACCGTTTGGTTAAAACTTAGTATCCCGTAGCTCGAATTATGAGGTAAAAAATAATGTAGTTGATAGAGCTTTAGTACACGATTATAATGATACCACTCTTATTACAAGGTAATGCACCGTTTTCAAGAAAATAACGAAAAAAATTCTAACCTAAAACAGGTAAAACACGTAAATAAACACTACTGACATCGCGGCGGGAGGCTAAAAACTGTCATGAAATGATTTTGGTTTCTTCGTAAAATATTAGGACAGGCAAAGGGTTTAAGTCCATACATTACGTTTCTTGAAAATGGTGGATTACCTTGTAATTAGAGTGGTATTATTATAATCGTGGACTTAAGCTCTATCAACTAAAATATTCTTTACATCCAAATTCGTGCTACAGGATATTTATTTTCTTACGTGATTTACCTGTTTTAGGTTAGAATTTTTTTTCTTTATTTTCTTGAAAACGGTGCATTACCTTGTAATAAGAGTGGTATCATTATAATCGTGGACTAAAGCTCTAACAAATACAATATTTTTTACATCCAAATTCGTGCTACGGGATACTAAGTCGAACCCAAACGTTATACTTCACAAAGACAGCTGCTATAATAGATTACATAATATTAAGAACGTGGTTTTCCCGGAATGCGTACGAGACACAACCGCCTCGCTCGATAGTTCCACACTGACTGGTGTCTCGGCGCTTGGGAGGCGCCCGCACTCAGCCCGCACGCCGATTACACCCGAGCTAAGAGGAATGCCGAATCATCTCCGTTCTAGAACATAGAGGATAACCCGTGTAACCAGCGTGATTCAAAAGTATTTTGATACCCTAAACTTAGTATGCCGCCCTGGGCACTTGCCCCAACTGCCCCTACTGTAAATCCACCGCTTCTAACTATGGATAAGCTATGGCAATTTTTCTAAAACATATAATTTTTTATTTGCTGGGTTCATCTATTTATAAAATGTAATGCTTAAAACTGGGTCAGTTCTATTGTTGTTTGATGTTTCAGTCAGCTCTTTGAGTGCATTATTTTCTACGCAACGTATTATTTACAATGAGCGGTATAATTTGCTATTTTCTCTGTGGTGTAGGATGCATATGGACTTTCCCATTATAGATGTTGCGGAGCATTTATTGCCAAAAATTATTGTTAGTCCCCCTTATTCATAATGGTCCGCTAACTTTAAACAGCCGCTAAGGAGTGTTTTTTCTCATTCTGACTTAGGTCAATAGAAGAAGACAGAGTGAGAATTAGCAATGCTTTAAGTTAGCAGACTATTATGAGTATGTTTAGTCCTTTTAAAAGCCCCTTTACAACTTTTATGTTTGTAGGCCTTTTTTTAAAGGTTTTTCTTCAAGTTTTCAATCTAATTTTTTTTGTCTGATCAAAGGGAGAAAGTTAAAGTTTAGCTGTAAATCTACATTCAACTGCTGGTAACATTTGTTTTCACTTTTCTGATACATTAGAGATTCCATATTATCAGGCTTATGTATAAAATATTTTAAAAATATAATATGCTTTGACAATAATTTATAGTCAAAGAGTGCTGCACCGTCCTCGTTGGAAGTTCGTTGCTGTCTGACATACCTATTGCGACACCGTATACACACACACATACACACACATACATACACACACGCATGTAATGTTATTTTTATTTATTTATTTTTATAATATTTGTTACGTTATTTAATTTAGTATTTTAAGATTTTACTTAATATTGTAAATTGCTGTGTTTTTGTGTGAGTAATTTTTTTTTGCAAATAAAGTGTTTCTATTTCTATTTCTATACAATTTTTTTTATGGAATAGGAGGACAAACGAGCGTTACCTGTTGTTAAGTGATCACCGCCGCCCACAATCTCTTGCAACACCAGAGGAATCACAGGAGTGTTGCCGGCCTTTAAGGAAGGTGTACGCGCTTTTTTTGAAGGTACCCATGTCGTATCGTCCCGGAAACACCGCACAAGGAAGCTCATGCCACAGCTTTGTAGTACGTGGAAGAAAGCTCCTTGAAAACCGCACTGTGGAGGACCGCCACACATCCAGATAGTGGGAATGATATCCTAACTTATGGCGTGTCGTGCGAAGGTGGAATTCGGCAGGAATCAGGTTAAACAGCTCTTCGGAACACTTTCCGTGATAAATGCGGTAGAAGACACAATGAAGCGACGGTTCTACGCAACGCATTTGTTATGTTTTTAAAGTGATAACCCTCACTTCTAGCTCAGTTGGCAGAGCACTGGCCCGGAACGGTCGTGGGTTTGAGTCCCGCATCGTTCATAAAATTTTGTTTTCAAATTCTATTTCTATTCTAATGTATGATTTCGTTTTTTTTTGTAAAAAGTTGAGGTAAACATTACCGAACCGTAATATACGATCAGGTCGACTTTACATACACTTCTTTACTTATTCTGTCTATATGGATTATGAAAAGAAACCGATTAATATTCTTATCGGTATGCAATAAGATGTAAGGTGATTGATAATCTACAGACGTGGGTTTGTAAGTTGAAATATTTTAATAAGGTGACAATAGAATTTATCGACATTCCGTTACGAGACACATACATTAGCATATCGATATACTTAGTATAGCCATAAATACTGTTACAATTAAAAATAAACGAAATATTACATTTGAAATTGGAATCTGTCATTTTTATATGATTGTCCATTGAGTTTTCTCATTTTGGCGCCAATACATTTCAGTTCAATATTTACGATATTAAAATGGAGTGGAGAACCGAATTGCTGTGATTGCATTACACAAAGTAGGTATGGAGCCAAATGCAATTTAAAACTCTCCATACGCTTGGTATTAGTAAAATGTTTGTGTAACGGGCTATTAATAGGTACAATGAGACCTCCTCTGTTTATGACACGAAAAGATCTGGCCGTCCACGCAGTGTTCGTACGAGAAAGGTGGTCAAGGCAGTAAGGGAAAGAATTCGAAGAAATCCTGTCCGAAAGCAAAAGATTTTATCTCGGGAGATGAAGACATACTTATCATTTCGCAATTAGTCGAAAGAGTACAACGTGGGCACTATCCGACTTCAGTGATGGTTTGGTGGGGAATTAGCTATGAAGGGGTGACAGGGCGTCAACTCTTATAACATTCGTTTCGAAGTTCGGAACGAATAAATCCTTAGTAGGAAACACCCGAAACTTCATTCGAAACTTCGTTTTTCGTTGAATAGGAGTAGACCTACTGAGCCATACTTTTGTGAAAAAGGTATCAAAACATCGGTAAAAGTGGATCAAGATACCATTTTTGAGAAGATAGTTAAGCCTCTTAACAACACCATATTCCATAACCAAGAATGGTCCTTCCAGCAAGACTCGGCATCTGGTAATAAAGCTCGGTTACCGTAGTCTTTGTTGGAAACGAACGTTTCGGATTTCATCAGTGCTGAAGACTGGCCGTTGTCTAGACCCGATCTTAATCCGCTGAAATATGATATATGGTCAGTTTTAGAGAGTACAGCTTGCTCTAAGGGATAATTTGGAGTCAATCTAAAACATTCCGTACGATTGGCAGTGAAGAATTTTCCCATGGAAAGAGTGCGTCATTGCAGCCAATGGAGACCACTTGGAATAAGCTTTTTATATTATTTTTATGTTTATGTATTAAACGAACACACTGAAAAAGTAATAAATTTTATTTGGAATAGAAACTTTTTATTTTTTCTATTTATGGCAAGGCATATTTTTTCTATCTATCAGTATTTATGGCAAGACTAGCTTTTAAGACAAAGAGCAGCTCAACTTTGCATAACTACAGTGGAAAGACAACTTCGAAGAAAATTATAAATTCTCAAGACATTCTCATTAATGTTCATGTCAGTAATGACGCCGCCAGAAGTTTTCCAAGTTTTTTTTATTCTTAACTATCTGATGCCCGCAACTTCGTCTATAAAATAGCTTTATAAAGATGGAGAAAATTGTTTTAATCTTCGTCATATTCTCCAGTAAGCTAAATGTGTTTTATCCATCGATCTTCTAAATCCTTAATTCCATCTCTATAATGGTTTTCCTTGAGGGTGCTGTATCTGCCAACGGCCTTGAGTATCTGAGCGGAGCGAGATGTTTTCCCCGCATCTATTGGGCCCCCGCTATTATTCGCTGGCCGCGCTGCAATCTGTAACTGGGCTATCGTTGCATCGTGTGTGCAGGCGTATATATGATTTATTATAAGCCGGAAATCATCTTTAATATCTATAGGGCCATCGATATAACATTGAATATTTAGGTTCAAGTATTCCTGTGTATTGAAAATATCGATACTATAGATAGTTTATCGATATTATTTGGCATTATTTATAAATTATAATATCCTATTGATAGAGGACTATTGAACTGAAACACTTTTGCGTGTCATACCTGTCATTTATATTAGGTAGGTACATTTTATTTCTATTCGGTCGTTTTGGCAGTGTACAGTGTGCAAAAAAGTAATTGTTTCCATTTTACTTTCTCGTACAAAAACGAATAATATTTATATTTTTTAACGTCTAATGTATGTATATTATTAAATAACATAGGTGCACCGGCTTTAGGTAGTAACTTGTAGTTGTTATTCGATTTATATCGAAATAAAACAAAAATATATAAATAAATAAAAAAAATATTCGTGTTATTGTTTGAGATTTATTTATTTTCCATAGTTAAAAAGTTATATTTTTAGTATGTTTGTACGCTATCATTATCATGTATTAAAAATATATATTTCAAGAAGAAAAGTCCAAATGTAACAAATACAACAAAAATATTAAAGAGTACATTTACACGCGTTGTAATCCTTTAAAAAATATTTTATTTAGACAAAAACTTATCAAATACCTAATAACAATAACCTTAGAGCGTGCAACGGTAACTGCGATATTATCACTTAGAATGTTACAAGTTATAGCAGTTAATATAAAGTGTTACACTGAAAAAAACACTAACCATGTCAATATTAAATGCTGTAAAGGAATAAATTCAATTATAATTTTTTAAGATAATTGTGATCTGTTATCCAAAAATCTTCTTATAATACTCTCGATAAAATGAGTGTTTGATTTGAAAACACTAAATATTTTGATAAAGTGACACTACACACAATACTTTACAGTTGATAACCTCAATCAATTCTATTTCCTACAATAGTAGAGTAGTAGTAGTATACAACAGAAGACTTACAACAGCAAAACCTCAAGTCAATTTCCTAATTATTGAATCAAGTCAAAATTCAAAATTCTGTCTCGACAGTAACCTAGAAAATATCGAAAGCTTTATATGAATCCAAATTTTTTAAAAATCGGTCCAGAAATGGCCGAGAAACAACTTAACACATAAATCAATTGGAGTCACCCAGTATACGCTGCGCTCAGCTTCGCTTAAAAATACTACTTTATCGTCAAACAACAGCGTTCGAATTAACGCACGCACCAATACACATACACATAATTTACACGTATATGATAATTATGTATTTAACACGTTGTAGCTAGGTAGAGACTTGGCTATTCAGAAGACAGCACTGGTGATGCCGTATACACGGGCCATGCAGGTCACTCTCGGGTAATCGTCGACTAGAACCTTGAACCTTGTCCACCGAAAAAAAAATCCCAACTGTGTTTATGTATCTTGCGTCTCGAAATCTCGAGCAATTGCCAATTCCGTGGCCATCTTGAGGGAAAAGCCAAATTGGCTTCGAAGAAACTTGTGCGGTGTTTCCGGGACGATACGACATGGGTACCTTCAAAAAAAGCGCGTACACCTTCCTTAAAGGCCGGCAACGCGGCCATCTTGGATTTCAAAAATGGTCCCAAATTCGTTCTCTGCACCCTCGAGAACCTCGGATTCGCTATCCATATTTTTGAAATAATAATTTTGCACGGCGACCATCTTGGATTTCAAAAATGATCCCAAGTTCGTTCTCTGCACCCCCGAGAACCTGGGATTCGATATCCATATTGTTGAAAAAATAAATTTATGCGGCGGTCATCTTGGATTAAAAAAATATCCCAAATTCGTTCTCTGTACCCTTGAGAACCTTGGATTCGATATCCATATTGTTGAAATCATAAATTTGCGCGGCGGCCATATTGGATTTCGAAATTGATCCCCAATTCGTTCTCTGGACCCTCGAGAACCTTGGATACGATATCCATAATGTTGAAATCATAATTTTGCGCGGCAGCCATCTTGGATTTTAAAAAAAACCTGCACGATACAAGGTTAGAAGGGAAGCTGGAGAGTAAGAAATACTATTCTTCAATCGGTGTCAATCACTCTCTCCCTTGATCAAAAACCTCCTCCTCTTCTTGAACAAAAACATCTCATATTTCCGTGACGCTTCCATTTACGCTTCATTTGTAAAAAAAAGTTACCCTCATGCGCCTAAAGAAGTTTCACTTTAAAAACTTTTTTGCACACTGTACATTGCACAAACAACATTTGAGCCAGGCGTCATGTTGATTCGCCCGAGTTGTACCATAGAAATAAAATGTACCTACCTAATATAAATGAGAGGACACGTAAAAGTGTTTCAGTTCAATATTCCTCTATCAAAAGGATATTATAACAGCTGATAATTTAAGCCAAATAATATCGATAAGCTATAGATAGTATCGATATTTTCGATACACAGTAATACTATAGTATAATTGAACCTAAATATTCAATGTTGTATCGATAGCTCTATAGATATTATAGATGATTTTCGGCTTATAATAAATCTTAATATATCGACAACCAAAGTATCGCTAGTGCGACAACAGCACGCACGCTCGACGCAAAATGAAATTTTAGTATTTACACAATAAGTACCTTATACTAAAATAAAACAAGTTTCACTAAAGTGGGATGCGCGAATTAGTGCACCATGAAATTATAACAAGTAGCGTGATCTCTCCGTCCGACAGTCCGACTTACACTGCCGCTCGTCGCCCGCGCACGGACCCGCTAATGCGAATTTATATAGAAAACAAGGAATAGTTATTTTTAACCTAATAAGTCATTATATTGAGTCGCCAATCGTCCACTTTGTGAAAAATATCTAGCCAAAAATATATGCGAAAGAAAAATACTGAAATTCAAAGCTGTTTAGAAGTAGTTACAAAAATTCAATCAAAAAAGGCTTCACTTTGAGATTTTTTTTGCATCTATTTATAAGATTATAAGAATAATTTCAAACTAAAATATAAAGTCCAATAAATAACATATATTTTTTTTGTTCATTTATATTCACTCAATAAAGAACAGTTACACGGAGGTAACCTCTTCTTCTCTAATTCTTATTGGTTACACAGGCCTTAACGCCTTCAAAATACTTTTATGCTTCTATTTCTTTAATTTACTGCAGATATCATATATACTAGCTGATGCCCGCGACCTCGTTCGCGTAGATAAAGGGTTTTTAAAAATAATAAGCAAGTTTGGAAATGAAGATTATATCATGTCCTATTCCAGTTCCGGTTTCCGTTTTTGCTTCCGTTTCCAACATATTATATGAATCTTTTTTCGAGGAATATGCTATGGGAAACTAAACCTACTATTGGTATAGTGATAGCGTCGACGTGTATTTCAGTTTTTCACAAATCTTGCGGAAACCATGGAATTTTCCGGGATAAAATGTAGCCTATGTTCCTTCCCAAGCTCTAGTCTATCGCTGTACGAAATTTCATCAATTTTTCGGGATGAAATGTAGCCTATGTCCTTTCCCAAGCTCTAGTCTATCGCTGTACGAAATTTCATCAATTTTCCGGGATAAAATGTAGCCTATGTCCTTTCCCAAGCTCTAGTCTATCGCTGTACCAAATTTCATCAATTTTTCGGGATAAAATGTAGCCTATGTCCTTTCCCAAGCTCTAGTCTATCGCTGTACGAAATTTCATCAATTTTCCGGGATGAAATGTAGCCTTTGTCCTTTCCCAAGCTCTAGTCTATCGCTGTACCAAATTTCATCAAAATTCAGTTCAGTAGCTCCGGCGTAAAAGCGTAACAAAATTCACATTCACATTTAAAATATTAGTAGGGATTAAAGGCGTTATCTACAATTAATAGTACAATTTTATACTGGACTTTTAAATGTTCGTAAGAATTTTATGCAAATAATTCAGATAACATAAATGTATTTCAGTGCTTTTGTACTTTATTTCTAAGCTGGCACTACAAAGTAACTGTTTAAAGTGCATATAAATATGTATGAATACCAATTGAAATCTGCATATCCAATGTATTTTCGTTAGAAGAAGGTTTCACAATTGTTTGTATATCAATACATTTGGATCTTTGTAATGAATGCTATGGTAAACCATTTGACCGCGTGCAACGCAGAGCAGCTCGAATTGTCGGGGACCCAGGCTCTGTGAACTGCTGGATCACTTGGCGTTGCGTAGAGACATCGCTTCATTGTGTGTCGTTGAGTTTTCCGAAGAGCTGTGTCACCTGATTCCTGCCGCCGAATTCCACCATCGCACGACACGCCACAAATTAGGTTATCATCCCCACCATCTGGATGTGTGGCGGTTCTCCACAGTGCGGTTTTCAAGGAGCTTTCTTCCACGTACTCCACAGCTGTGGAACGAACTTCCTTGTGCGGTGTTTCCGGGACGACATGGGTACCTTCAAAAAAAGCGCGTAAACCTTCCTTAAAGGCCGGCAACGCTCCTGTGATTCCTCTAGTGTTGCAAGAGAATGTGGTCGGCGGTGATCACTTAACACCAGGTGACCCGTACGCTCGTTTATCCTCCCTATAAAATAATAAAAAATTCAGTGTCTAAATTATCTTATCTAAGGGTTGCCGATCTTTTAGGTGAACTTACGCATTTTTTTTATTCTATCCTTAGATTACGGAAATATTTTCTGCCGTTCGATGTTATACATATATCTTTGCAAACTTAGATTAAGGATTGGTCTCTGCTGCGCCCCAACTAGATACCGCAGGCGTAGACGCAAAGTGTGGCAACTAATACTATGCCCAAGTGGGCGTACTCGAACAATGTGTGACGTGCCACATGTTCTGTTAAACTTTACTAATTATTGAAACTTAAATGCCGACTTGCTAATTAAAACTATATAAAAATAATACTACAAGAAATAAGAAAGACACTGGGATCACATATCATTAGTAAGAATTTTGTATATTATTAATTTCAATGAAAATAACACGAAGCGTATGTTACTATGCCATTGAGTATCAAGATGCCACGCAAACAAGCATCTAATAGTTGCCGTAATAAAAAAGTTATTGTTCTTAGGTAGTGCGGTATCTAGTTGGAACGCAGCGGAGACCAATCTTTAATCTAAGAGTTTACCCTTGTCTTACTGACCTAGAAACATCGATTCAGCAAGTTAATTTCACAGTTAGTTTGTACATGGAAGAAAGATCCTTGAATCTAGTAATTACAAATTTTAATCACGTGCAAAGATTTTGTTCGGGAAATTTGTCACTTAAAGTGTCGTATCGTATAGGCATAGTTATATTTCTATTATCCAGGACTTTACAGTTATGATCACAACAACAAGCAAAATTAAATCCAAATCCATAGAAGCTTCACAAATGGAATAATTGGATAAGTGCGAAATGTCATCATCCTGTGTCAGTCAGGATTTGGTGGGGGTTGTCTTATCAAAGATTCACAAAACTTCATTTTTGTGAAAAAGCAGTGAAGTTTTCAGGCAAAATGATTGGGCAAAATGTATGAAACCGTTTAGCAATACGCAATAAGCCTTAGACTTAATAAGGTAGGAACTATCCAAGCTTGCCTGAAGTCTTGCCCTCGTCTAGCTGAGATCTAAGCCCTTTAGACTACAAGTTATGGTCAGTTTTAAAATTTTATGGCCTGCTCTAAGTTGCATAAGAAATCTCTATAACAAGCAGTGAGTTTTGGCCATAAAAAATATCCTGCATTATATCCTATCGGTAGACATAGTGCCGGTAGGCCCTCCACAAGATGGACCGACGATCTGGTCAAGGTTGCCGGAATACGTTGGATGAGGGCAGCGCAGGACTGATTGTCATGGCGATATTTGGGAGAGGCCTTTGTCCAGCAGTGGACAGAAACTGGCTGAAATGATGACGATGATAATTGTAGCCAAATTCATTTTGAATTCAGAAATTTGCTGAGACTTCAGTCAATACATATAACTTTTATAAGAATTCCATTAGGTCATCATAACAAACGATTTTTACTTATAAAAGAACTTATAGCTAGAATAGGTATAGTGCAGAAATATGATAATAAACAGAACTTAATGAGGATGCCTCGAGAATTCTTAATGAATTCTCTTAAGGAGTTCTCATATCTACTTTGAGTCTTCACTCTTGAATATAGTAATGCAATGTTCAGCTCGTCTCAAGGCATTATAATATGTCTAGACGAGGCCAGGCTAACAATATACCTAATGGAAACGTATTCTCTCTCGTGCCGCCATTTTGATTTATTTATTTGTCGCATTAATATTTATTATAATTTTTTATAGTTTATAACTCTATACATTTTCAACATGAGACAAAAGCAACATAATAAGATATTCATTCATTCCCATTGACAACCAAATATTAATGACGATGGGAAGACTACAGCAGTCAATTCCAATGAAATGAAGGCTGCTGAAAACCAGTGTTGTGTTAGTGTCTTTTGCACTGACCAACAATATACTGAGTCAGCTCCTTTTAGCAGGGAATCTTTTTTTATATATTAATAAATTTTGCTACTTATTTCATTTTATTTATTATTTTAAGATTAATTATTAATACTGTAAATTGAAGGTGTGTGTTTTTTATTACTAACCGACTTCAAAAAAGGAGGAGGTTCTCAAATCGTCGGTATGTTCTTTTTTCTACTTTTTTATGTTTGTTACCTCAAAACTTTCGACTGGGTGAACCGATTTTTATAATTCTTTTCTTATTTAAAAGCATGTGTTTTCCGTGTAGTCCCATTGTAATTTGGTCCAGATTTGACAATAGCATACATGAGAAAACCATAATAGTCTTTAATTTGCTAAACGACGACAAATTTACGAATAACTCGCCAACCGATTTTGATGATTCCTTTTTTATTGAAAGGGATATACTTCAAAGATAGTTTGGAGTCGGTGTCAGCCAAGATAAGTTTGTAACTACATATGTAGTTATAGGTGAGATGTGCTTGAGTCGTGAGGAGGCGAGAGGCGAGAGCGGGTCGCGGCGGAAGGACACCGATTCAAAAAATTACAATAATCGTAACTAGAATTAGATTAATTAATTAGATTGTATAAAAATACACAATTATTTTTATACTTTTTAGTACATATTATCTGTTGTTTTAGAAGTCGGTTATTTTTGTTAAAAAAAAAATCTATTCTTTTGAATAGTATTGATAACCCTTTGACATATTGCGTGCTAATTTTGTTTTCAGGTAAGCACAAGTCCACTCCTAAAGCTGAACTTTTTGGAAAACGAGGAGAAATGAGCGTTCGGGTCACCTGGTGTTAAGTGATCATCATCAGGGACTTCATTTCTTACCTCACCTTGTATTACTTATTGCGTACCTCCTTAGTACTCTTTGTAAGTTTTCCAATAAAAAAATATAGTTATTTTTGTATAGGAACTGCGTACTAGCGTGAGTGTTGCTTGTATCTTCTGTTTCGTTATTTTTTGTTTTATGATAGTAAGGAACGCGACGAGCGTACCTTCAGCTAATGGTAATACGCCCTGCCCATTATAAGGCAGTGCCGCTCAAGATTCTTTAAAGAACCCAAAAATTCTGAGCGGTACTACAATTGCGCTCGTCACCCTAAGACATCAGATGTTAAGTCTCATTTGCCCAGTAATTTCACTAGCTACGGCGCCCTTCAGACCGAAACACAGTAATGTTTACACATTATTGCCGTGAAGCACGACAGAAATAGGCGCCGTTGTGGTACCCATAATCTAGCCGATCCTATGCAAAGGAGCCTCCCACTGCCGGATTTATGCGGATATCCTGGCCTCCTGGTAATGTTTGTTTTTATCTTAGATAATGTACATGTATAGATAGACTGGCAATGTTAAAAAAATAGCGGAGAACTATTAGCCTTTATTTCCAGCATTTCACGCCCACTAAAACAAAGTGAGTAGCGTATCGCGAGTGGAAGATGTAGCTTGTCATGCACACTAAAGTAATTTATTTATTTTAGATGTACCAACAATAACTCAACATTAACAAATGATTTGCACTAACATACTAATTATAGGTTGGTTATTCTAATTTGGTACATTCAACATTTAAAACATGAAAAAAATAAGTAACTTTTATCTAGATCTTAATTCTAGAAACAATAATTATAATGTGATTAGTGTGAAATTACAAAAATAAAAGTAATAATTAATAAGTGATTAACAATCTAATACAAACTAGATAATAAGTAATAAAACTAACCTGTTGTCATGCATTGTCTAACAGCAGGAGACTCTATCTAGAAGTATAAATTATCTTAGATTATTATTTATAACAAGCTGACCCAGCAAACGTTGTATTGACATCATAGTTAATCTACCAAGTTGAGGTAGCTAAAATTTAGTTTGTTTTTTACCTCCTGAGAAAGTTAGAAATATTCTAATCCATTTTAAACTATTCTTTCAATATGGTTTCTGAACTACGGGGGACACATGAAAGGAAAAACAAAATTGTTATTTTTATTTAATTCCGAAAATTTTCATATTTCACCTTTCCCTGGACTTCCACAAATAATTCAAGACCAAAATTAGCCAAATCGGTCCAGCCGTTCTGGAGTTTTAGCGAGACTAACGAACAGCAATTCATTTTTATATATCTATATAGATAGATTACGTGCAAGTGACAAAAACTAACTGTTTTTTTCTTATTCTTTTAATTTCTCCATTCCTTTTTTTGTTATTTCAATTTATTGCAAAAATATATAGTAAAGTTAATGTGCCGTATGGAACACTTCTTTCGTTCTTCTGTGTATTAATTATGACAAATAGAGAAGGGCTAGGAACTTTCTTATCAGTTCTTCTCCCCATGTCAAAGCTCCTTTAAGAACTGATACAGCTTCATGACGTTCATCAAGTCTTGTTGCAATATGTAATGTTTCTCCTATGGAAAATAAAGATATTTCTTTCTATTATATTATGACGTACGGTATTTTACTATGGGGTCATGCTGCTGACATTGATATAGTGTTTGCTCTGTAAAAGAGAGCTGTTCGTGCTATATACCAGCTTGGTTATAGACAGTCTCTCAAAGAAAAATTTAAAGAAATAAATATTATGACTGTTCATTCTCAGTACATTTATGAAAATTTAAAATGCGTTCACAAAAATCGTCACCTTTTTGCTCTTAATAGTGGTTTTCATTATTATAACATTAGAAATAAGGGATTGCTTGTAACTAAGAATTAGTAGGCTTCATAAGATACACATTAGCTTTAAGGGTAAATGTATACACTTCTATAATAAAGTCCCAGCTACTGTTCAGGCATTATCTATAAATAAATTTAAATGTTTTATAAAAAAAATGGCTCTGTCGTAAATCCTATTACTCCACTGCTGAATATCTAATAGATCGGACAGCCTGGGACTAGATTGTGATTATTTTATAACGATAGAAATGATTGTACAATATTATATATTTTTATTGAAAAGAGCGCAAAAAAAAGAATGCTGGGAGAGTTTCTTGCGCCGCTTCTTCTCTCTCAGAGCGCCATTTGTTTCCGAAGCGGTAGTAGTATCTAGTAGTTAATAGAAATGACATCAAAAAGAATTCTAAAGGAATCAATTTTGAGAAAATAAGTGCCTTTTATGCCTTTTATATGTAGCTTTATCAAAGCTGTTTTTCTAAACATGCTTCACAGAAATAACGTTTTATTGTGACACATCTTTCTTTGATATATTTCTGCCATTTGTCCTGGTCACAATGAAAGGAAAACAGCAAGAGTGTGTACTGTAATTGATAATCTGAAAGTATGTTGTTACCCGACTTCAAAAAAGAAGAAGAATACTTTTTATCTTTGATAACTCAACACCTTGTCGTTATGGCTTACGATTTAGACTATTTTATTAATCCAAATGTTTTGAGTTTTCTTTAGTGTTAATTCCGCCAATATTTGTCTCGTGCCAGAGTTTGGCGAGTCAACATCTCCTGAGAATGCCTCGTGTAGAGGCGAAACACGTGTTGAATTAACACTAAAGAAAACTCAAAACAATTGGATAATTATGGATTTCCGCAAAGTAATGCCTACTTCAATAAATTTTATTATGTTTTTAATTTAAGAGGGTTGGTCTTAGATTAAGATTTGGTGTCCGCTGCGCTTTAATTAGATACCGCAGAGGTAGTTGCAAAGTGCGGCATCTAATGCTACGCCCAAGTGGGCGTACTTGAGGCAGTCTCGAAAAAAGTGTGACGTTGACGTGCCTAAAATTAATTGACAATAAAAATAATACTACAAGAAATAAGAAAGACACTGGGATCACATAATAATCAGTATTTTGTATTTTATTAATTTCAGTGTTAAATAACACGAAGCGTATGTTACATAAATTGAATGATGCCATTTAGTGTCTAGTTGCCACGCACACAAGCATCTAATAATTGCCGTAATAAAAAAGCTATTGTTCTTAGGTAGTGCGGTATGTAGTTGGAGTTCACATTTAAATAAAACACCTTTTAAAGGATTAAGACGCGTTTAATTGTAACTGTGTTTTTACATTAGATTTTCGGGTAAAAGTTACATTTTTATTATAATTTTAGTTACCCCGATGTTTCGAGACCTTTCCAGACCTCGTTTTCAGGGGGACTGACTGACTTTACACGCGTAATAATTTAAAAGTGTTTTATTTAAATGTGTCACACTCGCGTTAATCATAGAAAATACTATAATCAAAGAAAATACCGAGTTTACATTGTTCGAGACTGGCTCGAGTACGCCCACTTGGGCGTAGTATTAGTTGCCGCACTTTGTGACTATTGCGGTATCTAGATGGAGCACAGCAGAAATCCTTAATCTAAGTCTATTCGCTAATATTTTCTAGGTCTATGACGCATAAATAACATTAATCTTAAATAAAGCGCAGTTTTGTATTGAAACTCTGATGCCTACAGCAAGATCTAACTTGTATTATGGGTACCAGTGCTCACACAAATTAAATTTACATTAAGATAACATTAACTTGATATTTAAGATGGCAGTCGACAGTCGCTAGATGTTTGTAGGAAGGCCATTAGATTAAATAGATTGAGGTAGGCATACAAGATATAATAGGATGGCGCGAAAAATACTCATTTGTTATGGAAACTCCAAGAAAACTCATTACATTTTTTTTTAATATTGACACACTTTTACACTAATTATCTTGCCCCAAATTAGGCATATATAGCCTGTGTTATGGGTTGCAAGACAACGATATATTTAATACAATATACTTACTTAAACATATAAACATACATAAATACATATAAACATCCATGACTCGGAAACAAACATCCATATTCATTATCCCGGGACCTCTAGCTTAGTAGGTAGGTTCGCTAACCACTCGGCTATACAGGTCGTCATTTTTTTCAAAGTTTAGTTACATTCAAATACAGAATTCATATTCATTCATACACACACACACACACATACTTACACATTTAATTTTTATTCATTATCAATTGTTTCGTTTGTCCACTCCTTTTAATATCACTGCAAAACCGTTTTTCAATGTTATTATTATTACAATTAACGATAAAAATATAAAAATAATAAGTATTATATAATAAATATTGTACATGTAGTAAATGAAATAAAATATTAATATTTATTAGGTAAAGACATGATCCCGATGCTATTGAAATTCTGGGACTTCTGATATCAAAAACGCGACTTGGCAGTCCTTACTTAATGCTCATCTGACACTGCCTTAATAATGTTAAAGAGACCTGTTATGTATCGGTTTTGGGCACAGCTGTCTTAGAATAACTACAGAAGTACCCCCCATCGTTCTTAAAATTTTGTTTTTCAAATTTAATTTGTGTAAAAACAGAAGTGATTCATTGATAATTGGGATTTGTTTACTTAGTAAAACAACCGCTGTTCAATAAGTAGCACTGCCCCGCGGACGTGCGCTTCCGACCAATGACCGATTGGAACTGACCAGGCTAGCGAATCTCTCTAAGAAAAAAGCGATTCACTCGATTGTATGATATGCAGTCATTGACAGGTGACGGCTATAATTTTGTTAAAAAAGCGCGATACTGTAATTACTACTATTTCAAACTTATGTCAAATTACTGCACGTTTCATGCTAAAGTATATTTCAATTTTTACTTAGGCAGTTCCGCTTCTTATTACGTAGTATTTACATCCTCTTTGCAACTGATGCAAAGATTATATTAACTCTAAACTGGCGTTCCCGTTTTGCTATGCATTCTTTACACTGACCTCTACTATAAGCCACTGGACTGGCGGCTGTCAAAGTGCTTATGTGCGTGTTTGATATTCGCCATTCTGGCGCTGTTGGACATGTAGCGAGAGTCTGCGGTACTAAAACTAGTGGTGATAACCTCAGCAAACATCGATACATCTTGGGAAACTATTTACAAAAAATGAATGCTTTATTACGTTAATTCTTGAAGTATAAATAACACGGAAAACGAACGAAATTAATATATAATGCAAAAATTCTTCAGAGTATTGCACGTTCCTTCGCAGCCATTTGTATTATACGTCAAAATTAGTTCTCTGGACGCTCGCGAGTGGCGCTTTAAATAGGCACAAAAAATTTGCTGTCAAACATATAGAACAGCCTGTCCAGTGGTATTTATACAGGTCGGTGATTCTTTATATATCACTTAATATCACACGGTTAATGTCACTGTCAATGTCATAATACTGACACTGATTGTTAACACATATTTAATTCAGACTTAGGCTGGGTTGCACCAACTAACTATAGCAATAACTAACATGTTAAAGTACCAGTTAAACAAAAAATGAGTAATGTCTCGTGCCAGATTTTGGCGAGACAACACGTCCTGAGGATGCCTCGTGTAGAGGCGAAACTTGTTAACACTAAAGAAAACTTTAATCATTTGTATAATTATGGATTTCCGCAAAGTAACGCCTAATTCAATAAATTTTTTTTTTCAAAAAATGAGTTGCAGTATTTCACAATTTTTATATGACGTCATAACTTTAAACCGTAACCGTCCAATCTTGGCCGGTTAAAGCTATTGTGAATGTTGAATGCTCAATAGCGGCCTCTCAAATTTTTCAGATGAATATTCGATATTGATTTGATATTTCACTTTTTAACTTTAACTATGCCAAAGAATACGATGGTGCAACACATTCCGCAGTCTATGTTACATGCAGCGTTACTGCTAACGTTAAATTTGACTCAAATCTTAACTTTAGCAGCTGATATGTCACGACTCTACAAAACCGAAATAGGTGGAGATTTCAAGTTCAGAGGTGTAGGATGCATTAACACCTCCCAGCCAATCTCTCTTAAAATACTTGCTGTGTTTTTTTTATGAAAATAAGGGACGAGACGAGCAGGACGTTTAGTTGATGGTAATTTATACGCCCTGCAAATTACAATGAAGTGCCGCTCAGGATTATTGAATAACCCAAAAATTCTGAGCGGCACTGCAATTGCGCTCGTCACCTTCAGACATAAGATGTCAAGTCTCATTTGCCCAGTAATTTCACTAACTACGGAGCCCTTCAGACCGAAACACAGTAATGCTTACACATTACTGCTTCACGGCAGATATAGGCGCCGGTGTGGTACCAATAATCTAGCCGGCGTCTTGTGCAAAGGAGCCTCACACTGATGAAGTGGTGGTGGTGGTGTATAGGTAACGATGTGTGTGTTCTAGCTTTATCGAGATGAAACACCTTTCTATTGGTCAATTCTCGCTGCCTTTTCTTGTTTTAATCTCTAATTGTTGGTAGTTGAGATCCGAATCGATGGTTCTGCCCGGTGATATTCCAAACCCACCATCGAACAGTATATTACCTTATTGTGAGTTAACCTGGATTTAACCACAGTTTGTGAAGCCTAGCCTACCTTTAAAAACAACCGCCTTCAAAAACACTATTCGAAAACAACAGATATAATATGCACTAAATAGTACAAAAATAATTGCGTATTTTTATACGCACGACCCGCTCTCGCCTTTCACCTCCTCACAACTCAAGCACATCTCACCAATAACTATGTATGTAGTTACTAACCTATGTTGGATGACACCGACTCCAAAAATTGAGAATAATTGTAACAAGAATTAGATTAATAATTTAGATTGTATAAAAAAAGGCAATTATTTGTTCATATCTGTTGTTTTCAAATAGTGTTTTTGGTGTCGGTTGTTGTTTTTGTTATTTTTTTTTTAATTTTAACTTTTAGTGAGTTTGAAGTACACTTACTAACAATTTGTCTAAATATGTGTAGATAACGTAAGCGCTTTGCAATTTAATTACAGACAGAAATTTTACCACACTGCGCGATATTGAGTGATTCGTAAATTTATCATCCACTTTGCTATACGTATGTGTAGCAAATTAAAGACTTTTATGATTTTCTCATGGATGAATTCTATGTCAGATCTGAACTAAATTACAATTACCACACGGGAAGCACCATCTTTCAAATAAAAAAAGAATTATCAAAATCGGTTAACACAGTCGAAAGTTTTGAGGTAACAAACATAAAAAAAAAATGGAAAATCCCTATGAATTGATTTAATACCGTACTTTGTGAGTACATTACTCACAAAGCACGGTACGGTATAAATTTATACTATAGATTATAATAATTTAAAAGAGCAAAAACTAATCTCCCTCAGTACTTAATTCATTACTAACCAAAGGTCGTGATGATATGGATCATGTTTTCGTTGAACAACAGTTTTTTGTTTAAATGCAATGAAAACAGTATAATTTCAAAACAAAAGCCGTTATTTGTTAATACTTCAGCTAATTGTATGGCCATACAATGTAAACCAATATAACTCAACCTAATTGTTATAACTTTAACAATATGAAGATCATAAATTCTCGCAGCGGCGATTCATGAAAACGAGAATTTCATTGAATACAATGACAATTGGTGACGTAATAGTCGAATTCAAATTCAAATATTTTTATTCAAAATAGGATGTGACATCACTTATTGAAAGTCAAACCACCCATTCCAAAATGAATGCCTCAGGCCTGAGAAGAATGGGCGCAACAAACTCAACGGGCTTTTTTCCCAATCTGTGGTATCACTAAGAAAGTCATTTATGTTATAGTAACCTTTACCACACAAACGTTTTTTAACAATTCTTTTGAATAACGTAATACTTTTGTTTTGACCATTTTCTGGGATCTTGTTGTAAAAGCATTTTGTGGCGATTAATAAGCAAACACTATAAATAATGATTGTATTAAAACTTTGATGACCGATATAGCCCAGTAAGTCATCCTGCCTACTGAGCCAGGTCTTGGCTTCGAATCTCGGTGATGAGATGTAAACATTTATAATATGAATGTTTGCCCTCGACTCATGGAAGTTTTTCCTGTTCATTATATGGAGACGTGTTATGTAATATATCACGCCTCATTAAAATTAATTCTTTACTTGTTGTGTTTACTTAGCTCTTTGAATTGAACTTTAAACTGATGTGATAAGGTTAAATTTGCACTAATAGGTGTTTAAATAATAATTAGAACTACATAATACCAAACATTTGAGCGAAGGTTTGAGTATGAGCTTGTGTCTTGGATTAATTAATTGAGTAAATAACTATTATGAAAAAAAAATAAACAAATTAATATATTACCGTCGCATCTCACTACTTTATAATACGTGGGGCACTCAGAAAGTTTTTAGAAACTAAAAAATCACATTATATTAATAAAATAAATCTTTTCAAAGTACTCTCCACCAGCTTCTACACAAAGTCTCATGCGCTTAGCCAGTTTTCGAAACACTTTTTCCAGTTTGCCGCAGACACCTCTTCTATGGCCTTCTCGAACACTGTTATAGCGCATCCGGTGATGAAAACTGGTCCACTCCCAGTTGATTTTAGGGAATAAATATGAAAGGCATAAAAGGCATAAAAGGCATTTATTTTCTCAAAATTGATTCCTTTAGAATTCTTTTTGATGTCATTTCTTATACTACTAGATACTACTACCGCTTCGGAAACAAATGGCGCTCTGAGAGAGAAGAAGCGGCGCAAGAAACTCTCCCAGCATTCTTTTTATGAAATTTAAAAAAAATTTATGATAAATGAAGTTATACGGTGCTAGTTCATGTAAGAAGGGTGACCAGTGGACTTTGACCGGTATGGTGTTTTTGTCCCTTCGGATGCGTTGGTGAAGCAATAGCCCGTGGAGCCCGCTATTCGGGAATTAAATGAAGTCACATGGTGCTAGTTCATGACTGTAAGAAGGGTGACCCGTGAACACTGACCGGTATTGTGTCCTTTGTCCCTTCGGGTGCGTTGGTGAAGCAATAGCCCGTGGAGCCCGGTATCAGGTCGCCTGTCGCTCATAGCAGTGAAAAATTCTCTATAGCATTTTGTAGTATACCGTTTGGCGTTAATGAGGCTATAGCCGATATATATTTTGTGTCGATTCCATTTATGAAACTAGTTTCATAGTGGAATCTGTACTTTAGAACTTAATGCCTGTCACATTGAAGAAACTGTCTATTAATATTTTACCTGCGCTTCTCGATCGTTTCACTTTGGAAGGCGTTGCTTCGTTTTGAAATAGCCAAACTGTCACTGACGCTTCGAGTCGGGATCGCATTCATAAATCCAGGATTTGTCACCTGTTACAGTGTCGTAGACACATCGAGACAAGTCTGCTTAAAATTTATCATTTCACCGCACCATTAGAAGGTGCTGGTGTAGAATTTTGTGATCCAATCTTCCCGATCCAATCTGCAATATATCCTGAATTTCTTCGTATGTAATTCCTTCGTAATAAATTTAATTTTTCACTACTAGCGAATTCCTCGGTAACAGCCCTCAACAATGAGGGTTACCGAGGGGTTATTCGTATATAAACGACCGCGCTTAAATTCGATATGCCACCGGTAGATGGTTGCTTAATAGAAGGGCCGTCATCCATAGACGCCATTTGAAGTCGATCAAATGACTCGTTTGGTTTAAGGCTACATTTGAAATTTTATTGAATTAGGTGTTACTTTGCGGAAATCCATAATTATACAAATGGTTTAAGTTTTCTTTAGTGTTAATTCCGTCAATATTTGTTTTTAAAACAATTCAACACGTGTTTCGCCTCTATACGAGGCATCCTCAGGACGTGTTGTCTCGCCAAAATCTGGCACGAGACTCTACTTTACACATTTGAAATCATAAAAAACATCGCAGAAAATGTTCCCGACCCAGATCCATTTTTGAATGAGAGATGATAATTCAATTTAGCTCTCAAAACAATATGGAGGGATATTTGAAATTCTAAGGAATGTACTTTCACTCGTAAATTATTAATAAATTTTTTGTAATAATTACAAGTAGCCCCAGGGCTTCATAGAAAAAACTTTGTTTCCCAAAAATTTTACATTTCTTTAAATTTTCTTGAAACTGTGAATCATAAAATCAACCTAATAATGGACTAGTAAATCTTTCTAAGATGTATTTAAAACAGAGTTCCAGAAAATACACAAAAATTTAAATGAATTATTATAAAACGGAGTGGTAAAAATTAATATAACTTATATGACTTCCTAAATGATGCAACATTTTGGTGTGACCGCATCCGGTTATTTAATAAAAAAAAATATTGTAATGCAATTTAAAAAAGGGGCCCCCTTAGTTTTGTGTTCATTCTTCTCAGGTCTTTAGGCATACTTTGGAATGAATGGTAGATTTTCACGTCGAATACGTAATTTATAAAATCCTACTTTGAAAGTATTTGAATTAGAATTATTTATCGATGATTCTGATGCTACAAGCAGCGTTAGCTAGCGTTCTGGCTGGCTATTTTACTATACTTCGAAAAATGAAGAAAGAAATGCTGTTATTGTCAATCACTACATATTATAAAACAAAGTCCTCCCGTCTGTCTGTCTGTTCACGATAAACTCAAAAACTACAGCACCGATTTTCATACTGTTTTCACCAATGTAAAGCGTGGTTCTCGAGGAAGGATTTAGTATAATTTGTTAAGGTTTTGTATACATCTTTGTATATAGTAACAAAATGCGTTGAACGTATCGAAAAAAGTAAGTCGTCTGGGAGCTTTCAACAAAAACGCTGTCTAAACCCTTTTATATATACCAAAATAATGTATTGTGGAATTTGCGTATCCTAAATAGGTCTACAGAAAAGTCCCCGATGGCATATGTATATCTATAAAGGATAACATACTATATCCATTTTAATCAATGATATGTTGGACACCTCCAACATTCATTGCTATGCAGACGACAGCACTGGTGATGCCGTATACACGGGCCATGCAGGTCTCTCTCGGGAAATCGTCGACCAGTGCCGGGAGAAACTTATGTCTTCTATCGAGTCCTCTCTTGAGAAGGTCGCGGAATGGGGTAAATTGAACCTTGTCCAATTTAACCCTTAGAAGACTCAAGTTTGCGCGTTTACCACTAAAAAACCCCATTTGTCGTATCACCGCTCTTCGACAACACTTCCCTTAAAGCCTCGTATAGTATCGGCATACTGGGTCTCGAAATCTCGATCGATTGCCTATTTCGTGGCTATTCCAGATAGCAAAGCCAAATTGGCTTCAAAGAAACTGGGCGCCATTAATAGAGCACAGCAATACTTCAAGCCGGCCCACATTCAAGCGCTGTACAAAGCGCAGGTCCGGCTACACATGGAGCATTGCTGTCATCTCTGGTCTGGCGCACCCCAGTATCAGCTCGCCACAAGTTAGGATATCATCCCCACCATCTGGATGTGTGGCGGTCCTCCATAGTGCGGTTTTCAAGGAGCTTTTTTCCATTTACTACAAAGCTGTGGAATGAACTTCCTTGTGCGGTGTTTCCGGGACGATACGACATGGGTACCTTCAAAAAAAGCGCGTACACCTTCCTTAAAGGCCGGCAACGCTCCTGTGATTCCTCTGGTGTTGCAAGAGATTTCGGGCGGCGGTGATCACTTAACAACAGGTGACCCGTACGCTCGTTTGTCCTCCTATTCCATAAAACAAACTTTTAAAATTGCCAATTAAAACCTCTTTACACAAATACGATATGAATCCTTATCATTTTATTACTAGATATTAAAAACCATTCAGAAATACCTTTTAACTTTAATTATTCATTTCCGATGACTTTAGAGTACATTATTCCCGAATACTTACATCATTTTTTTTTTGACAGAACAGCGTCTGTCGGGTCAGCTAGTAATAAATTGAATGTTTGATTCATTGTACATGTTTATGAATTGTTGCAGCAAGATGTTATCAAGTACACGCCGCGTAGATCCGGCATCACACTGCACAACGCCATCTGAACCCGGGGCTCCCCACCTGGTGCCGGTCAAGGTTGGCTGTCTCCACATCAATCTAGCTACTGAGTAAGTCTACAATTAAAACATTATTAAAAAAAATCAAATTCCAAATTTCTATATTTGATATTAAAATATATATACAAAATTACTTAAATCTACGTATTAAAGCAATTTACAATTAAGCCTTATATATCTAGGTATCAGAAAACTGATTTCTACAACCCTATCTACGTGTTGGGGGATAAAACTTTATTATTCTTAAAAACTAATACATGAGGTTTTTTGGGGGGGAAACAGGGAAAACCTGGCTATTTGCTATGTTAAAACATTATTCAAATTCAAATATTATTAATCAAAATTGGAAATAAATTCAATCACAATTTTTTTTTATAAAATAATCTTAATAAACCTAAATCCAGTGTCCTGATGTTTGTTTTTAGTGAGCTCTTAAACTAATGAACGGATTCTAATGGAGTTTACTTCATGGAGTGGAGTTTAACATCGACTTGAGAGTAGGATAGTTTTTATTCCGATTCGGGATCCATAATTATTTTTATTTCCAGTATTTGTTTTGTACGAACATATTTTTTATGAGATAATTTATTGACGCACGGTTTGACAGTTCTGCTATGAAACAATTTCATAGTAATAAATCATAATGTTATAAAATTTTTATGACAAATTCAGAAAAATCTTTTTTTTATTTATTATGTACAGAACAACGTCTGTCGGATCAGCTAAGATAATATACTTATAATATAATAATTTTTTAATCTATTTTACAATTTAAATATTCTGATGCTCGCTCCGTTCCGAATCTGTGGTATCATTAATAAAGTCATTTATATTATAAAATTAACCTTTACCACATAAGCGTTATTTTAAAACTCATTTGTATTTCGTAATTCATTTGCTTTGAACATTTTCTGGGAACATAGTGACTGCCAGCAGCGGAAACAGCAGTTTGTGTGTGTATTATTTGAAAAGTATCATAAAAAATAAAATGCCCAAAGCTACTATTCAACGTGGACGAAGTCGCGGGTAAAAGCTAGCTAATAATAAATTTTTAAAAGATAAAGTGTCAAAATGAGCAGGACGCTCATTTGATGGTAAGATACGCCCTGCCCATCAGAATGCAGTGATGCTGTTTATTTGATTGAACCTAAAAATAATCTCATCGTAATTGCGCTCGCTACTTTGAGGCATATGATCATTACCCCAATAATTTCAATAGATACGGCGTCCTTTAAACCAAAACATCCTAACGTTTGCACATTACTATTTTATTGCATTAAACAGGGCAGACGGAAAGTAATGTTGTCTTGATCTGATTATTGGGTAGAAAATGCTGCTTCCCTCCATAGAGAGGGAAAAACTCATACAAATTACTTTCCACCTAAGGGCCGGAATGAACTTCAAAAATAGAACTGCTTTCAGCTGGGAAGAGTATTATGTAAAAAAAAACTAATTAAAAAAAAAAGCTGCGGCCATGTGACTTTCTAAACAGCCAGTGTGAACTTAGCGCAAACTTCTTTGAGCGGAATAAGCCGCAACAATTACGCGGAGAGTTCCATATTTAAAATTTAAAAAGTCGTCATAAATTGTCCTAATTTGACAATTAATTTTATAAAGGTACTACTAATATTATGATTTAATATCAATAAATAGTTTAGACAAACACCTAGTTTTATTTTCCTCATATTCGAAATGAAAAGTAAAGTGCTTAACACGGGTAAAAGAATCAATTCCTACACGGACTATAGTCGCCCTTGCTGCGCTCGGTCGTCTAAATACCTCGGGAATTGATTCTTTCGACCCTAGGTTAACAATCACACAGTCCTATTGAAAAGTTAGTATTTCATTTTCATATACTACAATATCGTTGAACCACTACATATTATAAAACAATATCCACGGCCGGTTGCTGGTTTCACCAATATATAACCTAGTTATCGAGGAAGGATTTAATATATAATTTGTTAAGTTGTTGTACACAAATTTTTATAAATTAATGATATTTTTTGGAGGTGCATTTAAAAATAATCTGTCCGGGAGCTTTCAACGAAAACGCTTTTGTGATATGACATAATAATGTAAGGTGGAATTGTGTATTTATATTAAAGGTCTACAGAAAAGTCTGCCATGGCTTATGTCTATATCTTAAAGGTAACGTACTATATCTATTGTTTCATTTTAAAATAATTAAATAATAACACATTTGTATTACACGTCTGTCGGGTCGACTAGATTTAATATAATTCGGGAAGGATAACCCTGAGTTATTTATTTGACGGCGCGTTTGGTTACTTGAGTGACATCACGGATTATAGTGAGATAATCGCTGCCATAATTTCACCGTGCCATATAATTTAGAACTATGGGATCTTCAAATTCATATTCAAATTCACAAACACTTTATTCATGTAAGTCACGGAAATGACACTTATGAATGTCAAAAAGAAATAAAAATATTGTTTCTTATTGAATTTACCGCTACTTCGTAAAGGGTTGAGCAAGTAGCAAGAAACTCATTGCCACTCTTTTAAGTCAAGATGTACATTTTAATTGTTTTACAAATCATTTCAATTACAATATATGCAAAGTGACGCAACAAAAATACTCAAATGTCAAAAACTGAAAAGCTTACACAAGTAAGTCAAAAAAAGAAAACAAAAGTAAATTAATACTTATAAACACAAGAGTTATTGAGTATAGTAGATGCATCAATCCACACATACCGTAAATAAATAGAGGGATTATGTGAGCATTTCATAAAATAAAATATATAATAACTTTAACTTTAAAGGAAATAATAATATAATAATAATAAAAAACACATCAAGCAGACCTCCCGGTAACAAGATCATCCAGCCACCTTCACTTGACTATCCCACAGAATAACAATATTATATTCCTTACAGTAGTGGAACACTTTGAGGGGAGGTGCAACTGGCCTTGAAGGTTCACACGCAAATATGCAAGGGTTGTCACTTAATTTGAAAGAGAATTACCTATTAACTTGTTCTATAAGATCTTAGGGCGCAGATACTTAATAACCGCATGCATTTAATTTTATAAATTTTCGACGAAACACCCCGACAAACTGAAAATAGAAAACTTCTATTTCTAACACTTTTTGGTTCCAAAGAGTTTGTATCTCATTTCTAATATTAATTGAACGCCTCTAGTATTGATTTTTTTATGACAATCAGGGACGAGACGCGCAGCACGTGCCGCTCAGGATTCTATGCGGCACTACAACTGCGCTCGTCACCTTGAGACATAAGATGCCAAGTCTCATTTGCCCAGTAATTTCAGTAGCTATTGCGCCCATCAGATGAAAACTCAGTAATGCTTACATTACTGCTTCACTACAGAAATAGGCGCTGTTGTGGTACCCATAATCTAGCCGGCATCCGGTGTAAAGGAGATAAATTTTCTTTAAACTTATTTATTCAGTTTAGGTGATTTAGATTATTTAACTAAATAACACTCTTTATATAAAAATAATAAAATAAAAATACTTAAATATAATATCTATTAAAATATTATAATAACTTACAAATTTTATATATCGCGAAGATCGCAGTCGGCAGGCAAGGTGCCCATGTGCTGGCAGCGTTACCTCTTGTATGGCCAAACTTATCCACTGACAGCAGTACGGAACAGACATTGGGTCACCTGTCATTTCGGTTAGGCGCCTGGATAACTCTGTTTAGAGTTTTTGTGCCGATGAACCCCAGGGAGCTATCATCTCAACCCCAAAGGGAAAAAATGTATCCATCTCCGATTGATGCATATTTCCTCCGCTTTAGATTTTCAGCAATTTCCTCCGCTGCACCTGCCACCCTAGATGAATGTTCAATATGAGAGGGCGTCAGCGTGTCCACACAAATCATTAAAGTTAATTTTATCCTTATCAAAGTGAACCTTGTTATTCGCGGGTATCTAAAAAGGCAATTTCTTTAAAAGGTGTAACTAAGTGAAACGTGTGCACAAATCATCTTATTCTGTGCTTAAAGTGGCACTCATCAACAAACGAAAATATCCTCAAAGTTTTCGAGTTTAGAAACCTCATATTACTATTATTATTACTCATAACTTATTACTCCCGGGTTCGAATCCCGGTAGGTGCAACCATTTATATGATGAATATGAATGTTTGTTTCTGAGTCATGGATAATTATTTGTATTTATGTATGTTTAAGTAAGTATATTGTATTAAATATATCGTTGTCTTGCACCCCATAATACGGTCTATTCACCAGTGGGAGGCTCCTTTGCACAGGATGTCGGCTAGATTATGGGTACCAAAAAGGCGCCTATTTCTGCCGTGAAGCAGTAATGTGTAAGCATTACTGTGTTTCGGTCTGAAGGGCGCCGTAGCTAGTGAAATTACTGGGAAAATGATACTTAACATCTTGTGCCTCAAGGTGACGAGCGCAGTTGTAGTGCCATTCAGAAGTATTGGGGTTTTTCAAGAATCTTGAGCGGCACTGCATTGTAAGGAGCAAGGCGTATCAATTACCATCAGCTGAACGTCCTGGTCGTCTTGTCCTTTATTTTCATAAAAATAAGGCTACCTATGCCTAGTTTGGGGCAAGATAATTTGTGTAAGAGTGTGTCAATATTATTATTATTATTTATATGAGTCCGTAGCTCAACCTTTTATATATAGATTAAATGTAGATGATATAACATGAACGTGCTTAATATAAATATAAAATGCTTCGTAAATGTTAATACACCACGATGTTGGGACATGTTATTTCCTTTATTGTAAACGAATACATTGCGTTTAGTTCGAGCTGAAATAAACACGTCTGGTTCAAATGCTTGTTTATGCTTGATAATTTACATTTATTTTAAAAGTAATTTTTTGCATCTAGGTATGCAATAAAATAATAAAAACCGCTGCGCTAAAGTGAAACTGGACTTGGCATGTATGTCCGATGGGCATAAGTCGTCACGCCTTAATACGGGCAAAGACGTCGAGGCAGACCCCAAAAACGATGGAGTGACGATCCGGATGCTTATAAGAAGACTTAGTCGAAGTTGGCACAGGAAAGAGATAAGTGGAGTAAAACAGGGGCTCCGATAGGCTATTATAAATAAATAAACCAAGGTAAAATTCGGGCATGGCACCGTGATTAAGGCCTTTTCACCTTGGACATTCATAAAGCGAGCGGGCCCGATGGCATTCCCCGATAGTGCTGCGAACATGTGCTCCGGAATTGGCGCCAGTGCTTACGCGTTTTTTGCGGCTCTCCTACTCATTAGGCGTAGTCCCGAATTCATGGAAGGCGGCTTTAGTGCACCCGATCCTTGAGAAAGGTGTTCGCTCGGATCCGTCCAATTACCGCCCCATTGCCATTACCTCCATTTTCTCCAAAGCAATGGAGTCGATTATCAACCGCCAGCTCTTAGAATACCTAGAGGAGCACCAGCTGATCAGCCGACTGCCAGTACGGTTTCCGTCAGGATCGCTCAGCTGGTGATCTTCTTGCATATCTCACCCATAAAATGGGCGCAAGCGGTTGAGTTGAAGGTAGAGGCGTTGGCTATGAGTTTGGACATAGCAAAGGCCTTCGATCGGGTGTGGCATAAATTGTGCAAATGGGTCACTAGCTTCTTGGCCGATCGGAGCAACAAGGTTGTTATCAACGGTACATGCTCCAACTTAAAAGCCATAAACACTGGTGTCCTGCAAGGCTGCATGCTATCCCCTACACTGTTTCTTCTTCATATCAATGATATGCTGCAAATCGGCAGTATTCATTGCTATGCAGATGACAGCACAGGGTTTCCTTCGTACAGCGGCCGTGTCAACATGTCCTGGGATAGCGTCGATGAGAACCGTAACAAACTTGTGTCTAAAATCGAGACTATGCTTGAAGAACTGGCCTCTAAAAAGCTTGGTATACTCAATAAGTCAGAGAGAGTAAGAAAGAGACAGTACTTCACTATATGTCACCGCCTACAACTTTATAAGGCGCATATTCGGCCTCACATGGAGTACTGTTGTCACCTCTGGGCGGGCGCTTCCCACTACCAGCTTCTTTCATTTGACCGCATGCAACGAAGAGCGGCTCGAATCATCGACGATCAAGTCACCACCGATCGGCTTGACTCTCTGGCGTTGCGTAGAGATGTGGGTTCTCTCTGCATCTTCTATCGCATTTGTCACGGGGCGTGCACAGAGGAGGTGTTCGGGTTGATTCCAGCGGTCAAATTCCACCACCGGGCTTTACGTCAAAATGCAAAACACCACCTGCATCACATTGACGTCTGGTATTTCACAAACACGCGATTTTCAAGAAAATTCTTTCCACGCACAGCCACTTTATGGAATCAATTACCGGCTGCTGTTTTCCCGAACCAATATGACTTAGGGAATTTCAAGAAAATAGCATACTCATACTCAAAGGCCGGTAACGCAACTCTTGACACCTTTTGTTGCGGATGCCCATGGGCGGTTGCCTCACCACTCCCAGCCCGTGAGCCTCTTGCCCGTTTGCCTCTTATGTAAAAAAATATATATATTTTTCAATATTGTACTTTATATAGTACTTTCAAGAAGATGTGTAACGGGATGTCAATTCTTGCAATTTTCTATCCTTCCTATCCTATTTGAGTCAATAGCAAACAGAGCGGCCTGACTAGGTGTGTGGAATAAATACAATTGTCGACGTAGCCTTTACTCAGGGTGGTTTTTGCACATTCTATTATAGCGTAAACATTATACCTCGGACTGGAAGATCAAGGCAAGGTTTCCCAAATTCATAGATTTTCCAAATCTGTGGCATGTAGATTCCAAACGTATCCAGACACGGATTCATCGGTTTACAGCTTGTATTTAGCATCGATATTTAGATCCTACTCGAAAGCATTGACTCGACCCATCTGACTGTAGTAGAGTCGACCATTTTAATAGCTAATGCCTCAACTAAAGTCCTTATTGGTGTTTTTTCAAGGGCTCCTTTAATATCGAGGAAGGCATAAAGTGCAATTTGTTTGTCCTCAAGTGCCCTTTTAACCCTGTCCACAAGCTATAATAGGGCAGTTTCAGTTATTATAGCTATTTCAGCCATAATAGGGCGGTTTCTGCAGATCTACCTCAGTAAAAGGCATGTTGAGTATTGTGCATGGGGTTATTGGGCAGAACCTTATCCTGATGTGTGTAAAGGTTATTATATCTAAAATATTCTTAATTCTTTTACGAACAAATAACGACTATGCTTTATTCAAGAAAATATTGTTTTTATCGACATCATTATTCATTTTAAGATAAACATCGTAAAGTAAAGATAAAATCCATTTTTAAGTCTATTTTTCCCTGCAAGTGAATTGTAAGCGTCCTATGTACGCATGTGCATAAAGGCAATAAAAAGGCATTTATTTTCTCAAAATTGATTCCTTTAGGATTCTTTTTGATTTCGCTTCTAACACTATCACCGCTTCGGAAACAAATGGCGCTCTGAGCAAGAAGAAGCGACGCAAGAAACTATTTTTATGTAACATAATTTTTTCTTGCACTTTTCAATAAAATATACAATATTGTACTACCATTATTATTCGCAATATCATGACACTCTCGGTTCCGTAATCGCACTCGCCTCGTCATTACCAATATAGTACACAAGTTTCATAATGTACTATTAAACTTTATTATTTCTTTTATTATTTCAGCTTTTTCATTACAATTTTTATTCTGTGTCATGTTATCTTATTGTCATTTATCGAAGATACAGTTTTTACCAGTTCAGGGGTCCACCCTTTTGATATCACTGTAAAACGGTTATTTTATTTTATTACAATTTACAACAAAATCATGTGTGTAAAATATAATAAACATAGTAAATTTTGTAATTTTAGTTATTTGCAGTGAGTGTGATGAAATGTATTTGTAATTAGACGGGATCATTTACCAATTAATAAATCTTAGATACAGAAATACAAAAATACCTCACCGTATTTCGATCTAAACGTCGACGGCTTGAAATCAATCAGAGAGTAATTAACCGCGAAAATCAGTATCTTTCAGCGTAGGGTTTCCGCTGCTAATTAGAACAATTTAAAATATTATTCAGTGATTTTTTTATGTTAAGTAAGTTTAAAGCTTAGCAAAAATATCTTTTTTTATTTCGGCAACTATTAGATGCTTGTGTGCGTGGAATCTTGACACTCACACATCCTTAAAAAATTTTAACATACGCTTCGTGTTATTTTACATTGAAATTAATAAAATACAAAATACTTACTGATGATATGTAATCGCAGTGTCTTTCTTATTTCTTGGAGTATTATTTTTACAAAGTATAACTACGCAACCAGGCATTTTAATTTCAATTATTAGCAAAGTTTAACAGAATATGTGACACGTCAACGTCACACATTCGTAGGCGTAGTATTAGTTGCCGCACTTTGTAACTACGCCTGCGGTATCGACTTGGAGCGCAGCGGAGACCAATCCTTATCCTAAGATTTAAAGGTTAAATAAAAAAAGATCTATTTGACACATTGACAAACATAATTCATCAGTTATCGGGCTATTGCTATTATATTCCGCTATTACGCAAGTTTAATCTTATTCTATACTAGCTGACCCGGCAAACGTTGTTTTGCCATATAAAGTATAATTCACGCGATAGTTTTATAAGTAATAAAATATTGCCTATATTATAGCATGTGTACACATCAGTTTGTTCTATTGTCAATAGTTATTGCAGCGCACGCAAAAATAGGTTTTCGATTTTACACCTTGTGTTACAAAATAGCAATTTTATTACAGATCCCTAATTTTGAAAAAAAAAAAACATAGCCTATAGCCTTCCTCGATAAATGGACTACCCAACACTGAAAGAATCATTCAAATCGGACCAGTAGTATCAGAGATTAGCGTGTTCAAACAAACAAACAAACACTGCAGCTTTATAATATTAGTATAGATTACCAGTAGTATGTGAAGATCCGTGTGAAAATGTAATAATAACATCGAACATTACTTATTTTGTCTATAAGTAAGTTAAATATAAAATGATGTTTTATGCACAGAAACTCTTTGTTCTAAAAAAAAAGAAAAAAAAAAGTTAAAATTAGAACATTAACGTTGTGCATCTTGTTATTTTGGAATGGTTGGGGATTCATTTCGCAAGAATTGCTTTATTCATCAGTACTAGCTTTTATGTGGTTAAATATAAATAAAAATAAATAATAAACTTTATTTCACAAAAAACAGAGGTTCACAACACTTAAATATATATGTACTATGTTTTAAAAATTAACTTATCTTAAATAAAATACAGTGTTGAATTGAAACTCTGATACCCATGATAAGATCTAACTTGTGTTATGGGTATCAGTGTTTGCGTAAATCAATTTATATTGCTTTAAGATAATAAGATTAAAATGAAGAAGCGCACATACATCTCATCTAAACAACATTTTAGTATTTCAATTCATACAACATTTTAGTACAATAGTATTTTTTAGTTTTATAAGTTACATATCTTGAGGAGATCTTCAGTTTCTGTGTATGTTTTTGATAGGAGCCATTTATTAACAACGGATTTACATGAAAATTTTGCAAGAGGATATATGTTAAATTGTTGATTTATTTTAATATAGAGATGACTTGCGATTACTTGATGATGTCGACTGGCTAGAGAAGTTCTAAAATTTGGAACTGGACAAACTCTTTGCGATTTTCTTCTTTTACTTTTATTTTTATCGTATGAGAGTGTGGTGTGTTTTCTTAATACAGAATGAAGTATAAAGAGCTGTCAGGACTCCAGATTCTTTGTAAAGCAAGCGCGTAGAGTATCTAAAAGGTTTACACGTCATTACCCTGATAACAGCTCTTTGTGCCAGAAATCTGGTCTTTGCGGCACCTCCCCATATTGAAATGCAATAGCTGATGATGGACTGGCACAGAGCAAAGTAAATTAATTTAAGCGTATCACTATCAGCGGATGATATTATCATTTTAAATATGTATATTAATTTTCGTATACGCGAGGTGAGTTTTTCCAGGTGAAATTTCCATTGGTTATCAATATAGACTCCAAGATATTAGACATTATTAGACCTAGATAAAGTTGGGCAATGCCAATAATGGCAATAATCACATGTAGAAGGTAAGAAACGATTTGTGCAGGAGTGGACCCCATATAACATTCATTTATTGCGCTATCGTACACATAAATGTCAATTTATATTATACAAATGATTTAGGTTTTCTTTAGTGTTAATTCCGCCAATATTTGTTTTTAAAAACAATTCGACACGTGTTTCGCCTCTACACGAGGCATCCTCAGGACGTGTTGTCTCGCCAAAATCTGGCACGAGACTAAAGAGGCGAAACACGTGACGAATTGTTTTTAAAAACAAATATTGGCGGAATTAACACTAAAGAAAACCTAAATCATTTGTATAATTATGGATTTCCGCAAAGTAACGCCTAATTCAATAAATTTATATTATCTACATAAAAAAATTAACAATTTAGAACTAATATAATTATTTTGCATTAAAATGTTTATCTCTCAGAAAAATCAACTGTCATCCATAATTTCAACGACTGGCTTACGAATTTTCGATCAAGCCACGTGTCCTGGACGCGAGTTTAACATTTTATACCCATCCCAAGAAAAGTTCTCAACGCCGCTACATAAGTTTTCACTTCAAAAATATACATGAAAATGGTGAGTTAAGTAACTTGTTGACCAACAGTTTCAATAATAGTATATTTTTTTAGTGAAAATGTGGATCCAGACGAGCCGGACGTTCAGCTGATGGTAATTGATACGCCCTGCCCATTACAATGCAGTACCGCTCAAGATTCTTGAAAGAAAAATTCTGAGCGGCACTACAACTGCGCTCGTAAACGAGTGTACATATTCAATTCAGCTTTCACCAACAAAAACTAAACGCAGTTTTAGCCTAAACGCGTTTAAATGCTGACCGCCGAATTTCGGACGTTCAACATATTTGATCGCGTTTAAGAGCTATCACTCTCGTTATCGTAATAGAAACATGTTACATGGACATGTTACAATTTTTTTTTTAATGAAAATAAGGAATGAGACGAGCTGGACGTTCAGCTGATGGTATGATACATCCTGCCCATTACAATGCAGTGCTGCTCAGGATTCTTGAAAAACAAAAGAAATCTGAGTTTCACTACAATTGCCCTCGTCACCTTGAGACATAAGATGTTAAGTCTCATTTGCCCAGTAATTTCACTAGCTACGGCGCCCTTCAGACCGAAACACAGTAATGCTTACACATTACTGCTTACTTGCGTGGTATCCATAATTTAGCCGGCATCCTGTGCAAACGAGCCTCCCACTAGTACATGAGTATAAGTTGATATTCCAAAACACGGAACAAGTATAAGTGATAAAATATTCCACGCATCAATAATGCAACCAGCAGTTTGACCCGACATTCTTGTTCCGGTTTGGATCGTAGCAAGTGAATGCCATTCTTGTTTGCCAAAAACCAAAAGAAGCTAATTATGAAATTAATTAACAGCCATCCGTACTTGCTAGTACTTAATACTTAAAACACTAATATATGTTTTTAAGTATTAAGTACTGTATAGAAACTACGCACGGACGAGTTAAAAAAGAAGGACTCCGCGCCGTGATATTAGCAAGTGAAGCACCTTTATGCTAGTGTGTGAGCGGTTACGAGGTATACCAGTTATACAATCTTTTCTCCCTTAAATAATCATATAAAATCATCATATAAATTATACAAATACTTTTACAGTATTGTTTTTACACTTTTTCACAACGCACGACGGTATTCTAAAAATAAACGCACGCAACCTGATCTGTCACAGACGATGGCAAATCACATAATGGCGGCCGATCGGCTTGTATTAGTGTAACTGTATGCGTGGGGCTGTGTATTTACACCTTTACCGACTTGTTTTGGTGCCTCACTGTTATGTAAGGTGACACGGTGTCCTTATTTTTTTTCTCGTCCGTGATATTACGTATCTTGTTCGTCTGTGTATCGCAAGACTGATTTTGAAATTTTTAATAAACACGGTAAAATTGATGATTAGCATCTCTGGATGTTTTTTTAATGACAATGTACACTTAGATTAAGGATTGGTCTCCGCTGCGCTCCAACTAGAATCTGCAGGCGTAGTCGCAAAGTGCGGTAGCTAATACTACGCCCAAGTGGGCGTACTCGAGCCAGTCTCGAACAATGTGTGACGTTGACGTGCTACAAGCTCTGTTAATCTTTGCTATTATTTGATGGTGTAGTATAACTTTGTAAAAAGAATACTCTACAAGAAATAAGAAAGACACTGGGATCACATAATATCATCAGTAACTATTTTGTAACACGAAGCGTATGTTACAAAATTTAAAAGATGCCATTGAGTGTCAACACACACAAGCATATAATAGTTGCCGTAATAAAAAAGCTATTGTTCTTAGGTAGTGCGGTATCTAGTTGGAGCGCAGCGAAAACCAATCCTTAATCTAAGGTTGCACAGTAGGATTAATTATTTAAAGGCGACAAAAACAAAAGTCACATAATATAAGATATAAAATCTCTAAGTGATAACATAAATCAAGTTTGCCAATTACGAACGATCATAAAGCACTCAATTAAAATGCAAAGAAAATGAAACAGATCAAATCAAAACTAAAATAATAAATTGTTAAGCTTTACAATAAAACGAATAGATTTTAGATTTTAATTGTGAAATATTGGAAAAAGCGACCTAAGTTTCAAATTATTTTAAAAATCCCAACCTCTAGAAGGTAGAACCTCTGGTAGAAACCAACGTAATTATAAATGACCAGAGATTAGAACTTGTGGACACTACGCTCTTCTTGGGTATCACATTAGATAAAAAGCTTCAGTGGGGTCCACATATTGCCCAACTAGCAGATACACTCAGCTCTGCGGCATATGCCGTTAGAAAGATTAGAGAGTACACGAATGTTGCGACCGCTAGATTAGTGTACTTCAGTTATTTTCACAGCATCATGACGTACGGTATTTTACTGTGGGGTCATGCCGCTAACATTGATATAGTATTTGCTCTGCAAAAGAGAGCTGTTCGTGCTATATATATAGCACGAACAGCTGTCTTTTGCAGACTGTCTATAACCAAGCTATAAGCTTATAGACAGTCTCTCAAAGAAAAATTAAAAGAAATAAATATTATGACTGTTCATTGTCAGTACATTTATGGAAACTTAATATACGTTGACAAAAATCGTCACCTTTTTGCTCTTAATAGTGATTTTCATTATTATAACACTAAAAATAAGGGATTGCTTGTAACTAATTCTAGTAGGCTTCATAAGATACAATAGCTTTAAGGGTAAATGTATATAATATATACGTCCATACTTTTATAATAAAGTCCCAGCCACTGTTCAGGCATTATCTATAAATAAATTTAAATGTTTTATTAAAAAATGGCTCTGTCGTAAATCCTACTACTCCACAGCTAAATATCTAAGTGATTGGACGGCCACGGACTAGATTATGATTGTCTTATAGCGATAGAACAGACTGTACAATCTTTATAATATATATTATATTTCTTGTGTGCCTGTGTATGTCACTGAACTCCTCCTAGAAAGCTGGATCGATTTTGATGATATTTTTGTGTGTTCCAGTGAATTTGAGATCGGTGTGTGTCTTCAGGTGGATTCGAGAATGGTTTAGATTCACAATTAAACTACCTATTAAACGGCTGGACCGATTTTGATGATTTTTTTGTTTGTTTCAGTGAATTTGAGATTGGTTTAGATTCTCAATTCCGTCCATATAATATAATTCTCCTACATGTGTATGTTAGTGAACTCCTCCTAACGGCTGGATCGATTTTTCAAATTTAAGACGTGTGTACAGGACAACGTCTGTTGGGTCCACTAGTATTGTATATTTGTATTGCATAGAGCGCAAAAAAAGAATGCTGGGAGAATTTCTTGCGCCGCTTCTTCTCTCTCAGAGCGCCATTAGTGCAAAGGAATCAATTTTGTGAAAATAAATGCCTTTTTTAGGCCTCTCATACAATCTTGTTACTTTTTTTTAGCAACTTATCTAATATAAGTAAAGAGATATGAACTGCACTGATATTACTTGATCTTAATTAATCTTGTGGCCGCGTCATGGCATGGGTCGTGCCCTTCTCTAAGATGCTTTTGTTGGTACAAATTTTGGTACGATGTGTACTACAGCCCGTTCGACAGAAAGAAAAGCTTTAGGAAAAGTAAATAATATAATATGATACGAAATGATTTTTTTTTTCTATTATCATAAAGTAGCATTTAAAATATATCTATACCTAACAATAACTTAGATTAGTTTATTTTATTATATAATTACTTAGCTTAGATTTAGATTTATGTTATACTTAGTTGTAGGTAATTAAAACACAAATTATTCGTTTCCCTAACAATCCTTTAAACAATTCTCAATTGATTATTGCAGACTCTCAAATTCTTTATAATTTTTTTTTCACTGGTTTTTGTTTTTAACTCACTTTTAGATTTGTAATAATGTATTGATAAGGAAATTAGCATGTAGTATTTACCTTTAAATGATTTTGCATACCCTGCACATGTAATTTAAATTGTTAATTGTTTAAGAAATATTTTTATGTAAAATCGCTGGTAGACCAATAAATAAATAACTCTGCAAATTATATAGATTTCTCTGGGAATTTGAGATTGGTCAGACTAACCGCGCTCACTGACTATTAGGTATATAAATAATTAATTTCCTCATCAAAATATGAAAATATAAAGGAATAACCAATGCCAACAAATCTTGTTTTTCTCGACTTGGCGACAGAACTACAACATTTTCCCAACAACTGATAAATACCCGCAAAATATACTAGTTAGTGAGCCTAAAGAAGTGTTCACATAAAAACTTATATTTTCTGTTTACAGACATTTATTCTCATAAGATTTACTTTAGGTTTCTATGACTAAGTATGCAAAACAAACAAAGTGAACAATTACAAAAAATGACGGTACATAAAAAATTCTCAACAAAAGAACATCAACATATTCTATCTACATTACATATTTATATTTTAATCACTATAAACTGATTATTTTAAATACGCTGAAACGTATTATTTTGTTGTAAATAAAACGATATAAAGCAGAAATAATTGGCTTGTCAACCATTACAAAATGTCAACTCATATAAGCCTTTCACAAAGCCCGTAAAAATGGACCAAAAATACTATTTGAATCTCGACAACATATCCTTAATATTTTGCAGCAATTTCGGTAACAAAATTTAATTAAAGCCGTGTTAGCTTTGGACCTTTTTTTCACCATCGAAGCCGTTCATAGCCGGTATCTATAATCATTATATTTTATTAATTAGTCAGTATTTTGTATTCTGCCAATCTTATCTATACATCTATGCATATAAATAAAATTGGAGTGTCTGTTTGTAATATTGAAATAACCGTTTTTTTGGATGAACCGATGTTGACGAAACTTTTATTGGCTGGTAGCTGATGTAAGAACTTGGGCTACGTTTATTTTAGATTTTTTATTTTTATTTTAGAAAAATAAAGTAATCTTGCAATGTCCAAGAAACGGATTAACTCTCAAAATAATTTATATGGCAAAACAACGTTTGTCGGGACAGTTGGATAAATATAAATCCAGTGTCCTAGTGTTTGGTTTTAATGGAGTTAAACAATTGTGTTGGTATTTCTAAATAAATAATATAGGTCCATACATCATAATATATATAAATTACGTGACACGTTGTTTGTCCGCGATGTACTCCTAAACTAATGAACGGATTTTAATGGGGATTACTTCATGGAGTGCAGTTTAGTCCAACTTGAGAGATAGTATAGTTATTATTTCGATTTGGGACCCATAATTATTTTTATTTCCAATACTTGTTTTGTATGGACATATATTCTGTGAGAGAATTTATTGACGCACGGTTGACAGTTCTGCTGTGAAACAATTTCATTATAACAAACAGTATTTTATTGATTATGTACAGAACAGTCTGTCGGGTTAGCTAGTTAAATTATAAAAAACGCACAAATCCACCAACAGATTGTAATTTAATGAAATTTCCCTAGAAGAAATAGCTCGAGTGAAGTTCTTGTTTTTCTCGCTTTCAGAGTGTTTGCGGAGCTTATCTAATGAATAATCGACTTTTTGCTGTGCGCGTGTGTTAATTAAGCGTGCCTTAATAATAATTAACGCCTTTTCTTTGCCAAAATGACACTCCCGAGACATGAAAAAGTCGCTAATCCTGAAGATTGATAAATTGAAAGTAGATAGAATTGAAAAATGGGACAGTTTATATAAATTATTGAATTTTCATCAGTCTTTGAGGCAATTGCATTTGCGTAGAGACGTCTCTTCAGTGTGTGTCTTCTACCGCATTTATCACGGGGAGTATTCCGAAGGGCTGTTTCACCTGATTCCTGCCGATGAATTCTATCTTCGCCACAAATTAGGATATCATCCCCACCATCTGGATGTGTGGCGGTCCTCCACAGTGCGTTTTTCAAGCAGCTTTCTTCCACGTACTACAAAGCTATGAATTGAGCTTCCTTGTGCGGTGTTTCCGGGACGATACGACATGGGTACCTTCTTCGCTCCTGTGATTCTTCTGGTGTTGGAAGAGAATGTGCGCGGCGGTGATCATTATTAGCACCAGGTGACTCGTACGCTCATTTGTCCTACTTTTCTATAATAAAAAATAATCCAACGTTTTTAATAAATCCCTCGTCTTAAAGACGTCTAAATTCACGTTCATAGATTCCGGTACATAACAACAGGCCATTATAATATTATTACACTAGCTGACCCGACTGACGTTGTTCTGTTCATAATAAAAAAAAAACTCTTGCGGATGGAATTTTGGAAAATCCGTTCTTAGCTGACCTCTACTCGGTGAAAAGAATATTCTTACCAAATTTCAATAATTTGGTTATTGATATAAAATAAATTATGCAAAAAAAGTGTGTATGTTTGCACGCAAGAAGTTATACTTCTTTGGCCTAACAAAGCAAAAATCCTTAGATTTATTTATTACTCGTGCTGTTCTACGTTTGTAGAAAGAACAATATTGTACAAATCTTGCAACGATGGCTTTGACAATTAATTATTAAATAACGAATACCTCTGTACGGGCTTGAACCCTTTGCCTATCCCAATTATGGACGAATAACCAAAAAAAAAAAAAAACGAATATCGCAAACGTCAGAAAATTTTAGGAACCAACTTCACCCTGTTACTTTTGTGTTACAGTGATGCGCGCGCATCTTAAAATTTGACTCTCATCATTTTTTCATAACGCCCCTAAAGAAGAATAACTTCAAAAATTCTTGGCATTCGCCGGTGCAGGGCAGTGTTAAAAAACAAACGAATTTATTAGAAAAAAAAACATAATACAACGGAAAATTAAAAAAATATTGTTATTTGCTTCTGTTGTAGTTGTCTACGACAGAAAATTTAACATTTAAACCTTATTCAAATATCATTCTGAACAACATTGAGATAGAGTCTTCGCGCAAACAGATAAGTTGTGGATCCGCGAGGCGCTCTTTTCCCAACCGTTTGAAACATTTATCGTATTGAATAAATAAATTTTGAACATTGATGAGAACTTTTGTTACGAAGGTTACGTCGAAATTATGCGAGACACAGAATTCCTTGTATTCGACGGCGTAAGTGAATCTCGACCTTATTTCCCATTAATTAAGGTTGAATATAATATTACTTGGTGTATGGTAAATATCAGTTTTAACCGACTTCAAAAAGGAGGTGTTCAATTCGATCGGTATTTTTTTATGATTACGCTGAGATTTATGATCCGATTTACGTAATCCTTCTTTAGTTCGATGAGGAATAGATTCCATTTGGTCCCATAAAATTTTACATAGTTTGGCCCAGTAGTTTTATTTTTTGAAAATTTTTTATGAACATTTTTGTTTACCTGGATGATATAATTGTTTTTTGTGTTCCATTTTTTTAAGGAGTTTTCATTCAGGTTTAATCAACCTTTGTGTCGTATAATCTATATTATTATTATAAACTGACACCAAAATGTAAAAAATAACCGACATCAAAAACTGAAAAGTTTAAAATAACTTAATAAAAATTTAATTTAATACACATCTTATGCAAACCTTTACCTTTAATATTAATAAAGTACTATTATTTGTATTTGATTTCTTGATTATTGTTGATTTCGTTTTCAGAGGGACTGCAGATGAAATGAGTCAAGATAGTATTTTCATAGTTGTCATTATGAAGTTTAGCGCCATTTATTGCCTCGGAGGTGGTATTTGCTGTAGACTGATGGTTTTTGGCGAAATTTACTGACAGTGTTGTCTTCTCTTTTGGTATGTGTAGTTTCCGTTATTAATTTAGAGATTATTGGATCCAACGTGTCAGATAATTTAAGATCGACATCTCCATTGAAATTTTAGTCCTTTAAAAAGTGTTTTATTTAGTGGTGTAGCACTCGCGTTAATCAAAGAAATTACTATTTTCACTACAGTCAGCCAATCTTACTTACATCTTTAAGTATCTCTTGCATTTTCGCCATTTCATCAAATACCTACGTTTTGAACTGAACTGAATACAATCATTATGTATCTAGACTACAGACTTAATAAAATTTTATTTCGTCTTCGCAGAACTCCGTCGACTGATTTAATTTTTATATTGATAGTATAAGCATCCGGTTCGGTTCCACTATAAAATAAATTAGTTCTGAGTATCAAGTGTAAGATATTTTACCTACTCGATCACGTAAAAGTTAACAGCGATTTGTATGGCGTCGAAATATCGCTATCTAGTGACAGCAGAGGAAAATATCCTAGACGCCACATTAATTATGCCACACAAAAAAATATTAATTAAAACCTTTTGCGACTATAACTAACCAAATTGAAACGGCATGAATATAAAAGAATTCATAAATGGAATCATGCATCATAGGCTTTTTTGGGCTATTCAGAATTGGCATAAGCCGCACTCTTTCAGTATTTGTTAAAGGAAGTGCCACTCGCGAACAAACTATTCTTATACTGCGTCAGATTATTGAGAAGGCCAGAGAATTCAATACAACCCTTTACATCTGCTTTGTGGACTTTCGCAAAGCATTTGACACGGTTATGTGGACACACCTCTGGAAGATACTTGCGGAAATGGGTGTACCACCCCATTTAATAGTTCTGTTGAGCAGGTTGTATCAGGACGGTACTGCAGTGGTGCGAGTGGATGGTACCCTTTCAAGTGAATTAAAGACTGAGACCGGTGTATGACAAGGATGCATCTTATCGCCATTACTCTTTAACATCTACACAGAGTATATTATGCGCATTTTATTGGAAGATTGGAACAAAGGAATATCTGTTGGGGGACGCGTGATAAATAACCTCAGATACGCTGATGATGCTACCCTTCTCGCACAGACTAGAGAAGACATGGAAAATTTTCTAACCCGTCGAGAAAGTACCAATCTCCAATTCAGACTTGCTATTAACCGAGACAAGACGAAGATGATGATAGTAGACCGGGCCGAACAAATTTGTAACAATGTACACTACATAGCTAACTGTGAAGTGGTACAGATCTATATTTACGTTGGTTCTACTATATCATATGATAGAGGATGTGGCGACGAGATCAGGCGACAGTGCGCCATCACTAGGTCTGCAGTGGAAAGACTGGGAAAGATTTGGAGGGACAGGAGGATATCAAGAAGATTAAAGTCAGATTGATGAAATGCCTTGTGTTTCCAATCTTTCTCTATGGAGCCGAAACTTGGTCTCTGAGACTGCAGGACCGCCGTAAATCGATGCATTAGAGATGTGGTGCTGGAGACGCCTCCTAAAGATCCCGTGGACGGCATTTTGCACCAATGTATCCATCCTCAAAGAGCTTCGTATTAAAGACAGACTATCGTCAATTGTGCAACTAAGAATACTAAAGTTCTTTGGCCACGTCTCTAGAGATGAGAACTCGATGGAGAGACTGGTATTTCAGGGCCAGGTGGAAGGCAAGAGAGCACGCGGTCGATCGCCAACCCGCTGGATAGACGCCATCACAAAGGCCACCGTGGTTCAGTGTACTCGCAACGCCTGTAACCAACAGAAAGGGAAGCATATCGCCAGGAGAGCTACTCTCAGAAAGGATATCGACCCACCGAACACCCCACCGTGTACCTCGTTAACGCAAGCACGACGACTCTGACAAGAGTATCCGACTAAGAAGAAGCACTCTTTCAATGTATAATATTTAATATGGATTGTAATGGTTTTCCCCGACCCAACACAGAACAGTTTAAGGCTATCTTACCTGGTCTGTGCGTCACAATTACTATTTTGCACTACTCTTAGTATACTCGTGTACGCTAATATTTCATGTATTGAAAAATATATATTTTAGGAACAAAACTGGTACAAACATAGTAATGGATGTGACCTTTTCAGTTAGGTACACCTGTGCGAATGCCACGCTCTTCCATATCATAAAAATTTAACAGTAACAATAATCTTATATTCACAATAGTTTTAATCAATAAAAAATATATCAAAACTAGCTGACCCGACAGATGTTGTTCTGTAAATAATAAAAAACTGTTTTATAGGAATTTTGCAAATAATATTTCAAAACATCAAGAATTATTTCGTATTAAATACTCCCTGATGTTATAATGAAATTGTTTCTCAGCGGAACTGTCAAACCGTGCATCACTAAATTCTCTCATAGAAAATATTATGTCCATACAAAACAAATAATGAAAATAAAAATAATTATGGGTCCCACATCGAAATAAAAACTATTCTATCTCTCCAGTTGGACCAAACTGCACTCCATGAAGTAATCCCCATTAAAATCCGTTCATTAGTTTAGGAGTACATCGCGGACAAACAACGTGACACGTAATTTATATATATTAAGATGTATGGACCTATATTATTTATTTATTTAGAAATACCAACACTTGTTTACATTGATCCGTTATATATTTATAATACTGATTAAATATAATGTTCTTAATGTAACAAATTATTAAAGGTATTTACGACATACTTTAATAATTTTCACAAAGTAAATATTAGTTTAAGAGAAAAAAAACATATATGCTAACAAGTAATAATGGTTCAATGATTTGTTATTAAATTGTTAATGGTAAATTGATTAAATGGTTAATGATTTCTTCAATGAATTGTCATATTAGACGATTAATAATTGTAAAGAATAAAATATTTGTTTTTTTTTTTTACTTTCTTATTTTATTATGTTAGACAATTAGGTAAATATAAAAGGTATTTTTTCAATGGTATAAGATTCATTTATCCATCGTTCAACCTTCCTCCTCTTGGAGAACAAACAAAAGTGCAAGCGAAGTGATCACCGCTTCCCACGGTCTCATGCATCACCGGAGGAATCACAAGAACATTGCCGGCCTTCTAAGTAGGTTATCACTGTTTTTTTTGAAGGAACTATTTCTGCCGTGAAGCAGTAATGTGTAAAAATTATTGTGTTTCGGTCTGAAGGGCGCCGTAGCTAGTGAAATTACTAGGAAAATGAGACTTAACATCTTATGTCTCAAGATGACCAGCGCAATTGTGGTGCCGCTCAGAATTTTTGGGTTTTTCAAGAATCATCAGTATTGCAATGGGCAGGGCGTATCAGTAACCATCAGCTTAACGTATTGCTCGTCTCGCCTTATTTTTTAAATAATTGTACTGTATTGGTGACCCCCAGTTTGTTTGAAGCTATTTTGGCTTTGTATTCCAGGTGACCAGGTGATTTGCGTTTGTAACTGATCGAAGTACTGACAGCCTGAAACATTATTACTTGGAAATCTTATAGGATGCTTCGCAAGAAGTGCTTTGTGCCTTAACTTTGATAATAACTCACAAACTTGTAACAATTGGAGGCTTTTTGGCAAATATGTTCAAGCATTATTGTGTTTCGGTTTAAAGGGCGGTATCTAGTGAAATTACTGGGCTTATGTTACTTAGCATCTTAGATCTCCAAGTGACGAGCGTATTAGATTATTAAGCTTTTTAATTAAAATAATTATATATAGATTATTTAATAATCTTTAAGAAGTCAATAACACTGAATATAACTTTATTTAAATTATTCAAAGTTAAAAGAGTTATGCTTTGACATCTTAAAACCAAAACGTACTTATTTGTATTTTAAACCCAAAACAGCCAATAGGAGCTTGTTCCTAATTGTCTGTTCGGCTAGGATTGCCAACCTAAGTCTACTTCCGGCTTCGGTGTCAGCCAAGGTAGGTTTGTAACTACATGCATCATTGTCTTGCAACCCATAACACAGGCTTTATGCATAATTTGGGGCAAGATAATTTGTGTAAAAAGTGTATCAATATTATTATATTATTATTATGCATAGGTGAGATGTGCTTGAGTTGCACCCGCGACGTGAAGAGGCGAGAGGTAAGAGACGGGCCGCCACAGAAGAACACCGATTAAAACAAAAACAACAATAATCGTAACTAGAATTAAATTAATTAATTAGATTGTATAAAACTCGAAATTATTTTTATACTTTTTAGTGCACATTATATCTATTGCTTAGGAATAGTGTTTTTGAAGTCGGTTGGTTCTACATTGCTCGTCTACAACACTGGGCAGAATTATTGAAAAAAAATTAACAAAAAAAAAACCGACTTCAAAAACACTATTCCAAAACAATAGATATAATATGTACTAAAAAGTATAAAAATAATTGCGTATTTTTATAAAATCTAATAAATTAATCTAATTTTAGTTACGATTATTGTTATATTTGGAATCGGTGTCCTTCCGCCGCGATCCGCTCTCGCCTCTCGCCTCCACACGACTCAAGCACATCTCACCTATAACTATGTATGTAGTTACAAACCTATCTTGGATGACACCGACTCCAAAAATAACAATAATGTAATAGTGTCTTTGAAGTCGTTTTTTTTTGTTAATTTATTTTATTTTTTGATTTTTTGTGAATATGAAGTACACTAACAAACAAATTGTCTAAATATGTAAAGATATACAAAATTTTTCAATGCAGCAATGAAGGTAAGTGCTTTGCAATTTGATTACAGACAGAAATTCTGTCACAGTAAGTCGTTCAGGAGTCCTATTGATCATCATATTCGACTACGACAATTACTTGACCATAACTATGTTATGGTAGATGACTTAATATCCGGATAGCATAGAAAGATTCGGCCGAGTATCGTTAATATGCTCCTAAGAATTGACGAGTTCCGTTACTTTGCCATAGATTCCTTAATCAGAACCTAACCAAACTATCTTTGAAGTATATCCTTTCCAATAAAAAAAATAACCATTGAAATCGGATGGCGCGATATTGAGTTATTCGTAATTTTTTCATCCACTTAAGCCTTAAATTTGCTATAAGTATGGTTTTCTCATGCATGCCAAATTACATGGGACCACACGTGAAGCACAAGCTTTCAAATAAAAAAAGAATGATCAAAATCAGTTCACCGAGTCGAAAGTTTTTAGGTAACAAACATAAACATACCGACGAATTGAGAACCTCCTCCTTTTTTGAAGTCGGTTAAATACTTACTAAAGTTTGTTGAATGATTTATCCATTGTTGAAAATCCATCGATTCAGTTCTTGGTAATATAACAGTTTTAAAAGTCATATAATAAAGGATTAATGTCTCACGAAAGCGTTCATTAAAAATCTTATTCATAATACGCTCTCAATAGACTAAAATTGTTTACAATGCTTTTAATGCCGCATTAATTATTAACCTTACAGAAGATATCAAATTCTTTTTCAACTTAAAACGCTTAAATACATGTAATTCATAATTTATTTACAGTTAACGAGCCTACCCGATAGATGTTGTTCTGTACATAATAAATAAAATACTATTTTTTATTAGTTTGTAAATTATATTTTATAACATCAAGAATTATTTCGTAAAATATGCTTCCAAAATGAGCACAGCTCATTGTTTCACAGCAGAACTGTCAAACCGTGTGTTAAGATTATGGGCACAACAACGGCGCCTATTTCTGCCGTGATGCAGTAATGTGTAAACATTACTGTGTTTCGGTCAAAAGGGCACCGTAGCTTGTGAAATTACTGGGCAAATGAGACTTAATATCTTATGTCTCAAGGTGACGCGCGCAATTGTAGTGTCGCTCAGAATTTTTGGGTTTTTCAAGAATCCTGAGCGGCACGGCATTGTAATGGGTAGGGCGTATCAATTACCATAACCTGGACGTCTCGTCCCTTATTTAATAAAAAAAATCTTAGAAAATATGTCCAAACAAAATAAAAATTGGAAATAAAAATCGAAATAAAACTATTCTATCGCTCAAGTTGGACTAAACTGCACTCCATGACGTTTACCCCATTAAAATCTGTTCATGAGTTAAGGAGTTTACTGGAAACAAACACACTGGATTTAAATACGAGTCTATTAAGATGTAAAAGTCCAGGCAAAGTTTACGTTACATATAATTCCGTCATGTTTTTCTTTTACATCCTAATTTGACTTCATGAGAAGTTTTTAAGACAAGAGATTATTCGATATTTTTCTGGTTGTATTTTTTTAATATAGTAATACTTTGCCCCAGTATCTTCTTCTCCAGATGATATTGAGGCCTGAGAGATGTCTTAAAATATGGAGAGCTTCATACAAATATGAAATAAAAATTATTTAACACCAAAAGAATGATGCGGACTCGAACCCAAGACGTGTCGCGTTCCATGCGAGTGCTCTTCCAACTGAGCTAACCGTTCGAGTGACGTATCGTCATAAAATCTTGTATGCTTTGTTCAACTCTGAATGAAGCCACAACCTGAGAGTTGAACAAAGCACACAAGATTTTATGAATCCTAGAAGTAAGGTTTATCACTTTAAAAACATTTTGAATTCTATATTGTTAGGGCTTTATTTCAGAACATGACAAAAAAACTGTCAGTACGAGACGAATGATGATGAAAGAAGTGTGTTGTATGCGTAGATTATGGATTGGTCTCCGCTGTGCTCCAACTAGATACCGCAGGTGTATTCGCAAACTGCAGCAACTTTTACTTCGCCCAAATGGACGTCTCGAACAATGTGTGACATTGACGTGCCACATGTTCTGTTAAGCTTTGCTTATAATTGAAGCTAATCTGACTGATTGCGAAGTAAAACTTTGTAGAAATAATACTACAAGAAATAAGAAAGACACTGGGATCACATATCATCATTAATTATTTAATATTTTATTATTTTCAATGTAAAATAACATGAAGCGTATGTTACAATATTTGAAAGATGCCATTGAGTGTCAAGATGCCACGCACACAAGTATCGAATAGTTGCCGTGATAAAAAAGCTATTGTTCTTAGGTAGTGCGGTATCTAGTTGGAGCACAGCCGAGCCCTATCCTTAATCTAAGGTTGTATGTAAAATAGTCAGACATTTAGTCATTAATTATATAAAAGTTTTGGACATAATCTCGTAAATAAAAAAACTCAAATGGAAATGGGCAGGGCACGTAATAAGAGGGCAAGACATATAGAGCGAAATTGTCACAATAGAACGTATAAGGAAAAGCAGCAGATCAATAAAAGATGGAATAATGACATGATAAGTGGCACGAGTAATGCGCCTTTACCGTCTGGCAAACAAATAAGCGAAAAAGGAAATATATGAATTTGTAGATTATAATATTGACACACTTTAACACAAATTATCTAGCCCCAAACTAGGCATAGTCTATGCTGTGAGTACAAGATTACAATGTATACAATATACTTACTTAAACATACATAAATAGTTATAAACATCCGTATTCATCATGTAAATATTTGCACCTATCGGAATTAGAACCCGGGACAGTAGACAGGATCACAACAAGGCTATAACCTATATTAGGATATGGTACTGCATACATGAGTATAGGGCTGTTATTATTACTGCCATGGTCATTAATTACTACGAACCAGTGGGAGGCTCCTTTGCACAGGATGCCGGCTAGATTATGGGTACCACAATGGCGCCTATTTCTGCCGTGAAGCATTATTGTTTTAGCATTATTGAGTTTTGGTCTGAAGGGCGCCGTAGCTAGTAAAATTACTGGCCAAGTGAGAGTTAACATCTTTTCTCAAGGTGACGAGCGCAATTGTAGTGCCATTCAGAAGTATTGGGGTTTTTCAAGAATCCTGAGCGCCACTGCATTGTAATAGGCAGGACATATGAATTACCATCTGCTCAACGTCCTGCTCGTCTCGTACCGTATATTATAAATATATATTTTACTACCAAGAATTTATCTCATTTTTATAATAATACATGAATTACAATTTTTATTCAATTTTCTCGACAAGTTAGTTAGTTTATTCTCAAGGTGACTTTTTCGAGACGTCTACATGCATTCTCTTTCAAAGTGTACCGTAAAGTGAAACTACATCCAATATCATTAACTCTTGTGCATCTGTGCCATTTCAGCAAATTTCTACCTTTTCCAATTGCAAAATACGGTGTTTTATTTATGTGCTAAAATAGCTCCTTCATATACATAACATTTAAAACAAAAGTAGTTTGACCAATATTTCTTTATTTTTATACGCTTTATATTAGCTTCACCTGTATGTTTGTATGTATGTTTGTAACCGACTTCTTTGGGCGCGATTTTGACCCACTTTAAACGGCTAGATTTCGTTCAAACTTTGTAGATTAACTATCGAGGACCGAGGACATTACACTAATTTGATAAAATTATTCAATTTTTCAATTTGCAAAATATGATTTTTGTTAATTTATATAATTTTCATCTATAGTCGATAAGGCAGGAATTGATGTTAATGTACTTAATCGTTTTAAAAATACGCTTTTATAGAAATATTTAACTAAAAAATAGTAAAAAAACTAAAAAGCACGCTTTATATAAAATTCAACTAAAAAATAGAAAATAAATTTAAATTGAAAATAGTGTAAAAAAAATATATTTCGATGGCTCCTACGTAAATAATCGTATCCCACAAAACTGCAATTTTTACTTTTTTGTATTTTCTTAATGAACTAAATCGTTACTATAAACTGTGTAAATTTCAAAATCAAATAATAAAGAATAAGGCTTTTATGTTTTAGTTTTCTATCGTATGTTGTTTTTCCATGCGGCGTACCTGATTGTATTTACTCGGGCTATAGTTTACGCGGGAGGAGTGTGCGGATGAGGTGAAGCGCTGCGTATCGTATGTATCACTTACCGGTTAATACGTTGAGCTTGTATATACTCTAATCACAAATTTTTATTTAATTTGATGTGATAATTATTGATTGGTTTTACTAGGTTTTACTTACATTGAGAAAGTCGAATTATATAGAATATTCCCGCGCATAAAAACCCTATGATATTGCTTGTGGATCGATCTGAAATGCCTTGAATGTTTGTGACGTTGTACATAAAGCTGAAGAGGATCACTGCATTTCAAACAATAACACTGAAAACAGACTATTGGATAAGTATTTTTAACGATTTTTATGATATTTACTCGTAGATTAGAATAATACCGTTTTTAGTAATACTTATCAATCAAATCAAGTAAGACTATGGTTAGTATCACTTACGATTATGTACGTTGTTTTTATCTTCTAAAATGATATCGTATGCAACTCAAAGAAGTTATTTATAGTATCTAATACTTACACTTTTTTACTTTATTCGCATAAGAGTGTTTAATATCGTATTTATAACTTAATATAATTTACGTTGCTTTATCTCTTATCGTAACTAGCAAAACGATAGTATACATGGGACTCTATAAAAATAATGGTGTCGTAAGTCAGATTTTCTTTTGTTTCAGACTCTCCATTTCCAACCTAGGCCGACCTTATTGAACTTATAGTCCTTTCTGAAATTTTGGGTGAAAATTTAGCACGATGTACACCACTATTATTGACGTGTCTAATTATTTATGATAATGGTTAATATGATGTTAGTCTTAATTTAGATATTAATATATATTTTATTTTAAGTAAATATCGTGTGGTGATTGTAATACTTTAAGATGAACAATCATTCGACATTATTACATCGTCAACGAATAGGCAGCACCTAGGAAGTACATCAGTAGAAAATTATGCGGCTGTATATAATAGCGCAACACCTTCTTCTTCTCCTAGCTGACCTCAAGCAAATACAGCAGTGTCAGCTTAAGCCAAAAACTTAAGAGGAGAGTTTATATCCATATAGAATTTCGTCGTTAACGCACATTTCAATGTAAATTACCTTTTCCTGATTGTGAAAACAATATCATAGTCAATACCTCAACGTGTGTAAAAAGCAGTTTCTAGTGACACTTGGGATTAATGATCAACTCGTGTTTACTCGTACCACTATATAAGTAAAACCAACTTATCAAGTGGGGCTTTAGAAAACGATGTATGATGATCGGAGTAAGAGCGAAAACCACCCCCGCAAAGTTATAGATGATGGTAAGAAAAGTGTTATCATTCATTAAATAACTCACTGTGTAAGAAAACACACATCAAAAATTTATTTAGATGGTGATTGAAACTTTCGAAAGTTATTCGTTATGTATAAAGAATGGTTCAATCTTGGTATTTATCTTAGTCACGCCAATAAATTTGAAATTGAGTTTCTTTATCTAAAAAAATTACTAATGTGATATATGCCATAAACACAAGCTAATAATTACCACAAATAAATAACGTGAGGTCATAATATTCATATTGCTAATAAATCATAGCACGTGCGCTAAAAATAGCAGACAAAAAAGAGGCAATATCATCTGAAGGCAAAATTATAGCAGCCCCGTTTAATTTTCAAAAAGTTGCTTGGGTTAATAAGTGTCTTTTATTATAAACGAAAGTTAGGGACTACTAATTTTACCGTATTTGATCTTGTGGGTGAAGAAAAAAAGGAGCAAAAGAAGTGGCTAGTTGTTTAACGTATTTTGTAGCAAATGGTATGCAAGGTGGAGTTTTGGTTTTTCTCACACAACTGTAATGGCCAAAATTGGAACCGCATGATCGCTATTAGTGTGTTTTTGGCAAGAAAGTATAAAATATAACGATCAAACATACCTTTCAAGAGAAAGACACACTCAAGAAGGAGACAGCGTGCATTCATTAGAGAAGAATTCAAAAAATAAATGAATATATAAACTCCTTTTGGATGGTTTACATTTTTCCGGTGGGCTTAAAACAGATGAAAGACCCTAGAAGGTAAAAATAAGGGAAATAATTTACAGGGTGATACTGTTCGGTGGACCAAGATTACGAAATTGAAAATACTTGCTGGAGAACCTTATAATATTCTGTATAAATATAATTTGAATGAACAATTGAAGGAGTATATGATACTTATGAGAAAAATTAATACCCGGCGCCGACAGTAAATCAACATTTCAGTAAAGCCACTTTACAATAATGTATTTCCGATACCTCTAGCAAAAACTGATTTGATTAGTGCCTTCCAGTGAAAACTTCAACCTTTAGAAATACTTATGAAATAGATTCAGACTAAGATATTCACATTTTCTCTTAGGTTTATAGGAAATACCGATTGTTCATCATGAAACTTACACGATCTCTTTTAGTCTTGATCTTAAGATTATCCTAAGTACAAGAAATCCTTAAAGTAAGTTCTCGATTATTGTGTGATAGTAAATAGGCATACTTGTGCTCTTCTATAGTTATTTTTACTACTTTTACAGACACCTACGAGCTAAATGTAACTCAATTTAACAACGATCTCATCTCTCTCTCCTATAAAATATATATAAAGTACTGTTAGTAAAAAACTTGCTTAATATAAAAATGTGATGCTAAATTGTAAGACTAGCACTCTATTGGTAGAATATTTAGTATTAACATTAAGCTTTTATACCTTATTACCATATTACCACTGTGATTAAAGAAAACTAATAGTAATTATATAAAATTTAAAGAAATTTTTATTAGTTTGTTAAAGGTGACAGTTACACAAAAAATATTTGTTTTATTTTTTGCCTATAATTGTTTTTATTCTAGTTATATTGATAGAAAATGAAATGATCGAAAGTTATTTTTGGTCATTAATTATTATTGTATAAGAAACGTTCCCTTCAAAATAAATATTACAAAGTAAACTTGACTGCTTTTTATGAAAATAAAGGACGAGACGAGCAGTACGTTCAGCTGATGGTAATTGATACGCCCGACCCATTACTATGTAGTGCCGCTTGCAGGATTCTTGAAAAACCCAAATATTCTGAGCGGCACTACAATTGCGCCCGTCACCTTGAGACATAAGATGTTAAGTCTCATTTGCCCGGTAATATTTACACATTACTGCTTCACACCAGTAATATGCACCATTCTGGTACCCATAACTAGCTGGCATCCTGTGTAAAGGAGCCTCCCACTGTTTATTACAATCTTATTTTAACTATTGAATTATGATACTTAATATCCGGCTGACTAATTTTAAGTTTATTGTATTTATAAATACAATTTTAAAACCTAATCATCACTTACAATATAAAAAAAAATACTATGTACGAAGTAAATCATAGCATGTGCATGTTACTTCTAAATTTATTTAAATAAGATCATTGTAAACTACCGTAAGTTTTATATACGATATTTCAATAAAATTTCAACCAGGCGTAAAAAATCGTAAGTATGACATACTATTCCTTTACCATATGCATATCCGATGTAAAGTGTCGTAACTGCAATATTTAAAAAAATACAAATAATAAGTATTTCATTCCCACTTCAAATTGTGAATTCCTATGTTATCTATGCATATTGTAAATTTCAAAACAAAAGATATAAATTCAACGATACGATGCAAGATAACATCTTTAAAGCTCTGTCCTGAAAAGTTTGCATATCAAACATACGACTATATACGTAGGAGCCATCGATTTTATTGTAAAAAAAGCGTGGGGTGCTTTTTAAGATATTATTAAAATAATAATTCTTCTACACCCCACGCTTTTTTTACAGTAAAATATATTTTTTTACACTATTTTCAATTTAAATTTATTTTCTTTTTTTAGTTGAATTTTATATAAAGCGTGCTTTTTAGTTTTTTTAACTATTATTTATTTTAACATTGGACTTAATGCAAGTTTAGATTACAGATACATATTTCGCACTCTGCATTTATAATTTATTTATTTAAATTTTATTCGTTACATGCGACTTAGTTTCTAAACAAAATTGTAGTACTAAATAATTATCACATACACCTCGTAAGTAACAGAGGGACAGACATTCAAAAGTTTTTTTCCTCTAAGTATTCATTAATAGAATGATAACTTTTTTCCAAAAGTACCTTTTTCAAAGAGCTTATGAATTTTGGTTTCGGCTTTTAAGTGTTCTGGTAACTTATTAAAAATTTTAACTGTCATTGGGTAGGGACCGGAACTGTGTAATGTTAATTTAGATTTAGTTGGCAAAAGATTATTTTTATAGCGAGGAATTATTAAGTCATATCACCATTTCGACTATCTGTATTCTGTGGTCATTTATATCTCTAATTTTACATTGCCAGTAACAAAGTTAGTTAAATTTAATGCTTTTCTACCACAAAAAGACATCTTTTATATCAATATTTATTATCTACAAAACTTATAAGATAAAATTGCAAGCATAATCGTAAATCGTAAGAAATACAATATATACGTCTTATAAAAAAATCAAGAAATAAGGGTCGAAATAATTAAAGTAGTCTGGGATTTCATTTAAGAAAAGATCGACCAAAATACAACACTCAAAATTATATATTATGGCAAAAATATTATGCAAATTCCAATTGCGATCAAATTTAATGATTATTTGATAATTAGGAATAATAATAATAAATAAGAAAACCAGACTATAAAATAATAAGTTTGGTAATTTTATTGATATTCTATGTGTTGAAAACGAGGTAATAAAAGCAGTCAACTCTTTCAATTATAAGGCTGTAAGTGATGATAACTTAACAACCTAAGTAATAAATGTATAAGGTGTAGTGCTGACATAATTAACTTCATTTTTGATCAAGATCAATTCACCGGAACCCTTAAGTCATCTATTAAAAAGACTCTTAATTAAGAAGAACTTAAGAACTTATTCATTATAGAACAATAAATCTCATATCCATTCTAAAACTTTTTGAGAAAAAATTGTACAAACTACGAACCGTCTTCTTTACAAAATTCAACGAAATTACAGAGGAGAAATATTATGGCTTTCCACAAAATAAATCTACCAAAATGGCCGCATATACATGAGTTAAAAATCTAATAACAATAAAAAACCACAAAGTTAGAGTAATAGTGGTATAATGCGATATGCTGCAAGCTTTGGATTGTGCTGTGAAAATTTACTTATCAGAATTTCAAAGTCATTGTGATAAATAAATGTTTTATGGGAGTAGAGGTGTCACTTTAAAATGGTTGCTATATAAAAAAGCTGTATTATAATATGGGTATAGTGAGTCGAGATTAAATTGACTGATTTAAGATAAAATTTAGTAGTAGGCTTTTAAAGCTGCGTAATTTGTAGATACCCTAATAAATAAGAACACTATATGAATATTTCGAAAATTAATTTATTTGAAATTATTTAAAAAGTTAAGTCACAATGACACGCGTTTTAATTCCTTAAAAAGTAATTTATTTAAATGTGTAACACTTGCCTTAAGCAAAGAAAATATACAACTATACAATTTACAATAAAATATGTTTCGTTGTATGTATGTTGTATTACTTTTAAAGTAACAAATGACAAAACAATATGTAGCTTAGCCGTGGATTGAGCCAATGAAAAAGATAACATTAGGGCAGATACATTAATTTATATAAAGTATCAGGGCAGTGTTTGAAATTAGAAATGATATAAATTTACCAATATTAAAACAGAAGAAATAAATATGTTACGAGAATTTCTCTACCAAGAGCGCTTTTTTTAATAGAGTGGGACTAAACAGCCCTAGTGTTACTTAATAGTAAATGATCACTCCAGACCGTGCTCTTAGAAAACATGAATATATACAAATGATTTAAGTTTTTTTTAGTGTTAATACCGCCAATATTTGTTTTTAAAACAATTCGACACGTGTTTCGCCTCTACGCGAGGCATCCTCAGGACGTGTTCTCTTGCCAAAATCTGGCACGATACTACCAGTCTCGTGCCTCGTGTAGAGGCGAAACACGTGTCGAATTATTTTAAAAACAAATATTGGCGGAATTAACACTAAAGAAAACTTAAATCATTTGTATAATTATGGATTTCCGCAAAGTAACGCCTAATTCAATAAACATGAATATAAAAAAAAAAAAACACAAAACTAGCACTGGATAGAATGCGTCAAGAACCCCATCATCATCATTATAAGCCGGAAGACGTCCACTGCTGGACAAAGGCCTCCCCCAAAGATTTCCACGACGATCGGTCCTACGCTGCCCTCATCCAACGTATTCCGGCGATATTGACCTGATCGTCAAGATCATCAAGAACCCCTTGGATGCGAGAAACTATTTCCTTTTCGATTAATCTTTAATCATTCAAAATTATTAATATTTATAATGATTGTCTCAACAGAAGGGGTCGCAAGATCTTTCTTCTTCAAATGCTGATGGTATGCTTCATCCCCCATGCTGCCCTGATCCTGCAGAACTGCTCCATAATGTCACAGCTGAGCAGCACCATGGATGCATCAATTTTTTTGAATAATAAAGTAAGTTTTAAATTGTTTTTATACTAACGTTATATTTTCTATTCGCTATCATTTTTAATAGAAATTAGTCCGCCCAATGTATCAGAAGGGCAACATGTCTTGCTCTAAGTATAAGGCCTTAATAAACTTGGTGTAAAGTTCTACCTTTTTTTTATGGAATAGGAGGAAAAACGAGTGCACGGGCCACCTGGTGTTAAGCGATCACCGCCGCCCACTTTCTCTTGCAACACCAGAGGAATCACAGTTGCGTTGCCGGCCTTTAAGGAAAGTGTACGCGTTTTTTTTGAAGGTATCTATGTCGTATCGTCCCGGAAACACCGCAAAAGGAAGATCGTTCCACAGATTTGTAGTACGTGGAAGAAAGCTCCTTGAATCGCACTGTGGAGAACTGCCACACATACAGATGGTGGGGATGATATCCTAACTTGTGGCGTGTCGTCCGAAGGTGGCATTCGGTGGCAGGAATCAGGCTAAACAGCTCTTCGGAACACTCCCCGTGATAAATGCGGTAGAAGACACACAATGAAGTGACATCTCTACGCAACGCCAAGTAATCCAGTCGTTCACAGAGCACTGGATCCACGACAATTACGAGTATAGCAGCTCTGCGTTACACGTGGTCAAATGGATCGAGCTGATACTGGGGTGCGCCAGACCAGAGATGAAATACTCCATGTGTGGCCAGATAAGCGCTTTGTAGAGCGCTAGAATGAGGGCCGGCTTGAAGTATTGCCGTGCCCGTAAGTTAATGACGCCCAGCTTCTTCGAAGCCAATTTGGCTTTGCCCTCCAGATGGCCACGGAATTAGCAATGGCTCGAGATTTCGAGACCCAGTATTCCGATACTAGGCGAGGCTTTAAGGGAAGTGTTGTCGAAGAGCGGTGATACGACAAATGGGGTTTTTTTTAGTGGTTAACGCGCAAACTTGAGTCTTCTAGGGGTTAAATTGGACAAGGTTAAATTTATCCCTTCCCGCGACCTTCTCAAGAAAGGACCCGATAGAAGAAACAAGTTTCTCCCGGCACTAGTCGACGATTTCCTGAGAAAGACCTGCATGGGCCGTGTATACGGCATCACCAATGGTGTCGTCTGCAGAGCAAGGTATGTTGGAGGTGTCCAACATATCATTGCTATGCAGAAGAAACAGCGTGGGAGATAGCTTACAGCCTTGGGGTACTCTAGCGTTCACGGGCTTCGAGTTTTAGCAATAACCGTCGACAACGACCTGTATGCTGCGCCCAGTGAGGAAGATGTAGGTCCACTTGCATAATACCTGCGTATAAACCAAGAATTTGCAAAATGCTTACAAATAGACCTTATATACATTTCCCGCGTTTTTTGCAAAGCTGCTTGACATTCGGAAAACTTCAGAATTATTATTATATTGACAGTGTTGTCAGCGATAGTCGACATTTTGCATATTCTTGGTATATTCTCATTTCATAACATTATACCAAGATTATTTTTAAGGCCGCAAATATAGCATAAACAAGGAATACATTCTATCTCACGCCAAATTTTATGCACGTGATCACTGCTTGTGTACACATGGTGCATTGTTTGGTAAGAATGTGATGGGGTTCTCTAATTCTGATAGTCCGTGTCTTATGGGATATTGTTAAAATTTCATGACCATTATCATATTTCAACATGGGTATGAGGGTAGAGCACCACTACACCACCGCTAAAGTATGCTGGATGAAATGCAAAAAAAAGAAGTGAGGAACCGTTGAAGTGTCTGTTTACTATCCAGTAAAAATTTTGGCTACTATCCAGTAGCCAAAACTTTCTTCCACTAATGCGATCGTATTATCTTCAAGGCAACTTATCTGTTTCCGAATCACCTACTTATTGGTATTGTATACAAAGTATAGCAACGTAGTTTTGACATTTATCTGATAAGTCAAACTTTCTTTGGTTCTACATATGACAGCTTAAAAAAGTCCAACATCTGTAGATTAAACTATATCTTAATATATATAAATTACGTGTCACGTTGTTTGTCCGCGATGGACTCCTAAACTAATGAACAGATTTAAATGGGGATTACTTCATGGAGTGTAATTCAGTCCAACTTGAGAGATAGGATACTTTTTATTTCGATTTGGGACCCATAATTATTTTTATTTCTAAAATTTGTTTTGTATGGACATATTTCCTGTGAGAGAATTTATTGACGCACGGTTTGACAGTTCTGCTGTGAAATAATTTCATTATAACAACAGGGAGCATTTTTACGAAATAATTATTGATGTTTTGAAATTTTATTGGCAAATTCCTATAAAACAGTATTTTTTTTACCATCTACAGAACAACGTCTGTCGCTTCAGCTAGTATAATATAAAAAACAGCTACTACAGTACTTTGTTACTTTTTTTTACTAAACTTTACTTCATTTTGTTTTTAGTATTAACAAAGTAAGTAAGTAAGTAAGTATATCTTTATTTGGAACAAACACTACAGATACAGGTAAACATTTACAAAATATAATAACAAAAAATATGAAAAACTTATCAAACTAATTACGAATATAATATACATGCCTAATCTACTTAAAACTAACATACATTAAAAACCAAAGAAAAATACTAACGTAAGGCTTATTCTATATCAACACAATAAGATGGTGTGCAGTGTTTTGTCCCAAAAAGGTTTGCTACTCAGCATATTAGTTAGATTTTCAGTAGCTTACCTTCAATAAGGCGGCCGTCGCGATTACAGCCACAAGTGCTTCGATTATTAAATACAATATCTATGTAATAAGTAATAAATAAATAAATGTTAGTACTCAAAACATAAGGTTAAAAATAATATTGTTGTCGACGGCTAGGTCGTTATAAAAGTATCAAAGTGGTTTGAATTATAATGGATATAAAGGGCTCAATTTCTTCTTACATCGTATGTGCGCCGATATAATTTTATTTAAACCATCCCGGTTCTTCTGGAAAGGATGTAAGGCCAAATTAATGAACATAATATGGGTTCTTGAAACGTGTGCAAATTATCAAGACAATAGAATGTCTTGGAAAGATAAAAAAGATATGCGTATAGTAAAGATAAGTATGCAAATACATTGAGTATAAAAACACTTAATGCTATAATATTTAAGAGTCAAATCTCAAAACTTTACTAACACGCTCCTTGGGAAATATATTAATTTGAATTTCATTTTATTCCCTTACAAATTTTGCAGTTGTAATTCTATTCTCCTTATCCTCTAATAATTACTAAAACGCAGTGATAAATAATAATTTTAACACTATGTTTCAAAAACTGTCGACAAAGTAATATCTGTATGTACAACGATCTCTATGTAAAGAGGTATTATTTAATTATCCCTTAGTACTGCACTTCTGTAACTTTCTAGAAAAACAAATGCTGAACAACTGTCATAAGTCAGTATGATGTTTTTGTTTACGACACTGTGCGCGATAGTGGATATTTATTGTACTTTCCGAACTTAACATTTATCCAAATGCGTGAGCTCGATCCGATTGCAAAATACGTTACATTTTCAGCTTTAATATTCCATTCAACGGCTGTCAGTTCGTAAATTTAGTCAAATTCCTACGATTGTAACAATGTCACCGAGCATTTGCTGGATTTGTCTTTGAATATTCCGGTTGGGAAACTTATTGAACATTTTTACACGGCTATATGTTCTGTTATCAATGTTTTAATTTCCGTTGACTGGGGATTGCTTATTTTTATTCAAATCAATATCAATCTTTTTCAACATATAGAACATCTCTCTGTGATCATTCTCTCACTGAAGATCGTGGTCATTTTCGGGTGAGGAAGCTAATAATTTATGTACTTTTTATGATCCCATCGGTGCCTGTCCATAACATCTCTGACAACCGAGCTGAAATTAGTTGAGAATCGGCCTTTCTCTTGATCGCTCCATCTGGTAGACGACAGTCCGCGAGCTCATTTGCCTTCAGTGTTCCCAAATACGATCAGCTTTTTAAAGCTCAGCCTCATTACGTGACCTATAATATGTGAGAAAACTCCAAGCCAATAGAATGTAGAGATGTGGGTACTGACACAATCTGCGAAAGAATGCATTCTTGCGTTTGGCTGTCCAGGACATCCGTAAGATGCACCTCCAGCACTACATCTCAAATGATACTATCTTTTGCTTTTCTCAAGCTGCTATCGTCCACGTTTTCACCCCATACAGGAAAATCGGTAATTTAAGAGCGCGTATTACCGGATATATGTGGCATTGGTTGTACTCCTCCTCTTTCAAATGTTACTTTGTCAGATCATGGCGTTCTTAGCCACACCTTTATTTCCGGTGCGCAACTACCTTCGTTACATATTACTGTGCCTAGGTATACGTAATAGTCCACAATGTCAAACCCTTGGATGATGTTGCCAATGCTGGGCAGTTGTCTGGCACGATCTACCATCATCATCTTCGTCTTGCTCCTGTTTACTGCGAGACCCATGCATCTGCTCCTGCTCTCGAGTCTCCGTAACAGCTCAGATATATCTGGAGGGTAGGAGGCTCGTGTATCTGAAATCTGTTTTCCACCAATTTGGTATCCCTTGTCATAGGATTCAAGTACCTCGCCATAAATGTTAAACAGACCAGGGGACAGGATGCAACCTTGCCGCACGCCCACTTGTGTTTCGAGCACATTAAAACAATCAATTCTGACTAACGAGCAATTCTCAACTCACAGATGATTGAATTAAGCCAATAAGGAGTAGGTACTCCTGCTCATCTTGGGTATCTCACGTAACACAGTCCATAACTTTTCATACCAATGCACACAGTCAAAGACCTTGGTAAAGTCTATGAAACACATAGATCATTGTAAGAGACGAGACGAGCAGGACGTTCAGCTGATGGTAATTAATAGGCCCTGTCCTTCACAATGTAGTGCCGCTCACATTTATTGAAATACCCAAAAATTCTGAGCGGCACTACAATTGCACTCGTCTCCTTGATAATATGTTAAGTCTCATTTGCCCAGTAATTTCACTAGCTAAGGCGCTCTTCAGACCAAAACACAATAATGTCTACACATTACTGCTTCACGGCAGAAATGGGTGCCATTGTGGTATTCATATTCTAGCCGGCATTATATGCAAAGGAGCCCGCCACTGGTTGTACGTAGTTTTCCTGAACAGATACAACTTACTTACTCTTACACTTAAAGGCCGGTAACGAATTTCTTGACCCCTGGTGTTGCAGATATCCATTGGCGGTAGCCTCAGCATTTCGCATCCCATCTTAACCACTTAACCGATTTACTAATTTTAAAATAACAAAAATGTTTATTGCACTACAATTAAATATATTATTTATACTTGTTTCATACATTTTGGTAAATTCCGTTGTGATTGTAGTATGCTTTAAATGACTACTTTGATACTATACTTTGTACAAATATGTGGCAGAAGTTTTGTATGTTAAATTCATGTCTAACATATTTTTTTGTTTGGCCATTGTAAATTTTGATGAAAATACATTGTTCATAAAGATTGTGAGAGATGTGCATTCCAGAAATGTAGCATCTAAAGCCATGCTACGTTCCTACGTTCCCAAAGGGGGACTCCAATACTTCATCCACTTGGTATACGTTAGCTTACTGCAAAATATATAATTTGTTTCATAAAAAGAATCAATCTTAGCAGTGAGCTATAGCTAACAGTGGCTATCACAATAGATCACTTTGGATTCAGTGAAACAGGGCTGCATTGAACTGTACTAAGCTGCTCTGCAAACCATAACCATTGAGGGCACACAGAAAAGTATGTCCGGTATATTTTATCACGGTATATTTAAGAATTCGACGTGAACGAAGTTGTGGGCGGTAACTATGTTTTTGATGAAAATAAAACACAAGACGTGCAGGACGTTCAGCTGATGGTAATTGATACGCCCTGCCCATTACAATGCAGTGCCGCTCAGGATTCTTGAAAAACCCAAAAATCCTGAGCGGCACTAGCTACGGCGCCCTTCACACCGAAACAGAGTAGTTTCGTCTGCGGTCAGACAGCCTCTGCACTTAGGACTGTCCATTACGCCGATTGTGAAAAGGTGTTTGTTTAGTGATGTGTGACCCTATGGGTGCCCACCGGATGTCATGTCTGTTAAGTCTACGTGTCAGTTTGGGCGATAGTGCAGGTATCGCCTCCTTCGACTGTCTACAGCTTGAGACATTCATCCATCGGGTGTTGTGTAGATCGTTGGTGAGAGAGCGTATCCATGAGCGCATTTGGCTGAAGGGCAGTGGCAGAAGTGGCAATGGACCAGTCACTATATTTGCCGATGCCCGCCTTGCAAGCTTATCCGCTGCATCATATCCCAACGAACCGCTATGTCCCTTGATCCATTGCAGAGTTACCCGGTTAGAAGAGGCAACTTGCTCCAGGGTTTGGTGACATTCGTGTAATAGTGCTGAGTTGTATGTGGTACCCTTCAGCGCTGTTAGTACCACCATACTGTCAGAAAGAAATCTGATACTGTGGCCATGTACCTTCCTTCTTAATATAGCGCTGGCGGCTTTCTTGATGGCTACGCACTCACATTGGAAGATGGAGCTGTGTGTGCCCAAGGGTATGGAAATGTGTATGTTTAGTTCCTGTGAGAATATGCCGGCACCAGATCCAGTAGCCATTTTCGAGCCGTCTGTGTAAATTTTTAATTCGTTTACACCTGACTGGCCAGCATCTTTCTCATATAGCTGTATGTGATGTTTTTATGGAAGGCATGAAAGTGTATGTCGAGTAGTGTTAGCCCTAGAATAGTTTCAAGGGCAGAAGTAGGCGTGGTGCGCATGCATCCTGTTATGGCTGTGCAGGCCAGCCGCTGGAAACGCTGCAGCTTGGTTTGTACTGTCACAAGCTCTGTCCTGGGCCACCAAGCTATTGCTCCGTAGGAGATAATTGGTCTGATGACTGCTGTATAGAGGCAACTGCTTATCGTTGGAGCAAGACCCCAGGTTTTGCCGATGAGTCTTCTGCACTCCCAAAAGATGATGCATGCTTTTTCCAGCTTATGTTCAAGGTGTTTGTTCCAAAGCAACTTACTAGCCAGTATGACCCCCAGGTATTTAACTTCTTTAGTAAAGCTTAGTTCGGTGTTGAACAGCTTTGGTAATGTTAGATTACCAAGGCTGCATTTGTTTGTGAATAGAACAAAGACGGAATCTTTGACGGATTAGCTGTAAGTTTGTGTTGCGCGCACCATTCTTCCAAAATCTTAAAAGCAGATCTCATGAGGCTACATAAGACGCTCTCAACTGGTCCTGTTATTAGAATGGCGAGGTCGTCAGCATAGCCCACCGTGTACAGTTTCTTTTTGTTTAGCCTTGTGATGAGCTTATCTACCACAAGGTTCCAGAGCAGCGGCGAGAGTACCCGTCCTTTTGGGCAGCCCATTGCCACCACACATCTAGTACTGGTGTTCACAGTGAATCGTATCGCCCTATGCCTCAACATGCTGTCTATCCACCCGGCAATTGTAGGATCTACATCATGAGCAGCTAGCGCTCGGCCTATGCTAGTGAAAGAGGTTTTGTCGAAGGCGCCGAAGGTTTTGTTGGGGTTTGTGTAATCACTTTTGCCGGGCTTAGGGATAATACCACTTTTACCTCCCTCCACTGGAGCGGTATGTATTTGTAGGCCAGGCATGCCCTATAGATAGCAGTTAGATGCACTGCTAGCGGCCCCATACCGCTCCATTGTAGCAGTCCTGGGAAGATCCCGTCCAGGCCTCCTGATTTAAATGGAAGAAAGCTGCTAATTGCCCATATTATCTTGTCTTTGTCTACCACCCTGTGAGCTGTTGTCCAATCCGTTTGATCCGGTGGGTTGCTCTGTGACGCCTCCTCCATCCACGTTTGGTTGTTGGTTATGCGGCATCCAGGAAAGTGAGTTTGCAGGAGTAGTTCGCAGATCTCGGTGTCGGAGTTGGTGTATGTGCCGTTAGATTTTTTTTTTCAAGCAACCTAGATTACGCTCTGGGTCACGTGAAAGGATGTTTTTTACTTTAGCCGCTTGGTTTGTGGATTCAATGTTAGTGCAGAAGCGTCTCCAGCTTTCTCTATTCCTTTCGCGGACGCGCCTCTTGAAACGATATTGGGCCTGTTTGTATGCGTCCCAGTCGTCTGGTGCCCGGGTATTTTTGGCTATGTTGAACAGCTTCCTTACTTTGCAGCGCAGCCTATCTAGCTTTGGACCCCATGACATGGTCGGTTGCCAGTGTTAGGTCGATTATAGTTTGGGCTCGCGCCGTAACATAGGTGGGCTCGGTGCCCCTGTTAAGTATATTAAGGTTAGTTGAGAAAAGGTATGTAAGTAAGTCCTCATCTCTTTTGTTGGTATTTTGGCTGCCCCAGATGGTGTGATGTGCGTTGGAGCCAGCGGAGATGATGAGTTCCAGCCTCTCTGTCTCGCAGTAGGTGACTAGCGCGGTGAGCTCCGGTATTGGTACCTCCTCTTCCCCCGGCAAATAGACCGACGCTATGACCACGTCTGATAGGCCTAGGCGGACTGGAGCTTCACAGTGGTTAGATCTCTGGAACATAGCTCATTTATAATGGTGGTCGTTACATGTCGCGGAGTATAAATACATGAACGTGGTTTACCTTCGGTAGCAGATAGAAGTTTGCCTCCGATGTTGTTGAGACTTAGATATTGCCTTTTCTAATCCACGGCTCCTGGATTAGGGCTATGGTCTCGGTGGTTCCCTCCAGCAAACGTCGCAGGTTAGCCGTTGCGGTGTAGCTGTGCTGGAGATTGATTTTTATGAATTTAAGGAGTGGAGGTGGATCGGTCTGGGCTGCCATCGCTGTGCAGTAGACTATCCTCCAGCTCCTTTGTCTGATCCTCTTCCCCGGCCCCTTGCTGCCACCAGTCTATGGAGCGCGATTTGGTCTCTATGGGAGTCCGAACCTCTTTACAAGTGGCGGTCATAGAGACACCGTCGCTCCTCTTCTGATGTGTAGCGTCAGGGGCTGCACCTGAGGGCTGCTGCCCTCCTTCCGGCACGACATCCATGCGGTTGTCGGGCGCCGCCTCAGGAGCGGTCGAGGTTGGTACTTTCGGCTGCGCTGCCACGTCCGGGTTTGGTTTCGGTGCTTCGCTGCCTTTACCCCCTCTTCGGGGAAATTTACGTACACTGAGCCACATTTGTACGAGACCCTGCGATCACGCTTCTTGAGCTCAGCTACATCTACCTCAGGTATCCCAAGGACTATGCGCACCCTGCCACTTTCATCCGGTTCTGGGATGTGGTACAAGCTCCAGGTGCGGACGTAGTACCACGGATTCTGCCCGATGAATCTGGTCTGCAGCATGCTGTGATTTTCGTCCTTGGAAAACCTTGGGATGATCATCGTTGCCTTGACTTTCTTGGGGATGTCGGCTTGACGTCTGACCACTATTCTGGTGTGAGGAAGTGGCGAAGTGATCTTGGAGACAGTCTACTTAAGCCATTCCACGGTGTAAGTGTCCTCACACCAAAGCTTGAGAGTACCCTCACCATGTTTGGCTCTGCCTCTGAAGCTGGGCAGCCCGAAGGGGTCAGTGGAAGTGTTGGTGGCGCAGACTTCTGCGTCTATCGAACCCTCTATTGCCAACTGTATCACCTGGGCTTGCTCAGCTTTTATGTCCCTGAAGAGCTCGTTCATAATCGCGACTAGTAAATCGTTGGATTTACTCATGTTTGCGTAATTTACGGAGCCCTTTTTGGGAGTAGGCTGCGGGTTCGTTCGCGTACGCTTAACGTCCTCGCGGGGTGTCAGAGTGTCATCCGGGCGAGTCTTTTGCTGCCCTTGGGTAGGTGTGGACCTTGCCCGGAAGCAGCACGAGCTTCCGCCCTCTCCTGAACGTTTCGGCCAGCGCGTTTCCCTCGTGGCCTTTTTTGGGGCTTACTACCGCCTGCTACTGGTTCGATAGTCGGCTGTCCTGCGGACTTGCCTTTATCTCCAGTAGCGTTGTCTACCTAAACCTCTTTGGGTTTAGGGAGGTTGCTTTTGGCGGCTTTTATTCTCGCTTACTAGCCTCGGCTCGCGCGCGGTTTCGTGCGGTCCTGCTAGGTGCCTTGTAAGTAGGCTTGGCATCTCCCTTCCTGATGGGTAGCGTCCAGGCATCGTCCGTAAAGGTAGTTGCCGGTATGGCTTCCTTTAGGGTGGAAAGATCCAGCGAGGAAGACTCTTTCGGCGCTGTGGGAGCAGCCGTAGTCTGGATGGATTGGCTAAGCGCTCCCGAGGGAGCAGCTGGTTTGTTGTGGTTGAAAATTATCTTTTGCTATGGAGCAAAAGAGAATTTTCAATCACAACATGGGTAAAGATTGATTTAGATTCATCCTCGTCAGCGCCCCACCCGCCTTGGAGCCTCAGTAGGGGACGTCATGCACCTTGATGTACATGTCCGCCAGGACTACTGCGAGGATATAGTAACCCTCACCGTGAATACCTGATGACTGACGGCCGAGTAATGTAGAAGCCGCATACGTGAGGAAGAGAGCCTCCCGCGCTCACCTCAACATCCGCGACCGGGCCATAGGCACCCACATGGATTTGAGTCACTCGCCGGCAGCCCTCTGATGGAAAGCCACAGCCGATTCATCGAGAATGGCTAGTCCCCGACCGCCCGTTTGAGAGGAAGATCAGGGCCAAAGAGGCTTGTTGCATCAAGCACCGACCGCTATCCGCTCAACCACCAGAATTCCTTACGGGTATCCACGCACGGCACAAACACGTGGGTGATCGCAAGTTCCTTACTTATTGATGTTAGTGAGCCCTCGACCTCTCGATCACGTGAGGTGAGGTGAAGGAGGAAAGGATTGTGTGGGTAGGTTGGGGGAGGGCGGCCAGAGGTTTCTGTTCTGCCAATTACCTTAGTATAAATTATTTGAAGACTCTATGGAGGCACTTGGCCAAAAAACGGGTGGCAGCCTCGAGAAGGATAGTTCACTGGCCATGTTTAGAGGGTCACTGTATTGATATTCCTCTAAATCATTCGCCAAACCCAGCATCGGACAGATGCTGGGAGTAGGGGTTGCGTCAACCAATGTCCGTGAGAGAAATTCATTGACGATACCCCCGCACTACCTATAGAGCAATGCTAATGTGCAATTTTTTAATGTTAATGGTAGGAAGAGAATCTATAGTCATTTTAATACATTACTTCGTCCGCGTTGATAAGGTTTTTTTAAGATAATAAACAAGTTTGGAATTGAAGATTATCTCATCTCCTGTTCCAGTTCCGGTTCCCGTTTTCGCAGCTCAACACATTATATGTATCCTATTTCGAGGAAGATTGCTCTTGCAAACTAAACCTACTGTTTAGCTATATATATGTATAGCTATAGCTCATCGATGAATTGCAGTATTTCACAAATCCCTCAGGAACCATGAATTTTTACCGGGATAAAATGTAGCCTTTGTCCTTTCCCAAGCTCTAGTCTATAGCTGTACCAAATTTCATCAAAATCAAAATTCAGTAGCTCCGTCATTCAACACATTTATAATATTAGTAGAGATTTGCTACTAAGTAATATTCTTGAAGACACGTCTTATATTTTATGTTTGACGTGAAAAGTGATGAAAATCACACCAAAACATACGGGAAAAATTGGAGTCATTATACTCCACATTATAGTTTACTTTTTATGCAAAAAGTGGACACTCAAGTCCTGGAGTGTACGCGGGGGCCGGGCGGGGTGGCTTAGAAATAGTACTGCCGAGAAGGACGCTCGATCGGCACTCTTGCACTCAATTATTATTAAATCTATGTACCTACTCGCTAATTTCTATAAAGTGTAACTCAAGACTCATACACTGTAGGATGGTGACACTTTCATGTGTTTTTTTTTTATAATTTTGTTAAACCCATCAATTCGGGTGAACATAAGTGTGGTTTGGATAAAATTTTGGAAAAAATAACTGGAAGATCGGCAACGCTCTTGTGATTCCTCTGGTCTTACAAAAGAGTATGTGCTGCGGTGATCACTTACCATTAGGTGACCCGTATGCTTGTTTGTCCTCCTCAACGATAAAAAAGGTCCCTTATTATCTGAGCAATGCAAGCATAAGCAGCAATTTTATCTATGTACTAGTGGACCCAACAGACGTTGTCCTGTACACACGTCTTCAATTTGAAAAATCTGTCCAGCCGTTAGGAGGAGTTCACTAACATACACATGAGCAGGAGAATTATATTATATGGACGTAATTGAGAATCTAAACCAATCTCAAATTCACTGAAACAAACAAAAAGTCATCAAAATCGGTCCAGCCGTTTAGGAGGTACTTTAATTGGGAATCTAAACCATTCTTGAATCCACCCCAAGACACACATCAATCTCAAATTCACTGGAACACACAAAATCTCATCAAAATCGGTCCAGCCGTTCAGGAGGTAGTTCAATTGTGAATCGAAACCATTCTCGAATCCACCTGAAGACACACAGAAAGTTTCAATAAAATCGGTCCAGCCGTCTAGGAGGAGTTCAGTGACATACACACGCACACAAGAATTACGAGGGGCGGTCAAAAAGTTCGCGGAATGGCGGGGTTGGCGGG
>CATIXN010000001.1:22023447-22038127 GCA_949711725.1 Leptidea reali
TTTAGACAATGAAATAATGTATTATGCACGTTTAAGTTATGTATATTTGCAGAGAATAGAGTGCTTCCACTATGCAAATACATGCACCGGTTGAGAGCTCTTGAATAGCTATTTAGTCTCAAATAACAAATATTTTTTACTGAACACTTTTACTTTAATCCATTTGAAGCCACTTTCAAAATATCACATTTGTAACAGCTTTGTTCTTAATAATAAACTTTTCGTAAATTTTCGAAAATATTAGGAACAATGGAGGCCATATTTTCTCATGGCAATTCCTTGTTCTACGATATCAGGGGCGTGCATTGGTTTTCTAGTAAGGTAGGCACTGTGGATTTAACTAGTCTGAGTTGAGCATTGGAATAAGCAAAGATTGCTTACCGTAGGTATTTAGTATTTAGCGTAAGGAAAAATTTTATGAGTGGGTGTGAAATAGAAGTTTGGTAATAAAATATCGGAACCAAATTAAACTAAATTAACTTTAACACTGGTGCTATATTTCTTTAGGTTCTTAACGAGGTAGGCACTGCCAAATTGCCTATATGATATGCACAATTCTAGATGATATATTAAATCATAAGCGTGGAAAAATTAAAAAATGGACACGAAAAAAAGAAGAATATATGGAATCAGGATCGACCAATTTCATCTGATTGAGGGGGGATTATAATTGTCAAATAATCGCAGCATCAAATTCTTCAAGCATGTACGAAATAAAAGTGACAAGTTAATGAATGAGTGATAGATACTACACGGCTATATTATCTCTGGACCTCGCTGGAACGTGAAGCCCCCCCCTGTTCCCCTTTCACCCTCTCGCACTCGTCCTGATGCGTCAGTACGGTTTGCAGTTTCATTATCATAACCGTGCTATCACTGCATTGTTTTTGAAGTTTTCACTGTCACAATTTGACTGTTGTTAATAGTTCTGTAGTTTCTGTTGTTATGTGTCGCTATAATAATACTGCCAGGTAATAAACACTTTTTTTTACTTAACCCTGATTCATTATAATAATAATTATCAGCATCACAACATAGCACCTTTACATCAATCTATAATAAGAAAAAATAAATCGTTGTCTATTTATTAATAATAATATCCTAGTGATGCTTGTTTTGCTCTCCGTAACAAAGCGAGGATGTGACGTCATCGACGTCAAGTCCAGAGATAATGTAACCAATTCAACTCAGTGAACGCATATAACACATATGCATTCACTGAACCAACTTAATTACGCAACATCTCTTAGGCCCGTACAATGATTACCTTTTTTTATGAAAATAAGGGACAAGACGAGCAGGACGTTCAGCTGATGGTAATTGATACGCCCTGCCCATTACAATGCAGTGCTCAGGATTCTTGAAAAACCCCAAAAATTCTGAATGGTACTACAACTGCGCTCGGCACCTTGAGACATGAGAACAGAGATGAAGACAGAGATGTTAAGTCTTATTTGCCCAGTAATTTCACTACTACCTTTTAAAATTATGTATTATACTTTGCTTACAGTTTCATATCAAATTTAATTTATTTTATGAAAAAATTGGTTCTATATTGGTCGATATATACACATATTTTAATCTCTATAAGACTCAAGTTTGCGCCTTTACCACAAAAAAAACATTTGGCATAACACCGCGACTCGAGAGCACTTCCCTTGAAGCTTCGCCTAGTGCTGGAATACGATCAAGCGATTGCCAATTCCATGGCCATCTGGAAGGCAAAGCCAAATTGGCATCGTAGAAGCTGTGCGTCATAAAATAGATATTAGGCATAGAGCAAGACAATAGATACTTCTAGCCGGCCCACATTCTAGCGCTCTACAAAACTCAGGTCCGGCCACATATAGTATCTCTGGTCTAACGCACCCCGCACGCTCGAAGAATTTGCCCATGTAATGCAGAGCTGCTTAAATATCTGGGATCCACTGCTATGTAAGAGGTTAGATTATCTAGCGTAGAAACGTCGTTTCATTGTGTATCTTCAATTGATTCTCCAAAGACCTGTTTCACCCAGGGGCATGCATTGCTTTTCTAACAAGGCAGCAGCTTAATAATATAATATTATATATTGCACATATTTCACGAAGGGATTTACGTTGTAATTTACTCTCGACTTGTCAAATTTTAATGCAATCATCTGAGTCAACTTCCTGATGCTTGAGAGAACTAATTCTAGTAGGCTTCATAAGATACATAATAGCTTTAAGGGTAAATGTATACACTTCTATAATAAAGTCCCAGCCACTGTTCATTAATAAATAAATTTAAATGTTTTATAAAAAAATGGCTCTGTCGTTAATCCTATTACTCCACTGCTGAATATCTAAATGATCCCACAGCCTGGGACTAGATTGTGATTATTTTATAGCGATAGAAATGATTGTACAATATTGTATATTTTTATTGAAAACAGCGAATAAAAAAAGAATGCTGGGAGAGTTTCTTGCGCCGCTTCTTCTCTCTCAGAGCGCCGTTTGTTTCCGAAGCGGTAGTAGTATCTAGTAGTGATTAGAAATGACATCAAAAAGAATTCTAAAGGAATCAATTTTGAGAATATAAATGCCTTTTATGCCTTTTGAACTTCTTCGAGTTTCATCACGTGAATTAGATTGCCTATGAGTTTACTCACAACGAAACCCGTTTCGTTAGATAGTTTTTCACAAATAAAATTTGAAAACAAACCCTCGAACCCAATAAATTAAGAAATACAGTTGGATGTTTTGATTTTTTGCCTTAGTTTATCATACAGTCAATAAACTTGAAGGAAGATAGTGGACCAAAGATTTGAATCTGAATTGTAAAGTTCAAATGATTCATATTTCTTTCCTTTATCTAAAAATTGTTCTTTCAACCAATAAATTGATGTGAGTTTCGTAGTTACAACTAATGTTTAAGATCTGTATCTTGAAATCCTGACAAGACTTTCTGAGGTGAATTGCTTTGCAAAAAACTCTATATAACTAACGTTTTGCAGTAAAATACGTCCTCACAATTTTGTTGGGAGACGTCTATTTTTTGCAGAAAATGTATTTAATTATTACTACTTTTAATTATACAAAACTGTGAGTCGAATTTAATTTCTAGTTTATATTTTATCCCACTGCTGTGTGAAGAACTCCTCCTTTTTCTTTCACAATATTAGTTCGTCGATCCACCTGGTGGTGGGTTTGCCTCTATTTCGGTTTGAGTCCCTCGGATACCATGTGATCATACTGCTCCAGCTATTTCTAGATCTTTCCCATTTCCATTTAATTATTTTCGCTATTCTTGCTACGTCTTGTAATTACTTTTTTGTCTTATAATTTTATTTGGTATCTTATCTATTAACCTTGCGTTTAAAAAATTTCTTTCCATGTTTCACGGTGCTGTTTTGACTTTCCTAAGCGGACTCCTATTCATTTCATTTTATGTATAAAATACTCATTACCAAAATACGACAATAATGGGAAAATTATTTATCAAGTCCAATTAATATAACACACAAGTTCCTGTTTACGTATCTCTGTTAGTTAGATGAGATCCATACCAAGGAATATAATAATATATAATAATTTTGTTGTTTCCCGGTAAGTAATTTCTTAGACACATCTTTATATAGATATTAAGAATTCCCTTCGTGTTTTTCTACGTATAAACGGCGTAATGTTTTATTAAAAGACTTTTTGGAAAGAATTGAGTAATTTCCCACCATTTCAGATAATTTTGAATGGGGTGTTACAGACAACAGAATTGCCATGATTGCATTGTACAAAAGGGGTATAGAGACATCGGTCATTTCCAAGACATTTCTAAAGTTACAAGTGGGAGGCTCCTTTGCACAGGAAGCTGGCTAGATTATAGGTGCCACAACGGCGCCTATTTCTGACGTGAAGCAGTAATGTAATCATAAATGCAGGCAAATGATACTGAACATCTTATGTCTCAAGGTGACGAGCGCAATTGTAGTGCCGCTCAGAATTTTTGGGTTCTTCAAGAATCTTGAGCGGCACTGCACTGTAATGTGTAGGGCGTATCAATTACTATCAGCTGAACGTCCTGCTCGTCTCGTCCCTTATTTTCATTAAAAAAAAAATGTAAGAAGTCCACATATATTGTACTATCAATATATATTCCCTGTCGGATACCATAAGAGATCGGGGTGGCCGCGTGCTGTTAGAAGTAAAGGCCATTAGTGTTGTTAAATTCGCGAAAGAATTTCACCGGAATTCTAAATGGAAACAAAAAAATTATAGCGAGAAATGAAAATTCGCGGTGGCTCGTAGGAAAAAAGTATTGATACATTTTCTTTAGATAATTTTATAATCTACAATTTTCCGTGGGGTACTTTCACGATAAACTTACCGTTTTCCTGAAAATCACGAAAAACTAATTTTTTGACCTCAGACGTCGAGTAGAATTTTTTCCAAGAAAAGAAAGAAATTGTATTTATAATTTTGTTTTGAACAATTTTACTGAATTTCAGCTTGTTATGATTTTATGCATTGTTATTATTTGGTCTAGATTGACTCCGGTCATAATTATATAGTCCGCTATATAAAGCATTGCTCTTTGATAGAAGTCTTGAATTTTTTTTTTAAATAAGGGACAAAGTGAGCAGGACGTTCAGCTGATGGTAATTGATAGGCCCTGCCCATTACAATGCAGTGCCGCTCAGGATTCTTGAAAACCCCCAAAAATTCTGAATGGCACTACAACTGCGCTCGTCACCTTGAGACATAAGATGTTAAGTCTCATTTACCCAGTAATTTCACTAACACGGCGCCCTTCAGACCGAAACACAGTAATTCTTACACATTACTGCTACACGGCAGAAATAGGTGCCGTTGTGGTTCCCATAATCTAGCCGGCATCCTGTGCAAAGGAGCCTCCCACTGGTAAAAATTGAATTGTTGAATGGAGTGCTTAAGTCGCTAACCTGATTTTCAGACAGAATCAATCAATTATTTAGCTTGACTGATATAGAAAACTTACTACAGAAGCAATTTCAGTCGATCTGGAATCGCGTGTTGGATTTTCTGCAATCTCGCATCTGTTGCCGAGAAAACTCGCTGTAATTGCATCCTGGAACAAAATAATGATGAATATGGCAGGATTTATGAAACAACTTAAACATTTTATAACGATATATACGAAAAATACGCAATATTGGTATCCTGTTTACTTGAAACGTTGTGGTCTGAAAGAAGATGTTGTGACAAAAATTGAGAAAGGTATGCTGAGATGGTTTGGACATGTCGACAGAATAAATGAAGAACGATTGACGAAGAAAGTGTATAAGGCCAGTGTGAATGAAAGTGTTGGAAGGGGTAGACCTAGGCGGACGTTTCAAGTTCAAATCAGGGACGTATTGAAAAAGGCCAGGTCAAGAGTACCCTAAACCGGAGAGCATGTATGAAAGGAATTATGAAAGTGGACAAAGCGAAACAAGTATGTAAGGATCGTAGCAAGTGGAAAGAAGTGGTCTCTGCCTACCCCTACGGGAAAGAGGCGTGATTTTATGTATGTATGTTTACTTGTAAACAGGATACCAATATTGAGTAATTTTCTACATTTCCTCATTTAAAGATGTTTATTAACGAAGTATCACATGATGATCATATGAAACGAGCATTTCTTGATCGATTTATCTTCAATAGGAATATATTGAGGATAAAGAAGTTTGGAGTACGGTACCATGAATATCACGAGTCTCTGCGACCCTGCAGCATCCACTGACGTATTTTTAATTACTTACGTAATTAGTTTTTGACGCTTTTGCGCACTTGTGAACATTTTATGACTATTTACAGATGCTTTTTGTAAGTTTACGTAAGTAAATAATATTTTCATTTTCAATAAAAGTTTGTTATTTTCTGGGAGAGCAGGATAAGTGATCGTACGGAGTACCTGATGTGAAGTGATCACCGCTGTTTGCACTGTTTTGCAAAACAAAAATAAATTCTAGACCGTTGCAGGTCTATTACGTAGGTACTTGCGCTTTTTGTGTACCGAACTACACTTTGATCTTAGCCAAAAGACCGAGAACAGGATGTCGGCTAGATTATGGGTACCACAACGGCGACTATTCCTGCCGTGAAGCAGTAATGTGTAAACATTACTGTGTTTCGGTCTGAAGGGCTCCGTAGCTAGTGAAATTACTGGGTAAATGAGACTTAACATCTTATGTCTCAAGGTGACGAGCGCAATTGTAGTGCCGCTTAGAATTTTTGCATTGTAATGGGCATGGCGTATCAATTACCCTCAGCTAAACGTCCTGCTCGTCCCTTATTTAAATAAAAAAAATCGCTCTCATGTAGTATAATCCTGGAAATACTGAACAAGGAAGCTCATCCCACTGTTTGGTTGTTCATGGCATAAAATTCCTTTAAACTACACTGTGGAGGATCGCCACAAATACCAATGATGATGGTGATAACCAAGTTTCTGGCGTGATGTGCGAGGATGTAATTTTGTGGCAAAAATGGAAGTAAAAAATGCGATATAAGACACATAAGACACACAATAAAGTGAAAATAATAAGTCTCTACATAACGCTAAGTGATTGGGCCTATAACAGAGTACTAGATCCAAGCTTATTGCTTGGATGGATGAATGCTCGGTTCTCTTCGAACTTGTGAAAAAATGTTATATTTTCTCACTCTCTTTGGGTGTATTATTATGGTTTATCTGATTGATTTTAATGACATTGAAAACTTTATATCGCGTTATAGGGAAACTATAACACCGTAGATTGGTCCTGCGTTATAGGAAATTGCAGTTTAGAATTGTGTTTAACGCGATTTTACTACCTCTTAATTCGTAATAATAATATTTTTCATAATTAATCACAATTAAAAACAAGTATTTCCACTTGTTTGACCAGTTTTACTATTTTGTTAAGATTTTGATACACTAATTAAATTTTTTAATAACAAAATTGACACACGTGCAAAGGTACGCGAAGCGATTAATGAACTGTACAAATCATTACAAATTTCACAGTACAGACATATTATGTTTGTAAGAAAACCCCGTGTTATATGGGGAATTGCTCGTGTTATACAAGGCTTTGAAATCGCATATTTTGAAAAAAACGTAGATATGGCTTTACAGACTGTGGCAAAACCAGTGTTAACTCGCAATAAGGGACAGCCAAAACTAATTGTGGCCTTTATTTTTTTGATGCGAAGTCCCAAAATTTTATTAAGCAAGGCTTTGCCAAAAATTATCGAAATATACTGACACGCATATACTGTAATTAAATGGAAAGAAAAATCTTGAGTTTTCATATAAAATGCAAAGAAACCTTTTCACATTAATAGTGCTGCTCAGAGTTTTTGTTTTACAGAGTTATGATGAATGAATTACCATTAGGTGATCGTCTTGTGACAGTTTTTAAAAACGTCTTCGCAGCAAAGTTGCCGTGTAATGCATCCTCATATTCGGCTCACGTAACAAATAAGTTTTAAACGCCTGAAATATAAAACTGACTACGCATCCACCTTAAAGTCTGGAGCACGTACCTACAGAAATTTCTAATTCCAAAAATTTCAATTACACGATTTCTAGCGCCAAAGAGGCGCGAATACGTTTCGAGAAGCCATTCAAGACGTCCCTCAGGAAGACAGGAACAACTGCTTCCAAAATATGTAAATTTAGGTATTAATTGTGTAAATATTTTAATTATTTTATAGATATTAATTTACAGTAGACTAAGTAATCGAGAGCGAAATTTATTGATCTTAAAATTTAATTTTAAATCTTGATGGCACCGTTTTCTTAAACCACGAATAATTGAATCGACTAAACAAACAATAATGCTAGTTTAAAGAATAAATTTTTAAATTAATAAAAATAAATGCTTACGGATTTTCATTGTCATTGCTGTCCCCGAGTAAATAATTAGTCACAGCACTCCTTTCATCTTGGATGGCCAACACTGCATCGCAGTGCTCAAGTATACCACTGACCTAAAACAAAAGTTATATTAATCATTATCCTTCATCATCATTTCATTAACCAAACTAAAAAAATATTAATTTATCTTTATGTTAATACCTACGTAAGCAAAAGCTTTGCAATCTTATCGCAAGCATATCTAAGCAAAAACTTTGTACCCCTTTTTACCAAAGAAGGAGTATGGTGAAAATTGGTATAAAATAGAATGCAGGGCCTGCCTGAAAGCGTACAGCAATGCATATCATCTACTCCAGTAGAGTACTATTGCGATATTGAAGATCTTACATCAAGATTGATGTAAGATTATCAATATCTTATATAGTATATCTTAGTATATATTTCGATTGTAAGTATACAGAAAACCAGGAAATAGTTTTAAATATACCTACATAGTTAACAAGAACAATAACATTGATTGTCAGAACTCTAATCCTATTAGCACAAATTCAAATATGTGTGTTGGTTTGTTTGCCCCACATTCTCGTCATAATTAACTACCCGATCATCATGAAATTCTGCACAAACATTATAATGTACAATGCAAGACGATACATTCTTTCTCGAAATTTTAAGAGTTCCCGAAGGAGCATGACACGAATTCAATGCGGATAAAGTCAGGCTGAAGCCAGTAAAAGATACATCAAATCATTTAATTATGCTGACCACGCAGCTAAAGTTTCAGGCAAGACTTCGTGTTTAAATATGCTGAGTTAGGGTAACTTCTCATAAGGGATTCTCAGATTTCTATTGAAAATTCATAGAACTTTACTTGAAAGAAATAAAAATGTTTATTTGAAACGTATTGTACACGTAATTATAAAAGAAAAACTGAAATATTATTCTATCCGTTACAAAGTAGTGAAAACTCAGAGTGATTGCTCATTTGAAAACCAGGAGTGATCTTCCATTGGGTCAAATGGTGATCGCGATAAAGACATTATCATATAAAATTAAACTTTATTTAAGCTTGAAAACTACTTAGTCTGGCCATAGCTACATTAGCTACTGTAACAATAAAAAATAAACAAAATATTACATTTAAAATTGCAATTTGTCATTTTCATATGATTGTTCATTGAGTTTTTTCATTTTGGCGCCAATACATTGTACAATATTTTGCGATATTTAAATGGAGTGGCGTGATAAAGAGAACTGAATCGCTGTGATTGCAATATACAAAGTATTAATAGATAAATTATTAAAACTCTCCATACGCTTATGTACCATGATAAATTATTGAAACTCTCCATACGCTTAGGTACAATGAGATCTCCTCTGTTTGTGACAGAAAAAGATCTGGCCGTCCACGTAGTGTTCGTACGAAAAAGGTGGTCAAAGCAGTAAGGGAAAGAATTTAAAGAAATCCTGTCTATTCGGACAAGATTTTATCTCGGGAGATGAAGATACCACCTTGAACCATGTCGCGTATTTTAAAAGACGGCTTAAGTCTTGCAGCCTATAAGAGACGTACTGATTATTTCTTAACTGATAATTTTAAAAAGCTAAGGGTGGTAAAGTCAAAACTACTGAAGCGGCACGCAAAGGGAAGTCACAGAAAAATTTTGTTTATAGAAGAAAAAAAATTCACAATTGAGTAACATTTTAAGAAACAAAATTACCGTATTTATGCTCAAAGCTATATGGAAGCTTCCCAATTCGACGACAGAGTACAACGTGGGCACTATCCGACTTCAGTGATGGTGTGGTGGGGAATTATCTATGAAGGAGTGACTGAGCCAAACTTTTGTGAAACAGGTATCAATACATCAGCACAATTGTATCAAGATACCATTCTTGAGAAGGTAGTGAAGCTCCTCAACAACACCATGTTTAATAACCAAGAATGGTCCTTCCAGCAAGACTCGGCACCGGGTCATAGAGCTCGGTCTGCGCAGTCTTGGTTGGAAACGAACGTTTCGGACTTCATCAGAACTGAAGACTGGCCGTCGTCTAGTCCGGATCTTAATCCGCTGGATTATTATTTATGGTTAATTTTAGAGAGTACGGCTTACTCTAAACGCCATGATAATTTGGAATCCCTAAAACAATCCGTACGATTGGCAGTGAATAAAATTCCCATGGAAAGAGTGCGTGCTTCTATTGATAACTAGCCTCAAAGTTTAAAGGACTGTATTGTAGCCAATGGAGACAACTTTAAGTAAGCTTTTTATATTTTAAATTGTTTTATTTTTATGTATTAAACTAACACACTGTAAAAGTTGAAGGTGTTACTTGCAATAGAAAAAAAAATATTTCTTTTTTTCAGTATTTAGACTTATTTTGCAATAATACAAATCTCAGTGGTTTTTTATTGCTTTGTAACATCCATGTAAAATTTGTTTTTTATTAATAAAAAAAAAACACGCAACGACTAGGTATAATTCGATCTATTTCGGCCAGCCACTGTTTGTCTTTTGTATGCCCAACTCGTGGTCTTCCTTTTCTAAACAATAAGCACTATATTAAAATTGTTAAAAAGTTTCTGGACATTTCCAATGATAAAAGAGTGCCTAATTTCAAACTCAACGAAACATTTACCATAGCCTATAAATGATGCAATTTTTTCAAAATTTGTCAGAACGGAATAGAAAGAAGCACAATAGGAGTTAAAAGAAAGGATCGTGTAAAATTGAAAGCCATTAATAACACAAATTTTAAGAATGCATACACAACATTCGACAATTAAAGTGGACAGGTAATATGATAATAGAATCGACAGAGAAATGGGCAAGACTGAATGGCAACCATTAGACAGCAAAAGAAATAGAGGTAGACAGCCTATGAGATGGAAAGACGACGTCAAGAAAATAGCGGGGCAACTATGGACTCGTACAGCAAAAGATAGGACAGAATGGAAATCTTTGGAGGAGGCCTTTGTCGGAAGACAAGCTGTACCACAGTAACGACCGTTTGCAGATATTTGCAGGCACTTTTTACTTTATTTCAGTACCTAGTATGTAAAATTTGTACAGCACTAAAGGCTTTTTATTTTATTTATTTATTATATAACTGATGCAATAGCTTGAATTGATGAGATAAATAAAGCTATAAAAGATTATACATCTTTGATTAGCGATTGTTTCTGCAAATCAACCAGTTTATATGTTTTCACTCGATAGAATCTTATCACTCCGCTTTACGACATTCGCTATATTATAATAGCATTCGACCCATGATGGAGATACCAGAATTCTAGAAGTGCTTACAGTGACATTCAGAAGAATAGTGGTAGAGTCATAAACGATTTTTTGTGGACACGTTTGAGTTTAGTTGCGCCTACTTATGGAAAATGTATAGTTGCATCATTAAATTAATTTGAAGAAATACTTTTGTAAGTACAGCTCTCTCTCTCTCTCTCTCTCTCTCAGGGGTCTGTCCCTCTTGTTTGAGGATTGATTTGTGGTCAGCATTAGAGTTGCATCTGGAGCAGATGATTTGCCTTTACCAGATTTACCAGTGGGAGGCTCCTTTGCATAGAATGCTGGCTACATTATGGGTACCACAGCGTCACCTATTTCTGCCGTGAAGCAGTAATGTATAAGCATTACTGTGTTTCACTCGTAGTGTAGTGTGTAGTGTGCAGTGCCGTAGCTAGTGAAATTACTGGGAAAATGTGACTTAACATCTTATGTCTCAAGGTGACGAGCGCAATTGAAGTGCCGCTCAGAATTTTTGAGCTTCCCAAGAATCTGGAGCAGCACTGCATTGTTATGGCTAGGTCGTATCAATTACCATCAGCTGAAAGTCCTGCTCGTCTCGTCCCTTACTTTCATAAAATAAAAATTTACAGTGCGTCTCCAACAACCGTTTAGAATTTGGATAATGCGTCTTTAATTTGGTAAAGCCATCTTGTTAGAGAGCGACCGCGCGATCTTTTCCCTTCAGTAAGTACAGATATAATCGTAGAAGTCAAAAAATAAAATATGTCTCGCAAGGTACGAGGGTGCTGTTCAATTAACAAAGTTTAAGGTCAGGGATTTGTTAAACTTAAAGAGAGAGCTGTGCTAAGGAATAACGGAACTAAGTAGTTAAGTTTTTTTATAATTAAAGAAATGGTAAAGTATATATATATATAAAAAAAGAAGAAAGAATAGAAGAAGAAGAAATAGAAAAACGAAAACTAAGAAGAATAAAGTGAGATTATTTTTAAACTAATTGATTAAAAATTGTTACTCTGTTACCAGTCTAAGCAAAAGGTTGAAGAAAATTCGCTCAAAAACGACTTAGAATCTTAACATAGTTTTGGAATTGGGAAAAATAATTTGAAATAGTAAGTAATAAATAAGTAATTCGTACATAAATCGCTTGCGTAGGCGTATTTTTCCGAAACATGTATTGTGTAGTTTGGAAAGAGCTCAGGTACAAATATTAAATTATTCATGCGTACTTAGGGAGTTTTCCGATTTTCCTAATGTAGGCGTCACTTTATTAACAGTATCCATTCATCAGGAAAGAGGCCTTGTGTAGCTAAATATAATATGTTATTGTGCCTGAAAAATATGGACGAGTATTTGTAATCCCATTAGGGCTGTTATAGACAGCTGGAGCTGGAAACAATATAATTTATTCCTATTGGTATTTGTCGGAATTCAAACAATTTCATTTTGAATACTAAATACACAGCGAAATAATGTGTGCTCACACAAATATAATACTTTTCGTCTATAATACTGTTCGTCATAATTATAATATTTACACAGTAAGAAAAAATTCCATAGTGGCTTTGTTGGGGCACATGACATTTATTTGATGTTGAAACATCCCAGCGAGTCGCTTTAAGACTTAAATATTGAAATTAAAACGAAATAGACTTCGTTCAGAACAAAAATATGGGTGTGTTAATAAATCCATTAGAAAAAAAATTAACAAAAAAGCAGCCGACTTGAAAAACACTATTCCAAAACAATAGATATATTCATCATCATAATCATCATCAATTTAGCTGGAAAACGTCCATTGCTGGACAAAGGCCTCCACCAAAAGATCTCCATGACGATCAATCCTGCGCTGCCCTCATCCAACCTACTCCGACGATCTAAAAAATATACAATGTCGCATTGGACACTGGAAAACACTGGAAGCACCAGATTTCAAATAAAAAAAGAATTATCAAAATCGGTTCACCTAGTCGAAAGTTCTGGGGAAACAAACATAAAAAAAACATATTCCGGCGAAATGAGAACCTCCTTTATTTTTTTAAGTCAGTTAAAAATCATAGAAATCTAAATAAGAGGGTGATAGAAATGTTATAAGTACTTATTCGTTGCGAGATGACTGTCTCGTACATATACATAGATTAAATTGCTGCTAACGTTTGCATTGCTCAGATATTAAGCGAACTTTTTTTATAATAGTGAGGGACAAATAAGCATACGGGTCACCTAATGGTAAGTGATCACCGCAGCACATACTCTTTTGTAAGACCAGAGGAATCACAAGAGCGTTGCCGATCTTCCAGTTATTTTTTCCTAAATGTTATCCAAACCACAATTATGTCCACCCGAATTGATGGGTTTAACAAAATTATAAAAAAAAAACCACATGAAAGTGTCACCATCCTACAGTGTATCAGTCTTTAGTTACACTTTATAGAAATTAGCGGTAGGTACATAGGTTTAATAATAATTGAGTGCAAGAGTGCCGATTGAGGTCCTTCTCGGCAATGCTATTTCTAAGCCACCCCGCCCGGCCCCCGCGTATACTCGAGGTCTATACAATAGACTTTGCTATTGTTAAGGTAAGACAATAATGACTATATTTGCAACGCAGAGCTGTTAGTCTAATAGTTTGTGAACGTCTTGATCACTTGGTGCTGCGTAAATAAGTCGCCTAGTTGTATATCTTCTGCTGAATTCATTACGGAAATTGCCCCGAAGAATGACCAAATCACTGCCGTCTAATTTCACCTTCTTAACACATGCTAAAAACTTTGTGATTATAGCTACCGACTGAATGCACTGTACTGTTCCTCCATACTATAAAAGTACCTATCTATATTGGAATCGACTTCTTTATGCCTTACCTTCAAAAGAATCCGCATGATCACTTAAAAGGCCGACAACGCTCCTGTGGTTCCTCTGGTTAACATTTAATGAGACATGATTGTCCACTTTTTGCATAAAAAGTTAACTATAATGTTGAGTTTAACGACTCCAATTTTTCCCGTATGTTTTGGTGTGATTTTCATCACTCCAAAAGTGACGAAAACGATATGTTCAATAAGTATTGTTTTCGCACTAGAATCATAGATGGCGCTAGGCTCTACTTGGGTCGCGTTTACACTAGTTAATACTTAATATAAGATAAGAGGAAGTCTATTTGTTTTTAAAGAGCTTTTGCAACACTTGGAGTTTAGATATATATATATATATATACAGTGTACTTGAGTGTTAGTAAAGTGGTTAGTAATTTAGTAATGGTGAGTGTTCTTATTTGTACTTGATCCCGATCAAACGAATTTGTACATGGTGCCGTAACCCGGGATAATGAACTTGGACTTGTAAACCGTGAGTAAATAGACATAGTGCAGAGAAGTGAAATATCAAGATATAAATTAGACTTGTGAATATTGCTGGCTTCTTGTGAACTTAGAATATTTGTGCATTTATTTACATTGACTTAGAAAATATTGCTTGTGCCATAGACTTGTAAACTTTTTGCTTCTATAAAACAATAACTTAGAACTGTTTTGCTTAACTAGTTTATTAAACATTGAAATATTTACTGTTCTGACGTAAAA
>CATIXN010000001.1:22038627-22076122 GCA_949711725.1 Leptidea reali
CCAGTTTTCAAAACATAAGTCTTTTCATACAGCACTACCACAGATTATCAAATCCTCAACAAGTACTTGCGCTTTGTGTAACGGTTCACATTACATATATCACTGCCAAAAGTTTATCCAAAAACCAATACAAGAGAGAATCGATTTCGTACAACACAAACGACTGTGTTTTAACTGTATGTGTCCAAATCATATAGTGAACAAATGTCGTCAAATCACAAGCTGCAGAAAGTGTGTCAAGAAACATCACACGATGTTACACATTGAGAAAGACGGGTCGATACACAAGGAGGATAATAATAGTGAAGGAGAACTACATAATGAAACGAGAGTAATCGCTAACTTTTCACAAGGATTACAAAGCCATAATGTACTGTTAGCTACAGCTGTTATTAACGCTAACATCATTGCTTCCAGGAGAACTGTACCCATTCAGAAGCACATAGTTGACTATGTGCTTCTGAATGGGTACAGTTGAATCAATTGCAGTTAGCTGACCCAGGTTATGCAACACCAGGCAAAATAGACATTCTTTTAGGCGCAGACGTATACAGTGAGATTTTACACAACAAAATGATGAAACACCCAGAGGGCAATTTAATTGCACAACATACGGCTTTCGGATGGATACTGTCTGGACGAGTACCAAGAGATGCAACACACAAAGAGAAAATAATAAATATGCACATACAAATGAGTAGTGATGATATATTGAAAAAAAATTGGGAAGTCGAAGCTGAACCCGATTTAATCCAGAAGAAATTTACCGTAGAAGAAGAGATGTGTGAGAAATATTACGAAAAAACTACAACTAGAAATGAAAAAGGAAAATGTATAGTACGATTACCTTTTAAAGTCGAAAATACTCAATGTCAATACGGAAATACAAGAAAAATAGCGGAGAGAAAACTATTATACCTAGAGAAATGATTAGAAAAAGATATTAAGTTGAGAACTGAATACGAGAAAGTAATGAACGAATATCTTACCTTAAACCACATGGAATTAGTTCCACTCGACGACTTAGACAATCCACGAGCTATCTACCTTCCCCACCACGCGGTTGTTAGAAATGATAAAGAGACGACGAAAGTACGCATAGTGATGAATGCCTCTTCTAAAGGAAATAACGGCATTTCACTCAATGATGAGTTGGCAACTGTACCTAAAATTCAGCAGAATCTAAGACACATTTTAATGCGCTGGCGTACACATCCAATCTGTATAACAGCAGACATTGTAAAAATGTATAGAAATGTGCTTGTCCATACAGATGATGCCAATTTCCAACGTATTTTATGGAGGTCAAACACTGATATGCCAATACAGCATTTCAGATTACGAACACTTACTTTCGGAACTGCTTGTGCTCCATACCTAGCAATTAAAAGTTTACAGAGACTCGCTGATGAAGAGAAGACAAAGTATCCAATTGCAGCAGAAATAACAAAAAAAGACTACTATGTCGACGATTTAATGACTGGCTGTGACACTGAGAACGAGGCTATAAACATATACAAAGAAATGAATTTACTAATGAACAGTGGAGACTTTCAGTTACAGAAGTGGAGTAGCAATAATAAAAGGTTATTAGAATACATAACACGAGACACGCTCAAAGAAGAAACATTAATACCAATTATCAAAAGTGATCACATGTTGAAGGTGTTAGGAATTTGTTGGAATAGAAAAACAGACAGTTTCGAATATACTATTAACTTACCTGAGATAAAAGGAAATATAACGAAGCGACAAATGTTGTCAGACATCGCCAGACTATATGATCCCTTAGGTTGGATTGCTCCCATTATTATAAGAGCCAAGATTATGATACAAAAAGTTTGGAAAGCACAAATAGGATGGGACGATGAATTACCCGAAGATATATTAGTTGAGTGGTTGAGATATAAACAAGAGTTAATGGAAACAAACGCAATAACTATTCCAAGATGGTTAAATTGTACAAAAGGATGCAAACTGGAATTACACGTTTTTTGCGATGCATCTACTTCTGCTTACGCGGCCGTAGTATATCTTCGAGTCATAACTCAAAATTACCAAGTATACTCATCCATTGTGTCAGCCAAAACAAAAGTTGCTCCAATTGAAAAGGAACTTACGGTGCCTAGACTGGAATTATGTGGCGCAGTTTTAGCATCCAAATTACTATCTGAGACGGCTCAAGTAATGAATATTCCTAAAGAACAACTTTATGCGTGGACAGATTCAACAATTGTACTGGCGTGGCTGAAAGGAGGTGCTTCTCGATGGTCTACATTTGTGAGTAATAGAGTATCGGAGATATTAACCATTTTAGACTTGCAATGGGATCATGTAACGTCAGATATGAATCCTGCAGATTGTGCCTCACGTGGATTACTACCTTCAGAACTACTACAGCATACTTTATGGTGGCATGGACCAAACTGGATTTACAATCTAAACCTGAAAAATAAACAGACTGAGATACCTGAAACAGAAGAAGAGCAAAAAATTAAAGCAATGACAATAATACAAGACAAAATTGAAGAATTTGAGTGGACTAAGTTTTCCAATTTAAACCGAATGTTGAGAGTGATGTCATATTGCAAAAGAATTTTATACTGGCTTAAAACTAAAGAAGAACGGGTTAAGTTATCTAAATACATTACTACTCAAGAAATGAATGAGGTATCGCAGATGTGTATAAAACAAGCACAAGAGTTTCATTTTGGTGATGATATGAAGTTTTTGAAAAATAAGGGGTGTATCCCCAAAAAGAGTAAGCTTCACACTCTTTATCCGATTTTGGATAAAAACGGCATACTAAGAGTGGGTGGTCGAATTGAACAAGCTAATTTGAGTCATGATGAACGTCATCCAATCATTATACCGTGTAAGAGTCATCTTACGCAGTTATTAATAAAGGATGCGCATAACAAAACCTTTCATGGTGGACCTCAGATCATTCTAAACTTTATTCGTTCAAAATATTGGATTATACGTGGTAGACAAGAAGTCAAAAAGTATTACAGGGCATGCATCACTTGTAAAAGATATTCAAACACCAACAGTACGAAGTTAATGGGTCAACTTCCAAAAGTAAGGCTAACGCCTAGCAAGCCTTTTAACTCATCAGGCGTTGACTATGCGGGACCTATCAACATCAGATTCTCACCTGGTCTCGGCTCGAAATCGTATAAAGGATACATATGCCTATTTATATGTATGGTGACGAGGGCTATGCATATTGAAGCTGTAACAGACTTAACATCAAAAGGCTTTCTTGCGGCGTTTAAACGCTTTACATCGAGAAGAGGTCATTGCCAAGATATATACAGTGACAATGGCACTAATTTTGTTGGTGCTGACAAATTATTACGAGACATGTTTAACAGTACCAAATCAAAATTCACTCAAGACATTGCCGAAGCACTTACACTCAAAAATACAAACTGGCACTTCATTCCCCCACAAGCACCGAACTTTGGTGGATTATGGGAAGCCGGAGTACGTTCTGTTAAAACACATCTGAGAAAAGTTATTGGTGATAGTACACTAACCTATGAAGAGTTATCTACAGTATTAGCCGAAGTTGAAGCATGTGTTAACTCGCGTCCATTGACTATTGTAAGCAACGATCCTAACGACCCACTGCCCTTGACACCAGGCCATTTTTTAGTAGGCGAAGCCTTGTTAAATGTCGTAAACAAAGATTATGATATTGTTAATCTTTCGGACAGATGGCAAATATGTAACAGAATGGTTAGACATTTTTGGTCTCGATGGAGTACTGAATATTTAGCGACTCTTAACAATAGATATAAATGGTCAACTCGTAAAGTTGAACCTAAGGAAGGTGACATTGTAATTATAAAGGAGGATAATTTACCTCCAGCCAAATGGCTACTAGGCAAAATTGTAAAAATACATCCAGGTATAGATAATATAGTAAGGGTTGTAACAATTGATACACAAAGGGGAATGTTCAAACGGCCTTGCAATAAACTATGTTTTCTACCAACAGATGGGTCTATTTAGTAGTAGATTAAACATTATGGTATTTTTTTTATTTGTTATAAATATCACTTTGTTTTAGTTTGTAATCATACTTATGTTATTAGCACGGTGGGCGGTATAATATTATATTCCGAGATTAATACTTATTTTATGTTATTATGTTGAGTGAACATTAACTTTATTAGTGAAGTAAAGCAGTGTATAACTTTAATTTAGAGATTTTTTTTTACTAATTGTATTGAAGAACAAAGTTCTTGGTGGGCGGAATGTTCAATAAGTATTGTTTTCGCACTACAATCATAGATGGCGCTAGGCTCTACTTGGGTCGCGTTTACACTAGTTAATACTTAGTTAATGTTAAAGCGTTATTATTCAAAGCATTCTGCCAGTCTTTTTACTCGAGCAGCTTGTGGGTGTCATATTCGCGCGGGGCTTATAGCGTTCTACGTGTCACATATAATAATGCGTTTAGGAGGCTGGTAGGGCTGCCGTGGCGTTGTAGCGCTTCTGGAATGTTTGCTGAGGCATGTGTGGACGGTTTCCATGCCATAATGCGCAAAAAAGCGGTCTCCATGTTGCAGCGTCTACGTGTAAGCAGTAACAGCATCCTAAAGATGATTGCTGCCAGAGCTGACTGTTCCTTCCAGAAACACTGGATTCAGTTAGCTCTAGGTTTATAAATATATTTCACTAATAATACTAACGTAGTTCATAATAAATATTGTTACTAATACATTTACTAATATATATGGAGATGTCTCTGAATTAAATAAATAAATAAATACTTGGAGTTTAGAGATATATATATATATATATACAGTGTACTTGAGTGTTAATAAAGTGGTTAGTAATTCAGTAATGGTGAGTGTTCATATTTGTGCTTGATCCCGAACAAACGAATTTGTACAGATATTTTACGAAATTTTACTTATATGTTATGAAAACACTTATATTTAAAAATATTTATTTATTTATTTATAATAGACACACCAACAAGCTATTCTAAACTAAACAAAAATAAGAAAAATATAAAACGAACATTATGAACAGAATAGCTTTCTTACAGGTATGTACAGCTCTGTTGTATTATTAAAGATAATGTTAGTACAAAAAAAGCAAAGTAATTTAAAGATTAATAAATGTTAAAAATACAAATTATTTCTTATGTTGAATATGAGTAAAGCGAACAGACCATATATATAATTAAAAACTATTATAAATAACATTGTTGCAAAGTCTTTTAAATTGTAGCACCGACATCCCAAACATATCCATGGAGTCAAAATTATTATTAAGGAGCTCATTAAATGATCTTATAGAGCGCTGCAGTGGAGAGTGAAGACCAATATTAGTTCTCGGAATAGCAAGATGAAAGAATTCACGATTAATAAGCCTTACACCGGGGCGGGGTATATTGAAATCAATTTGTCGTAATATTTCTGGGGCACTAACAATACCATTACATAATTTAAATAAAAATAGCAAATCTTGAATACGACGACGATTTTCGAGAGATTTTAATTTATAAATATTTAGCCTGTGGCTGTATCATAAACATGAACCGCTATGTTTTGTGTCTTTGTATACCAGAAATCGAGTAAAAGACCATTGTATTTTTTCCAACCTATCAACATGAATTTTGTAAAAAGGGTCCCAAATCACACAAGCATATTCCAAATGCGACCGAACAAATGCATTGTATAAACACATGACAGAATTAATCTGTTTAAAATCTTTTGAAGTACGCTTAATAAACCCAACCATTTTCGTCGCCTTTCCAACAACTTCATCTATATGTGGTTTGAATGAAAGTCTAGTGTCAATTAAAATTCCTAGATCTCTGGCAGTATTTACTTCATTGATGGCAAGGTCATTAACAAAATATGTTGTGGATATTACATTTTTTTTCCGCGTGATTTTAATATGAACACATTTATGAGCGTTGAGGATCATTTTGTTACTTCTGACCCAGTCACTAACAGCGTAAAGATCTTCTTGTAACAACGCTCCATCATTATGCGACTTAATTAATCTGTACAACTTTAAATCATCAGCATACAGTAGCGCCTTGCTATGCTTCACAACCGATATTACGTCATTAATAAAAACGACAAACAGCAAAGGCCCTAAGAGAGAACCTTGGGGAACGCCAGAAAATGTGGTGTAACACGAGGAGGTATAACCATTCGTGATGACTCTTTGAGACCTACCACTTAGGTATGACTTAAACCAAGATAATAGCGGGTTAGAGATACCGTAGTTGAAAAGCTTAGTCAGGAGTAGGTTATGGTCGACTTTATCAAACGCACTACTGAGATCCGTGTAAATGACATCTGTTTGAATACCACTGTCGACGCTTTCAGCTAGGTTATTAACATAACTCATAAGATTTGTCACAGTAGATTTGCCACCAACAAAACCATGCTGAGTGTTAGAAATAAGTTCTTTAAAATGACAAATCATAAATTTATGTAGAATTATTTCAAAGACTTTCGGAAATATAGATAATAGAGAAATGAGGCGATAATTAAAAACATCAGATTTATCTCCTTTCTTAAATATTGGTACGACATTAGCTATATTTTTCTTTTTCGCCACACGAAGCCCAACAGGCAATAGATATTATAAATGCTGATCTTCATGAAATATTCATGTGGTCTGAAAAAAACTCACTGATTTTAAACCCGAATAAAACAAAATTTATGATCTTCGGCAATTGTAACGGCTTAGAGTTAATTAATGAATTCAATGTAAGACTACTCATTAATGATAAGGATATCGAACGCGTACAAGAAGTTCGCAGTCTTGGGTTGATAATGGACGAATCCTTAAGATTTGAGAAGCATATAAATAAAGTCATTTCCAACAGTTTTTATAGATTAAAAGTTTTGTACCAAATTAGACCATTTATAACCACAGAATTGCGCATACGTCTTTGAGGCTCTTGTTCTATCCAAGTTTAACTATACCGATACAGTGTATGGTCCGAGGCTGCTTGGCAGAACAAGAAAGTCAATACAAAGCGTACAAAATGCATGTGCTCGTTTTTGCTGGGACATACCGGCCCGACAACACATTTCTCCATACCTCAAAGAAGCAAATATTTTAAATATGGATGCTCGTAGACGACTTCATTTAGCCACGCTTCTTTTTGGTATTATTAAGACAAAAACGCCAAAATATTTATATAGTAAATTGGAATGGCTAGGTCAGCGCAGCCAGTTAAATTTTGAAACAAGGTTCGCATTCAATGTCCTGTCAGTCCCACTCCATCATGCCGCCTCTTTTAGAGGAAGTTTTAGGTACAGTGCCACCAAGTGCTGGAATGATATACCACCACCGTTTCGCAATCTGAAGACTGTTGGAAGTTTCCAGAAAAAAGTTAAAAATCTCATCCTTACGTCTATTTGAATTATTAAGTATCTGCTTACAAATTATGTGCATAAGTCCTACATTATAAGATTTATCTTATTAATAATACATAATGGGATCGAAGTTTTAGTTTGTTTCTGCAAATATTTCTAAAATTGCTGTTATTTTAATATTTATGTATGTATGTATGTATATTTATGTAATATTCTGAACAAGTAGAAGCTAATTTCAAATTATCATCTTTAAAAATAATTTTATGGAACCTTTAATAAAACTAAATTTATTTTTTAACATTAATAGTTACTCAATGGGTCACCTGGGGGCCTGAAAATCAGCGCTGTGTTGGTATTATTCCAATGCAGCATGACGCTGAGTCAGTTCCTTTTGATAACAATAAATGCTACACAGTACTTTTAAATTAAGATAATCACTATAATATTATGCATACATTTGTTTAATTTTTTTTTTATCATTTGTATATTTTTATGCTAAGTATAAGTTTTTAATTATTATTTTTTTACCTCTAAGTCTTTCTTAGTTGTATTATTCTGTGTAGTTTGTGTTTGTTATTAATAAAGTTTTCATTCATTCATTCATTCATTCATAATTTCCACTTAGTGGGAAAAGAAGATGTTAATAAGGAATGTGAAAATATAATTTTTAGTGGAAGGGCTAGTTGTTTTGCACATTTCTTTATGAATATTGGTGGCATACCGTCAGGGCCAGCCCCCTTTGAAGGATCGAGAGACAAAAGGGTTTTAATAATCACGTGTTCATTGATATATATATAACTCAAAGTGGAGTGCCCGTGAGCTGTATTTACACAATCATAAGAGACATTAATAGGGGTACCTTGATAAAGGGAGGAGAAATAACCAGCGAATAGGTTTACTATATCTTCACCTGTGTCAGCCGTCATATTATTGTAACTCATTTTGCTGGGAAGCGATGATGAAGAGCTCTTACGATTTTTGACAAATGACCAAAATCTACGAGGATTACCATGAATACCACTCTCAATATCCCTAATGTATTGTTTGTAACAAGTAGGCATTAGCTTATCAACTCGGTCTTTAAGAATTTTGTATTCAAACAGATCTCTTGGATTTTTATATTTTTTAAATCGTTTTCTTAATTTTTCCTTTTCGTTTAACATACGAATAAGGGGCTTAGAGAACCAGATGGGAAATTTATAATTCTTATGAATCGACTTAGGTACAGTCTTTTCTATAATATTCTGAATAGATTTGTAGAATTTATCCACCATCGTATTGGTATTATCACAATTCTCCAGTTCAGTTTGCCAGTCTACTTTGTCTAATTCAGTAATTACGTAATCATAGTCTGCCTTCCGGAAGCTATAGGTAGCGAAAGGAACTGCTTTTAGGTTCGAGTGGCAGACTATATCAAAATTTATAAGTAGAGGTGGGTGATGTATATCAATTTTTGATAAAGGACAACTTCTTCAAGGATCTTCTGGACAACTAACTTTACCCCCCTTAAAATTACAGAGAATTAGGTCAAGAATTCGATCGTTAAAGTTTTTAATGTGATTAATTTGCATTAGATTATTTTCTGATAAGAAGTCAACAAAACTGTAACCTATGTTGCTATCATAGTTAGAAGGAATTAATTGCGGATATGTTTCGGAGTCGGTGCTCATAGACCATTTCAAAAAGCTAAGATTAAAGTCCCCAACTACAATAGTTTTATTATTAGAAAAGTTTAAAACATTAGAAACACCGTCGAGAAAGTTATCCAATTGTGGTAAAGTTAAGGGAGGCGGTAAATATACACCACAGATGTTTATAAATCTTGAATTTGTATCAGTTCTAACTTTCAATGTAATCCAAAGGTCCTCGTTGTCACTTTCCCAAGAAATTTGCCTATATGATGGTATTGATTTGGAAACTGCTATCAAAACCCCGCCGCCATCCTCACGATTTGATTGCGTTTTATTGCGGTCACGTCTGTATATATTGTAATAGGAATTCAATATCTCGCCATCAGAAATAGAATCGTTTAACCATGTTTCCGTTGCAATAATCACGTACACGACGGAGCTACTGAACCGATTTTGATGAAATTTGGTACAGCGATAGACTTGAGCTTGGGAAAGGACAAAGGCTACATTTTATCCCGGTAAAAATCCATGGTTCCTGCGGGATTTGTGAAATACTGAAGTTCACGTCGATAGCTACAGCTATATATATAGCTAAACAGTAGGTTTAGTTTGCCAGAGCAATCTTCCTCGAAATAGGATACATATAATATGTTGGGAACGGGAGCGAAAACGGGAACCGGACCTGGAATAGGACATGCGATAATCGTCAATTACAAACTTGTTTATTATCTTAAAAAAACCTTATATACGCGGACGAAGTATTATATTAAAATAACTATGGACTATGTCATCATATTCTCTTCCTACCATTAACATTAAAAAAATTGCACATTAGCATTGCTCTATAGGTAACAGAAGCTTTATTATCTTATAGTTATTTACCAATGGGAGGCTCCTTTCCACAGGATGCCGGCTAGATTATGGGTACCACAACGGCGCCTATTTCTGCCGTGAAGCAGTGATGTGTAAACATTACTGTGTTTCGGGATGAAAGGCGCCGTAGCTTGTGCCGTTCAGGATTTTTGGGTTTTTCAAGAATCCTGAGCGGCACTGCATTGTAATGGGCAGGGCGTATCAATTACCATCAGCTGAACGGCCTGCTCGTCTCGTGCTTTATTTTCTTAAAAAACATAGTTACCGCCCACAACTTCGTTCACGTCGAATTCTTAAATATACCGTGATAAAATATACCGGAAATCCTTTTCTGTGTACCCTCAATGGTTATGGTTTGTAGAGCAGCTTAGTAGTTAGTTCAATGCAGCCCTGTTTCACTGCGACCAATGTTATCTATTGTGATAGCTCGGGTACAAAATTGAGCACAATTTTGTGCCTCATTCCGTACCCCGGCATGTGTGTACGTTAGGGAGAATATCTGCTGTCGCCGTCTCGGCAATTTTGAGGGTAGGGACCTGTCTCCTCTCTGGCTCCGCGTAGATTTAGTGGACCGCGTCCGCATCTATGCGTGCGTCTACAGGTCCCATAGTGGTAACGCAGAAACTGATCACCTCATGGGCGGCGTTCAAACGGCAATTGACGACGTGCTTGCACAGACCCCCTCCACAGAAACCGTAGTCTTGGTGATTTCAATGGGCACAATGCCGAATGGCTTGGATCACGTACCACAGACTACGCAGGGCGATCTGTGCATAATTTTGCATTGGCGTATGGTCTGTCCCAATTGGTTGAGTCGCCAACGCGGCCCCCGGATGTGGATAGCCACATGCCGTCCTTATCAGATCTTCTGCTGACTACACATCCCGATGGTTACCAGGTCTTTGTCGACGCCCCTCTCGGAACGTCCGAGCATTGCCTGGTCGGAGTGTAGTGCCCACCCGACGCCAACGTCGCAGACCACCAGCGACCCGCCGCGTTTGGCACTACAAGTCAGCAGATTGGGATAGGTTGCGTTCCTTTTTTGCATCCTACCCTTGGGGCACAGTTTGTTTCCCTTCGCATGATCCTAGTGCCTGCGCCGTTGCAGTAGCCGATGTGATACTGCAGGGCATGTATATTTTTATACCAATCTCTGTAGTACCGATCGGTGGCAGATCACAGCCCTGGTTCGATGCGTCAGTTAAAGCAGCATCTGACTGCAAAAAATAGGCGTATCGAACTTGGGTTGCGGCGCTGGGCACAAAGGATCCGAACTGCAAAGTTCTTAAGAGGAAATATAACCGTACCTCCAGATTTTTTAAGCTGCAAGTCGCCCGTGCGAAGTCAAAGCACGTCGTCAAAATCGGCGAGCAGCTGTCCAGTTACGCGACCGGAACACGCAAGTTCTGGTCGTTGTCGAAAGCTGCTCTCGGTAACTTCAACCAGCCGTCCATGCCACCGTTGCACATGAGGAACGACACCCTGGCCCATACGGCAAAAGAGAAAGCCGATCTCCTGTGCGCTCTTTTCGCCTCCAACTCGACTCTTGACGACAACGGAAAAACACCGCCGACCATCCCGCGGTGTCAAGAGCTCTATGCCTGAAGTACAGTTCAGACAGAAAACTGTTAGGCGAGCTCTATTTTCGTTGAACGTCAGGAAGTCGAGCGGGCCAGATGGCATTTCTCCAATCGTGCTTAGAACGTGTGCCCCTGAGTTGACGCCGGTGCTAACACGTTTATTCCAGCACTCTTATTGCAAAGGCGTAGTCCCTGACTCATGGAAGTCAGCCCTTGTCCATCCGATCCAAAAAAAAGGAGACAGTTCGGATCCGGCAAACTACAGGCCTATTGCTATAACCTCCCTGCTCTCCAAAATCATGGAGAGCATAATTAGCCGCCAACTTCTGGTATACCTAGAGGGTCACCAGTTGATCAACGAACGACAATACGGCTTTCGCCATGGTCGGTAGGCAGGTGATCTTCTGGTATACCTAACACATAGATGGGCAGCGGCTATTGAAAGCAAGGGGGAAGGCCTGGCAGTTAGCCTGTATTTAGCGAAGGCCTATGATCGTGTATGGCACAAGGCGCTCCTCTCAAAACTTCCATCATTTGGGCTTCCCGAGAGCTTATGCAAGTGGACCTCCAGCTTCCTCACTGGGCGCAGCATACAAGTCGTTGTCGACGGTTTTTACTCGAATCCCAAGCCCGTGAACGCTGGAGTGCCCCAAGGCTGTGTGCTATCTCCCACGCTGTTTCTTCTGCATATCAACGATATGTTGGACACCTCCAACATACATTGCTATGCAGACGCCAGCACTGGTGATGCCGTATACACGGGCCATGCAGGTCTCTCTCGGGAATACGTCGACCAGTGCTGGGAGAAACTTGTGTCTTCTATCGAGTCCTCTCTCGAGAAGGTCGCGGAATGAGGTAAATTGAACCTTGTCCAATTTAACCCCCAGAAGACTCAAGTTTGCGCGTTTTTCACTAAAAAAACCCCATTTGTCGTATCACCGCTCTTCGATAACACTTCTCTTAAAGCCTCGCCTAGTCGGAATACTGGGTCTCGAAATCTCGAGCGAATGCCAATTCCGTGGCCATCTGGAGGGCAAAGCCAAATTGGCTTCGAAGCTGGGCGTCATCAATAGAGCACGGCAATACTTCAAACCGGCCCATATTCTAGCGCTCTACAAAGCGCAGGTCCGGCCACACATGGAGTATTGCTGTCATACAAATTATTTAAGTCTTCTTTAGGGTTAATTCCGCCAATACCTGTTTCAATACCGCCAATGCCAAAATCTGGCCTCTCAAATTTTGGCGAGACAACACGTCCTGAGGATGCCTCGTGTAGAGGCGAAACACGTGTCGAATTGTTTTAAAAACAGATATTGGCGGAATTAACACTAAAGAAGACTTAAATAATTTATATAATTATGGATTTCCGCAAAGTAACGCCTGATTCAATAAATTTTATTGCTGTCATCTCTGGTCTGGCGCACCCCAGTATCAGCTCGATCCATTTGACCGCGTGCAACGCAGAGTAGCTCGAATTGTCGGGGACCCAGTGTTCTGTGAACGGCTGGATCACTTGGCGTTGCGTAGAGACGTCGCTTCATTGTGTGTCTTCGCATTTATCACGGGGAGTGTTCCGTAGAGCTGTTCAACCTGATTCCTGCCGCCGAATTCCACCTTCGCACGACACGCCACAAATTAGGATATCATCCCCACCATCTGGATGTGTGGCGGTCCTCCACAGTGCGGTTTTCAAGGAGCTTTCTTCCACGTAATACAAAGCTGTGGAATGAGCTTCCATGTGCGGTGTTTCCAGGACGATACGACATGGGTACCTTCAAAAAAAGCGCGAACACCTCCCTTAAAGGCCGGCAACGCTCGTGTGATTTCTCTGGCGTTGCAAGAGAATGTGGGCGGCGGTGATCACTTAACACCAGGTGACCCGTACGCTCGTTTGTCCTCCTATTCCATAAAAAAAAAAGTATATCAAGTGAATTGGAGGCCCCATTTGGGAACGTAGGAAAGTAGCATCGCCTTAGATGCTACATTTCTGGGATGCACATCTCTCTTACGGTCGTTGCCAATATATTATCTACAGATAGCGATAAATTACTACCTTCTAGTGTCAGTAACTAACTGTCAATATTCTGAAGCTGTCCCAATATACCCGATAACTCATTCTTATCGCCTTTTGTTGGGACGCGTGAATTGCCATTTCCATACAAACTTCTATCGCTGGTAAGCTATACGTCGTCCCATTGACAGACAGCGTGTACGGATAAGGTGAGTTACCGTCGATAAGTTTATTGGGACAGAAAAGTCAACGATAGTTACGATTTTTATCTCAAGTAAGATGTAGACTGAATATTGGGAACGACCGTTAGTGAATGTCAAAAATAACCTTAATTAATAAAATAAAAAGTTGGTGAAGATTGCTTAAATAAAATAGAATGCAGCACGCAGGGTCTGTCTGTCAGAGTTACAGCTATATCCGCTGCTCCAATAGAATACTATTATGATATTGACAATCTTACATCAAGATGATGACATTTCGATTGGAAGGAAATAGTTTCAAGCTTTTTGAAAGTGATTATAAAGTAACTTCTGGAATTAATTCCACAAATAAAATTTGAAAAAAATTTATAACGGAGCATGTGATGGACTCGAACTCGCGACCTCTCGAGAGGTCTACGAACTGAGCCAACCGTTTGAGTGACGTATCCTTGATAAATTTTGTATGTCTTGTTCAACTCTCAGGTTGTGGTTTCATCTACAGAATCAACTTTATAGGTGGTACGAGCTCAACCCCAATTGTTTAGATTTGAAAGAGGGACATCACAATTCAATTTTATAATATGCAAATATGTATAACTACATAGTTAACAAGAACGATATTATTGATTGGCAGAACTATAATCCTATTAGCACAAATTCAAATACGTGTGTTTGTTTGTTTGCCCCACTTTCACGCCATAGTTAAATACTCAACCGATAATCATGAAATTTTCCACAAACATTATAATGGACAATGGAAGACGATACATTCTTTATCGAAATTTTAAGAGTCCCCGAGGGAGCACAATACGAATTTAATGCGAATGAAGTCAGGTTGAAGCCTGTTAAAGATATATCAAATCATTTGATTATGCTGACCACACAGCTAAAGTTTCGGGCAAGACTTCGTGGTTAAATATGCTGAGTTAGGGTTAGGTTAGTTAGGTTAGTTATAAATTCTGTAAGAGGACAGACCTTCTCCGATTTGTAAACTGTAAAGCTTATAGAATTTTACTAGAAAGAGTAAAACAATTTTTTTTTATTTGAAACGTAGACTTAAATATTATATATAAGTGAATATAATTTGTTTATGTTATTTTTTTTATAAAAATAAGGGACGAGTCGAGCAGGACGTTCAGCTGATGGTAATGGGTACGCCCTACCCATTACAATGCAGTGCCGGTTAAGATTATTGTAAAAACCCTAAAATTCTTAGCGGCACTACAACTGCGCTCGTCACCTTGAGACATAAGATGTTATGTCTCGCTTGCCTAGTAATTTCACTAGCTACGGTGTCCTTCAGACCGAAACACAGTAATGCTTACACATTACTGCTTCACGGCAGAAATAGGCGCCGTAGTGGTGCCCATAATCTAGCCGGCATCCGGTGCAATGAGCCTCCCACTGTTAGACACTGATCCCAACTCAGCATGTTTCTAGTTTGAAAACCAGCGCTGATCTTTCGCTGAGCCATTAGCTAAAGATATCAAATAAAATAAAAACTTATATTAGCTTAAAAACTTTATTTTGCTCCATTTTGGCTAGTCGCCATTTTGTATTTTATCTGCACATCTCGGATCTTCATAATCTATGTTTGCCTAGTCCAACCAGTAAGCACAATACCTAAATTGTTCAAAGTTTCACAAGATTTTCAAGATTGATAAAATAATGCTCAATTGAAATCTAAGAATATATAATAATCATAATAATAATCGAATCTAAGTTTGTTTGTTACCCTTTTACGCCAGAGCTACTGAACCGATATTGTTGAAATTTGGTACGATAGACTAGAACTTGGGAAAGGAAGTTGAGTTGATGAGATAAATAAAAAAGCTATAAAAGATAATACATCTTTGATTGGCGATTGTTTCTACAAATCAACCAGTTTATATGTTTTCGCTCGATAGATTCTTATCACTCCGCTTTACGACATTCGCTATACTATAATAGCACTCGACCCATGATGGAGATACCAGAATTCTAGAAGTTGGATAATGCGTCTTTAATTTGGTAAAGCCATCTTGTTAGAGAGCGACCGCGCGATCTTTTCCCTTCAGTAAGTACAGCTATACTCGTACAAGTCAAAAAATAAAATATGTCTCGCAAGGTACGGGGGTGCTGTTCAATTAACAAAGTTTAAGGTCAGGAATTTGTTAAACTTAAAGAGAGAGCTGTACTAAGGAATAACGGAACTAAGTAGTTAAGTTTTTTTATAATTAAAGAAATGGTAAGGTATATATAAATATATAAAAAGAAGAAAGAATAGAAGAAGAAGAAATAGAAAAACGAAAACTAAGAAGAATAAAGTGAGATTATTTTTAAACTAATTGATTAAAATATTGTTACTCTGTTACTGGTCTAAGCAAAAGTTTGAAGAAAATTCGCTCAAAAACGACTTAGAATCTTAACATAGTTTTGGAATTGGGAAAAATAATTTGAAATAGTAAGTAATAAATAAGTAATTCGTACATAAATCGCTTGCGTAGGCGTATATTTCCGAAACATGTATTGTGTAGTTTGGAAAGAGCACAGGTACAAATATTAAATTATTCATGCGTACTTAGGGAGTTTTCCGATTTTCCTAATGTAGGCGTCACTTTATTAACAGTATCCATTCATCAGGAAAGAGGCCTTGTGTAGCTAAATATAATTCATGATAATAAATAAAAATCTGTACCAAATATTGACAACTAAATATGTTATTGTGCTTGAAAAATATGGACGAGTATTTGTAATCCCATTAGGGCTGTTATAAACAGCTGGAGCTGGAAACAATATAATTTATTCCTATTGGTATTTGTCGGAATTCAAACAATTTCATTTTGAATACTAAATACACAGCGAAATAATGTGTGCTCAAAAAAATATTATACTTTTCGTCTATAATACTGTTCGTCATAATTATATATATTTATTAATCAAAAACAAGTTTTACAGGAGGTTTAAAGCAATAAAAACCACCGAGGTTTGTACAATTGCTAAATTTAGTCTACACCAACAGAGTTAAATTAACAAAAGAAAAAATAATTCACAATCGTTAGGAACTTAGCTATACAGATAATACTTATAACTATACAAATAAAAGTACTTTATACTAATAATAGTTGAGCACGATAAGTTGATCGGTGGTCAGTCAAGTCTTAAAAAGTATTTTTTTAAATTCTGTGTTAAATAAGTCTCAGTCAACGAGTCGGTCAAGTCACTTGGCAGTTTATTAATTAGTCTAGGTACCATATAAGCTGTTGTTCTTTCACCGAACGCATTGGATGCCCGAATATTTACACAGTAAGAAAAAATTCGATAGTGGCTTTGTTGGGGCACATGACATTTATTTGATGTTGAAACATCCCAGCGAGTCGCTTTAAGGCTTAAATATTGAAATTAAAACGAAATGGACTTCGTTCAGAACAAAAATATGGGTGAGTTAATTAATCCATTAGAAAAAATTTATAACAAAAAAGTTATATTTTAAGTGAATCTGAAATACACTCACTTATAGTTTGTCTAAATTTGTGTAGATCTACTAAATTTTGCAATGCAGCAATGAACGTAAGCGCATTGCAATTTTGACCGACTTCAAAAAAGGAGGAGGTTCTCAATTCGTCGGTATGTTTTTTTTTTCGGATCTTTCCTTAGAACCTTTTTTTACCTCAGAACTTTCGACTGGGTAAACCGATTTTGATAATTCTTTTTTTAATTTGAGAGCTGGTGCTGGTGAAATTTGGTCCAGATCTGACATTGGCATCCGTGAGAAAACCATAAAAGTCTTATGTTTGCTATAAGAATGTGTGCCTCCTTTTTTGAAGTCGGTTAAAATTCATAGAAATCGAAATAAGAGGGTGATAGAAATGTTATAAGTGCCTATTCGTTGCGAGATGACTGTCTTGTACATATACATAGATAAAATTGCTGCTTACGCTTGCATTGCTCAGATATTAAGCGAACTTTTTTTATAATAGTGAGGGACAAATAAGCATACGGGTCACCTAATGGTAAGTGATCACCGCAGCACACACTATTTTGTAAGACCAGAGGAATCACAAGAGCGTTGCCGACCTACCAGTTATTTTTTCATAAATGTTGTCCAAACCACAATAAGTGTGTTTTGGATAACAGTTCACCCGAATTGATGAGTTTAATAAAATTATAAAAAAAAAAAAACACATGAAAGTGTCACCATGCTACAGTGTATGAGTCTTTAGTTACACTTTATAGAAATGAGCGAGCAGGTACATAGATTTAATAATAATTGAGTGCAAGAGTGCCGATTGAGGTCCTTCTCGGTAGTGCTATTTCTAAGCCACCCTGCCCGGCCCCCGCGTATACTCGAGGTCTATACAATGGACTTTGCTATTGTTAAGGTAAGACAATAATGACTATATTTGCAACGCAGAGCTGTTAGTCTAATAGTCTGTGAACGTCTTGATCACTTGGTGCTGCGTAAAGACGTCGCTTAGTTGTATATCTTCTGCTGAATTCATTACGGGAATCGCCCCGAAGATTGACCAAATCACTGCCGTCTAATTTCACCTTCTTAACACATGCTTAAAACTTTCTGATTATAGCTACCAGCTGAATGCAGTGTACTGTTTCTCCATCGTATAAAAGTACCTTTCTATATTGGAATCGACTTCTTTATGCCTTACATAATAAAAATAAAGGCCGATATCGCTCCTGTGTTTCCTCTGTTTAACATCTGATGAGGCTTGATTGTCCACATTTTCCATAAAAAGTAAACTATAATGTGGAGTATAACGACTCCAATGTTTCCCGTATACTTTGGTGTGATTTTTATCACTTTTCACGTCAAACATAAAATATAGGAATATTCAAGAATATTAATTAATAGCAAATAATACTGTAAATTACGTCATCATATTATCTTCCTATCAATTATCAACCTAAAATTGCACATTAGCATTGCCTTATAGCTATAGCAGAAGCTTTATTATTTACTAGTTTTTTTTTCAACGAGCGTACGGGTCACCTGGTTTTAAGTGATAACCACCGACCACATTCTCTTGCAACACCAGAGGAATCACAGGATCCTCGCTGGCCTTTAAAGAAGGTGTGCGCGATCGAAGGTACCCATGTTGTATCGTCCTGGAAACACCGCACAAGGAAGCTCATTCCACAGCTTTGTAGTCCGTAGAAGAAAGCTCCTTGAAAACCGCACTGTGGAGGTCCGCCACACGTCCAGATGGTGGGGATGATATCCTAGTATGTGGCGTTCCGTGAAATTCGATGGCAGGAATCAGGTGAAACAGCTCTTTGGAACACTTCCCATGATAGATGCGGTAGAAGACACACAATGAAGCGACGTCTCTACGAAGCCAAGTGATACCGCCGTTCACAAAGCACTGGGTCCCCAATAATTTGAGCTGCTCTGCGTTGCACGCGGTCAAATGGATCGAGCTGATACTGGGGCCAGACCAGAGATGACAGCAATACTCCATATATGATCGGACCTGCGCCTTATAGAGCGCTAGAATGTGGGCTAGCTTGAAATTTTGCCGTGCTCTATTTACTGTCCAAAACTTCGTCCACCTCAAATTTTAAAATATTTCGTGATAAAATATACTGGATATCCTTTTCTGTGTACCCTCAATGGTTATGGTTTGTAGAGCAGCTTAGTACAGTTCAATGCAGCCCTATTTCACTGCGACCAATGTGATCTATTGTGATAGCCACTGTTAACTAAAGCTCACTGCTAAGATTGATTATTTTTATGAAATAAATTATATATTTTGCAGGAAGCTAACGTATATCAAGTGGTTGAAGAATTGGAGTCCCCCTTTGGGATCGTAGGAACGTAGCATCGCTTTAGATGCTACATTTCTGGAATGCACATCCCTCACAATCTTTGTGAACAATGTATTTTCATCAGAATTTACAATGGCCAAACAAAAAAAAGAATATGTTAGACATGAATTGACATACAAAATTTCTGCTACATATTTGTACAAAGTATAGTTTCAGTCTACTCGTCACAGCAACACTTATTGTCTCTAAATAGATTCCTTTGGAATTATTAATATTTTTCATGTCATTTAAAGCATACTACAATCTTAACGGAATTTATCATAATGTATGAAACAAATATAAATAAAAGATTTAAAAATAGTGCAATAAACACTATTGTAATTTTAAAATTAGTAAATCGGTTAAGTGGTTAAGATGGGATGCGAAGAGCAGAGGCAACCGCCAATGGATATCTGCAACACCAAAGGTCAAGAAATTCGTTACCGGCCTTTAAGTGTATAGTGTGTATGATCTAAGCTTTAAGATCCCTAAGTTGTATCTGTTCAGGAAAACTACGTACAACCAGTGGGGGGCTCCTTTGCATATGATGCCGGCTAGAATATGGGTACCACAATGGCACCCATTTCTGCCGTGAAGCAGTAATTTGTAGACATTATTTTGTTTTGGTCTGAAGAGCGCCGTATCTAGTGAAATTACTGGGCAAATGAGACTTAACATATTATCGAGGAGACGAGTGCAATTGTAGTGCCACTCAGAATTTTTGGGTATTTCAAGAATTGTGAGCGGCACTACATTGTAAAGGGCAGGGCCTATTAATTAACATCAGCTGAACGTCCTGCTCGTCTCGTCCCTTATTTACATAAAAACAATGATCTATGTGTTTCATAGACTTTACCAAGGCCTTTGACTGTATGCAGTGGTATGAAAAGTATATAAATATGGACTGTGTTACGTGAGATATTCATAACTCCTGCTCATCTTATTGGCTTAATTCAATCATCTGTGTGTTGAGAATTGCTCGTTAGTCAGAATTGATTGTTTTAATGTGCTCGAAACACAAGTGGGCGTGCGGCAAGGTTGCATCCTGTCCCCTGGTCTGTTTAACATTTATGGCGAGGTACTTGAATCCTAGGACAAGGGATACCAAATTGGTGGAAAACGGATTTCAGATACATCGATGACACGAGCCTCCTACCCTCCAGATATATCTGTAGATGATATACAAGAGCTGTTACGGAGACTCGAGAGCAGGAGCAGATGCATGGATCTCGCAGTAAACAGGAGCAAGACGAAGATGATGATGGTAGATCGTGCCAGACAACTGCCCAGCATTGGCAACATCATCCAAGGGTTTGACATTGTGGACCATTACGTATACCTAGGCGCAGTAATATGTAACGAAGGTAGTTGCGCACCGGAAATAAAGGTGTGGCTAAGAACGCCATGATCTGACAAAGTAACATTAGAAAGAGGAGGAGTACAACCAATGCCACATATATCCGGTTAATATGCGCTCTTAAATTACCGATTTTCCTGTATAGGGTGAAAACGTGGATAGCAGCTTGAGAAAGGCAAAAGATAGTATCATTTGAGATGTAGTGCTGGAGGTGCATGTTACGGATGCCCTGGACAGCCAAACGCAAGAATGCATCAATTCTTTCGCAGATTGTGTCAGTACCCACATCTCTACATTCTGTTGGCAGAGTTTTCTCACATATTATAGGTCACATAATGAGGCTGAGCTTTAAAAAGCTGATCGTATTGAGCAATGAGCCCGCGGACTGTCGTCTACCAGATGGAGCGTTTAAGAGAAAGGCCGATTCTTAACTAAGTTCTGCTCGGTTGTCCGAGATGTAATGGACAGGCACCGATGGGGGCAGATCATAAAAAGTACACAAATCATTAGCTTCCTCACCCGAAGATGACCACGATCTTCAGTGAGAGAATGACCGCAGAGAGAGACATTCTATATGTTGAGAAAGATTGATATTGATTTGATAATAAATAAGCAATCCCCAGTCAACAGAAATTAAAACATTTATAACAGAACATATAGCCGTGTAAAAATGTTCAATAAGTTTCCCAACCGGAATATTCAAAGAGAAATCCAGCAAATTCTCGGTGACATTGTTACAATCCTAGGAATTTGACTAAATTTACGAACTGACAGCCGTCGAATGGAATATTAAAGCTGAAAATGTTACGTATTTTGCAATCGGATCGAGCTCACGCATTTGGATAAATATTAAGTTCGGAAAGTACAATAAATATCCACTATCGCGCACAGTGTCGTAAACAAAAACATCATAGTGACTTATGACAGTCGTTCAGCATTTGTTTTTCTAGAAAGTTACACACGTGCAGTGCTAAGGGATAATTAAATAATACCTCTTTAGATATAGATCGTTGTACAGATATTACTTTGTCGACTGATTTTGAAAGATAGTGTTGAAATTATCATTTACCAATGCTTTTTAGTAAATATTAGATCGTGGTAAGAAGAGGCTTGGAGAGATAATTTAAAATATTGAAACCCTTGTTGTAACAAAAATTTTATAGAAGTAGTAATTTTTAAAACTTCTCGGATAGATTGTATCGATAAGGAGAATAGAATTACAACTGCAAAATTTGTATGGAAATAAAATGAAATTCATATTAATATATTTTTCAAGGAGCGTGTTTGTAAAGTTTTAAGATTTGACTCTTAAATATTATAGCATTAAGTGTTTTTATACTCAATGTATTTGTATACTTATCTTTACTATACGCATATCTTCTATTATGTTTCCAAGACATTCTATTGTCTTGATAATTTGCACACGTTTCAAGAACCCATATTATGTTCATTAATTTAGCCTTACATCCTTTCCAGAATATAGGGATGGTTAAAATAAAATTATATCGACGCACATACGATGTAAGAAGAACTTGAGCCCTTTATATCAATTATAATGAAAACAGCTTTGATACTTTGTTAATACTAAAAACAAAATGAAGTATAGTTTAGTAAAAATTGTTACAGAGTACTGTAGTAGCTGTTTTTTTAAGTTATGTATTGTTTAATCTATAGAAGTTGGACTATTTTTAAACTGTCATATATTAAATGTATAACCACCTCAAAGAAAGTTCGACTTATCAGATAAATGTCAAAACTACGTTGCTATACTTTGTATACAATACCAATAAGTAGGTGATTCGGAAACAGATAAGTTGCCTTGAAGATAATACGATCGCATTAGTTGCAAGAAAGTTTTGGCTACTATGCAGTAAATAGACACTTCAACGGTTCCTTACTTCATTTTTTTAGCATTTCATCCAGCATGGAGTTAAGCGGTGGTGTAGTGGTGCTCTACCCTCATACCCATGTTGAAATATGATATTGGTCATGAAATTATAACAATATACCATAAGACACGGACTATCAGAATTAGAGAACCCCATCACATTCTTACCAAACAATGCGCCATGTGTACACTGCCACAAGCAGTGATCACGTCCAAAAAATTTGGCGTGAGATAGAATGTATTCCTTGTTTATGTTATATTTGCGGCCTTAAAAATAATCTTGGTATAATGTTATGAAATGAGAATATACCAAGAATATGCAAAATGTCGACTATCGCTGACAACACTGTCAATATAATAATAATTCTGAAGTTTTCCGAATGTCAAGCAGCCTTGCAAAAAACGCGGGAAATGTATTTAAGGTCTATTTGTAAGCATTTTGCAAATTCTTGGTTTATACGCAGGTATTATGCAAGTGGACCTACATCTTCCTCACTGGGCGCAGCATACAGGTCGTTTTCGACGGTTATTGCTAAAACCCGAAGCCCGTGAACGCTGGAGTACCCCAAGGCTGTGTGCAATCTCCCACGCTGTTTCTTCTGCATAGCAATGATATGTTGGACACCTCCAACATACATTGCTCTGCAGACGCCAGCACTGGTGATGCCGTATACACGGCCCATGCAGGTCTTTCTCAGGAAATCGTCGACTAGTGCCGGGAGAAACTTGTGTCTTCTATCAGGTCCTTTCTTGAGAAGGTCGCGGGAAGGGGTAAATTTAACCTTGTCCAATTTAACCCCCAGAAGACTCAAGTTTGCGCGTTAACCACTAAAAAAACCCCATTTGTCGTATCACCGCTCTTCGACAACACTTCCCTTAAAGCCTCGCCTAGTATCGGAATACTGAGTCTTGAAATCTCGAGCCATTGCTAATTCCTTGGCCATCTGGAGGGCAAAGCCAAATTGGCTTCGAAGAAGCTGGGCGTCATTAACTTACGGGCACGGCAATACTTCAAGCTCTACAAAGCGCTTATCTGGCCACACATGGAGTATTGCTTTCATCTCTGGTCTGGCGCACCCCAGTATCAGCTCGATCCATTTGACCGCGTGCAACGCAGAGCTGCTATACTCGTAATTGTCGTGGATCCAGTGCTCTGTGAACGGCTGGATTACTTGGCGTTGCGTAGAGACGTCACTTCATTGTGTGTCTTCTACCGCATTTATCACGGGGAGTGTTCCGAAGAGCTGTTTAACCTGATTCGTGCCGCCGAATGCCACCTTCGCACGACACGCCACAAGTAAGGATATCATCCCCACCATCTGTATGTGTGGTGGTTCTCCACAGTGCGGTTTTCAAGGAGCTTTCTTCCACGTACTACAAAGCTGTGGAATGAGCTTCCTAGTGCGGTGTTTCCGGGACGATACGACATAGATACCTTCAAAAAAAGCGCGTACACTTTCCTTATAGGCCGCCAACGCACCTGTGATTCCTCTGGAGTTGCAAGAGAATGTGGGCGGCGGTGATCATTTATCACCAGGTGGCACGTGCGCTCGTTTGTCCTCCTATTCCATTAAAAAAAGGTAGAACTTTACACCAAGTTTATTAAGGCCTTAGCAAGACATGATGCCCTTCTGACACATTGAGCGGACTGATTTCTATTAAAAATGATAGAGAATAGAAAAGTTAGTATAAAAATAATTTAAAACTTACTTTATTATTCAAAAAAATTGATGCATCCATGGTGCTGCTCAGCTGCGACATTATGGAGCAGTTCTGCAGGATCAGGGCAGCATGGGGGATGAAGCATACCATCAGCATTTGAAGAAGAAAGATCTTGCGACCCCTTCTGTTGAGACAATCATTATAAATATTAATAATTTTGAATAATTAAAGATTAATCGAAAAGGAAATAGTTTCTCGCATCCAAAGGGTTTTTGTTGATCTTGACGATCAGGTCAATATCGCCGGAATACGTTGGATGTGTGCAGCGTAGGACCGATCGTCGTGGAAATCTTTGGGGGAGGCCTTTGTCCAGCAGTGGACGTCTTCCGGCTTATAATGATCATGATGGGGTTCTTGGCGCATATAATTTACAAACTAATAAAAAATAGTATTTTTTTTATTATGTACAGAAAAACGTCTATCGGGTGAGCTAGTTAACTGTAAATAAATTATGAATTACATGTATTTAAGCGTTTTAAGTTGAAAAATAATTTGAAATCTTCTGAAAGGTTAATAATGAATGCGCCATTAAAAGCATTGTAAAGAATTTGAGTTTATTGAGAGGTTATAATGAACAAGATATTTAATGAACGCTTTAGTAAGACATTAATCCTTTGTTATATGACTTTTAAAACTGTAATATTTCCAATAACTGTAACGATGGATTGTCAACAATGGATAAATCTCTATTTTTATGAAAATAAGAGACGAGACGGGCAGGACGTTCAGCCGAAGGTAATTGATACTCCCTACCTATTACAATGCAGTGCCGCTCAGGATTCTTGAAAAGCTTGAAAAAATTTTGAGCGGCACTACAATTTCACTCATCACCTTGAGACATAAGAAGTCTCATTTGCTCAGTAACTTCACAAGCTACGGCACCCTTCAAACCGAAACACAGTAATAGGTGCCGTTGTGGTACCCATAATCTAGCCGGCTTCCTGTGTAAAGGAGTGTCCCACTGGTGAAAAACATTCAACAGGCTTTAATAAGTATTTCAATTATTCTGCCCAGTGTTGTAGACGAGCAATGTAAAACATCTTAACTGAAATGTTTAAAAGTTTGGAAATATTATACTTTTTGTTCAATTCATTTTAAATACACACTTAAATGCTAAAGGTGAAGTAGATATTTGTTATGGGAAAGGAGACTGACTGGGAATACATCTGATCAGCCCAAACTCTCTTGTAACCTTGTAAAGGTCTGGTGCCTTATAAAACGTCGAATAAACGTACATATTAATTTCGAAAACTGAAAATACATTGGTACGTTGTGGGCGAGAAGCGCATCCACCTATTGCACCACCAAAGCATAAAATAGTACACAAATAAAATTTAAAAACAAAATTTTATGAACAATATGCGGGACTCAAACCCACGACCTCTTGCGTTCCGTGTGAGTGCTCTGCCAACTGAGCTAACCATTCGAGTGACGTACCGATATAAAATATTGTATGCTTTGATCAACTCTCAGGTTGTGGCTTCATCTACAGGATCTACTTTACAGTTGATAACCTGCTCAACCTCAATATTTACATATTAGGAAATTGACTTGAGATGTCACCCTTGCAAATCTTAACAATTTGTTATGTTTTTAAAGTGATAACGTAATGTATTGTGCGCTAAGCAAATAACAGAGTACTAAACGGTGGCAACATACAGATGTTTAAAACACATATAAAATAAAAAAATAATAATAAATAATGGTACGCGGATTTCAATTGAGTCGCAGGCGAACGATATATTGTACACATACTTATCAAAGGGCAAAGGTACACCCATACAACCAACGCGACAAAATTAAAAAATTACAAAATATACCTAGCAGCATCTTGGCAAATTATATTAATATGTTGTTTTCTTAAGTTGCCATTAAAATGTTTAGTCTAATGATTTAAAAATGAAAAAAATTATGATATCTTACGTATTACCTAATTAATTACTATAGTGATAGGTATAAAGAGACTCTGCATAATAAATATAACACTAGAAGGGTTAGGGAACAAAAGTTAATTAATAATAAAATATCAAATTATTACGGTAAACGTACAGATATATGGTACCCTATGTATTTAATAATATAGACATATTAAGACAGACCCCCAAGACAAAAATTGGATTACTTAAGAAAAAGCTTAAGAATGTATTATTAGACAATATTAGGTAATAAGTATAGAAATATAATATATCATAATAATATAGTTATTCGCAGCTTGCATTGTTATACTTTAATTTTAGAACCATTTTGTGTTATGTTTGTATATGATTATAAATAAAAATAAAAAAATTCTATTAACCTACCATACCTAACTTATATTTCGTTGTCTGTGGCACTAACACAGCTGTGCTTTATTGGCGACGTAGCACCAAAGAATGATTTTTTAAGCCATTAAGTATAGACTTTTTCAAAGGCTTAATAAAGAATGTTCTTAAATAAATAATAGGAGATTTATAAATTACAGATAAAAGGAGTAGAAAAAAGGTATTTATAACACTTAGGGTGAAAATTTTAAAATAAAGAATAATTTCTTCATAAACAGGTGTTATTACAAAAAAATATTTAAACATGGCTTAGACACGTGTTTTGTTAGACAGTGAGCTAACTATAAAAACGTCAGTGACCTAACAATAACGATGTCTAAAATGGAGTTTATCTTTTTCTCTTAGATAATTTATATCTATAGTCTCTTGCTGTAAGACAACCGATAAAAACAGGCCAGGAATATTATTTTAGTGTACGTGACAATCTACGTCTTAAACTCGCGATTTATATGACGCTTAGTGTTAGTGTGCGTGAATTGCTCAAAATAGAATTTAGTTGTGAAGTCAATTTTTTTTCGACGTTTACAGAGCTGTCATAGTCTATCTAGAGTCTAGACGAATAATTATCTAAGCTTTTTCTATTACAAAACAGTATTTAACTAAAACGTCGTTAAGCACAATATAAACTGAAGTATACAGGAACAAATAACAAATAATAGAACGGAACGCAATTTTGACAGCTGTCAACTAAATGTCATAATATAATCTAAATCTATATAAATAAAAATGAATTGCTGTTCGTTAGTCTCGCTAAAACTCGAGAACGGCTGGACCGATTTGGCTAATTTTGGTCTTGAATTATTTGTGGAAGTCCAGAGAAGATTTAAAACGTGAATATAAATATATATAAATAAATATATAAAAATGCTCGGAATTAAATAAAGATAACAATTTTGTTTATCGTTTGATGTGGACACATCCGTCGTTCAAAAGTTGAAAGAATAGTTTAATTCGAATTTTTATATCTTTGTAACTTTCTCAGGAGGTAAAAATAACCTTAATTTTAGCTAACTACAGTTGTTAACTATCTATTAGATTATTTTTATGTATATTGATAAATATTAAGTTTTGTCACAAATTAAATATCTGCACGCAACCATAATATTTGACAATTGGCAGCAAATGACGTCAATCAAATGTGCGAATAGCCACCTCACGTGCTAAACGCAATGATGACCAGATAGAGACAGATCTGGTAAATAGTCGTATTGCTATGTCAGGATTGCATTCTTTAGTGGGTGACAATGAAGTATGCAAGGAGTTCGTGTACATCAAACACAACAACAGCGAGGACGACATAATAAAATTGAGCGATTCTGCAGACGGAGTGTTCCTGTGATTCTGGAACGAGCTGCATTCCACTATGATCCGGCAATAGATTATTGTGCCGACAAATCGGTAACAGTTGGGGAAATGACAATAATTTGTAAATATTGTAAGTCGTTAAAATACAGTGATGAATCTACTGGATTATGTTGAGGCAAAGTAAAATTGCCAGAATTGGCCCCCCCACCAGATCCTTTACGCTATTTAGTTTCTGTGATTGGAAATGGTTCAAAGAACTTCTTAGCCAACATTCAGAAATATAACAGCTGTCTCCAGGTGACATCGTTTGGCGCTGCTCATATTATGCTAGACTATTTCATGCCCACTTTCAATTATACCAAAATATTTTTATAATATTCGGGTTTATATTAAAATATATATTGAAAATAATTATTGGACAAATTCTTTAAAAATTACAGATACATGGACAAATTTATGGCTTACTGGGGGCGCTCTTACCACTACCAGATACATAAACATATTTTCTATGTGTGAATTTATTGACGTAAGGTTTGACAGTTCTATTGTGAAACAATTTCATTATAACAACAGGGAGCATATTTTACGCAATATTTCTTGATGTTATCAAAATATTAGGGACAAATTCATAAAAAACAGTAATTTATTTATTATGTAAATAACAACGTCTGTCGGGTCAGCTAGTCTTTCACATAAATATGATCTATCCGTTAGAGACACCTTAGACGAGCTTCGACTCGTGTTTAAATAAAAAAAAATTAACAAAAAGCAACTGACTTCAAAAACACTATTCCAAAACAATAGATATAATATGCACTAAAAAGTATAAAAATAATTGCGTATTTTAATACAATCTTATTAATTAATCTAATTCTACTTACGATTATTGTTATTTTTGGAATTGGTGTCCCTCAAAGTTTTTTGTTTAAGTTTTTCTATTTAGAGTGAATTCGAAGTACACTAACTAACAATCTGTCTCAATATGTGTAGATATACTAAATTTTTCAATGCAGCAATGAACGTAAGCGCTTTGCATTTTGATTACAGACAGTTAAAAACTCTGCCACAGATCGCACCGTTACTGTATCGTTAAGGAGTCCCATTGATCATACTCGACTACGAAAATTACTTGACCATAACTATGTTATGGTAGACTTAAATATCCAGATAGCATAAAAAGATTCGGCTGAGTATCGTTAAATTGCTCCTACGAATTGAAGAGTTCCGTTACTTTGTCATGGATTTCGTATTCAGAACCTAACCAAACTTTCAACAAACTATCTTTGAAGTATATCCTTTCCAATAAAAGAAGAATCATCGAAATCGGTTGGTGTGATATTGAGTTATTCGTAAATTTATCATCCACTTTGCTATACGTACATGTAGCAAATTTAAGACTTTTATGCTTTTCTCATGGATTCCACTGTCAGATCTGGACAAAATTACAATGGAACCAACCGGGAAGCACCAGCTTTCAAATAAAAAACTATTATCAAAATCGGTTCACCCAGTCGAAAGTTTTGAGGTAACAAACATAAAAAAAAAACATCGCGTGCTTACAAAGTACACATGTCAGAAGTGAAACCTGCATGGTACATGAACCTCTAAACTGCATATAAATTCCTGGTATGTGTTGCTAGGATGACACATGATTTCAACCGCTATGAACGACATTCCTACCAGCACCAATATATATATTAATATGTTCTCCTGGTGTCTATGTAGTAATACGTCGTGCGCTTGGAGTCAGAATATATTAAGGTATACTCGCGCCATACTTAAGACAATCTCTTCTTTAACTATGATCGCCTAGTACCAAAACATTGTATTATGCTTCCTATCTCATTATCTCCCATGTTAAATATTACGAATTGATGTGACTGCTCTTTTTACTGTCGCTTTTTCGTTTCATCGACTTTCAAATCACAACGATGGTAAAGAAGTTTTCAGTTTAATAGTATGCATATTTCTGTGTCATTCTTTGCCGGCTTCATCCTACACATTTTTGTATTTGTGTCTCTTACCTGTCGTTTTTTCCGTTGCCGGTTTGAATCACAACGATTCTAAAGAAGTTTCACTTCAAAAAACATACCGATGAATTGAGAACCTTCCCCTTTTTTGAAGTTGGTTAATAATCAATGTCTAAAGATTGTTGAACATTAAACAACAGAAAGACACAAATTTGTAATAGAACTTTTTTAAAACAAGTGTTCAACACGTGTTTAACTGTTCTGTTAAAACACAGCTTATATTAACCACTTACCATGACCTCGGAAGATTTGAGCGTAAATGCAAGACATCTATATCTTTAATTTAATTGGTACATTTATAATAAATTGTCACTATAATATTGACACACTTTTTACACAAATTATCTTGCCTCAAGTTAAGCATATATAGCCTGTGTTATGGGTTACAAGACAATGATATATTTAATACAATATACTTACTTAAACATACATAAATTCATATAAACATACATATAAACATACATAAATAGATTTGAACATCCATGACTCGGAAAAAAACATCCATATTCATCATATAAATGCTTGCAACTACCGGGATTCGAACCCGGGACCTCTAGCTTAGTAGGTAGGATCGCTAACCACTCGGCTATACAGGTCGTCAAGTATAGTCATACAATGTACGTAAATAGATCTAACCAACTCAATATGAAGAATATTTTGAAAATGTAGGTTACTAAAGTTTACATATAGAGAGCATCAACACAAACATATTTAAAATAAAATAAGTATAAAAAAGATAGATGAACAGTTTTTTATTTTTCTTTTTATGACTAAATTTACAATACTATGATTAAATTAAATTAAAACTATAATTGAGGGGAAGCTTACCAAGAATACTGGCAGGATTGCCGCGTTAGATAGCTAGGCTGATCCGTTGACCGAAATAGCTGCGAGCGCTTGGGTTTCCTGTAGCCCTATTGAGGCGTAAAGATAGAACTTTGTACATTCTCCAGACTACCAGAGAGACCAATATATTTGCGATGTAGCTATCGGCAATCGAAGAATTAGCCCCAGCACAAATGAAAATTATCTGTCTCATAACATTTTAAAAATGTAACAAGTTTAATATGAAAAAAACGGTTAACTTTGTTATTGAGAAAAAGTGACGACACGAGAAACACGTTCATCTGATAGTAAGTGATGCGCCCTGCCCATTATAACGCATTAAGGTTGTGAATTTTAGGTTCATAATTGAACCTAAAATTTTGACTGGCATCACAATTGCCACTTGCTAGAATAGCCACTAGAAAAAGAGTATAGGGAACATGAAAATAATATAATGATATAACCTTCATATTTACGTAAACCACCATAATTTTAGAAATATATTTATTACGTCAGTTAGTAAAGGGGCTTTGACATGGAGAGAAGAACTGATAAGAAATCCCAACCCATCTTTTAAATCATACAAAAACATATACAGTAATTATATTAGTATTAGTTCTTATGTTGTTAAAATAAAAAAATATTTATGTTTTACTTGCATGCGGTCGTTGCCTGTAAGCGCAATAACACTTAGACTTAGACTTATTTAGTAATAATTATAATATTTAATGTAATTATTTAGTGATTATTGTTTTGGCGATTCTAATAAATAAATAAATATAAATAAATTTATCACTTACGGAACTGATTATCTGTGTACAACATATATCCAAAAAGTTGAGGAAACTTTTATTAATTTTACTTATGTTAAAATACTAAAATAACACTAGCCTCATAATTATTCACAAGGTGTGACGCTATAAGATTTTAATAGATATTTGAAGGGATAATAATATCTGAACAGAAAATAGTAGAAAATAACGAATACTTATATTAGTACTTAACCCTCGCGTGTCCTTTCGGTGCAGCGGCTACCAGCCAAATTTCTATAATCTAAAATATCGTTAGCCATGCTGCAACAACTGTAACCTTCGTAGACTTAGGATGGCAATCCTAGCTGAACAGACAATTAGGAACAAGCTCCTATTGGCTGTATTGGGTTTAATATACAAATAAGTACATTTTGGTTTTAAGATGTCAAAGCACTCTTATAACTCATAACTCTTTTACTTTGAATAATTTACATAAGGTAATATTCAGTGTTATTGACTTCTTAAAGATTATTAAATAATCTATATATAATTATTTTAATTAAAAAGCCTAATAATCTAATACGCTCGTCACTTGGAGATCTAAGATGCTAAGTAACATTAGCCCAGTAATTTCACTAGATACCGCCCTTTAAACCGAAACACAATAATGCTTGAACATATTTGCCAAAAAGCCTCCCATTATTACAAGTTTGTGTGTTATTATCAAAGTTAAGGCACAAAGCACTTCTTGCGAAGCATCGTATAAGATATCCGAGTAATAATGTTTCAGGTTGTCAGTAATTCGATCAGTTACAAACGCAAATCACCTGGTCACTTGGAATACAAAGCCAAAATGGCTTCAAAGAAACTGGGGGTCACTAATACAGTACTTTTTTATGACAATAAGGCGAGACGAGCAATACATTAAGCTGATGGTAACTGATACGCCCTGCCCATTGCAATGCTGATGATTCTTGAAAAACCCAAAAATTCTGAGCGCCACCACAATATCGCTGGTCATCTTGAGACATAAGATGTTAAGTCTCATTTTCCTAGTAATTTCACTAGCTACGGCGCCCTTCAGACCGAAACACAATAATTTTTACACATTACTGCTTCACGGCAAAAATAATTCCTTCAAAAAAAACAGTGACAACCTACTTAGAAGGCCGGCAATGTTCTTGTGATCCATGAGACCGTGGGAAGCGGTGATCACTTTGCTTGCACTTTTGTTATTTCTCCAAGAGGAGGAAGGTTGAAGGATGGATAAATGAATGTTATACCATTGAAAAAATACCTTTTCTATTTACCTAATTGTCTAACATAATAAGATAAGAAAGTAAAAAAAAAACATTTTTTTTTACACTTCTTAATCGTCTTATACGGCAATTAATTGAAGAAATCATAATATAGGTCCATACATCTTAATATATATAAATTACGTGACACGTTGTTTGCGCCATGTACTCCTAAGCTAATGAACGGATTTTAATGGGGATTACTTCATGGAGTGCAGTTTGGTCCAACTTGAGAGATAGAACAGTTTTTCTATCTCTCAAGTTGGGATATCCGATTTGGGACCCATAATAATTTTTATTTTCATTATTTGTTTTGTATGGACATATTTTCTATGAGAGAATTTTGTGACGCACGGTTTGACAGTTCTGCTGTGAAACAATTTCATAATAACAACAGAGAGAATTTTTTACGAAATAATTCTTGATTTGTTGAAATATTATTGGCAAATTCCTATAAAACAGTTAGTTTTTTATTATTTACAGAACAACATCTGTCGGGTCAGCTTCATAGTTTTGATATATTTTTTATTGATTAAAACTATTGTGAATATAAGATTATTGTTACTGTTAAAATTTATTGATATGGAAGAGCGTGGCATTCGCACAGGTTCCTAACTGAAAAGGTCACATCCATTACTATGTTTGTACCAGTTTTGTTCCTGAAATATATATTTTTCAATACATGAAATATTTGCGTACACAAGTATACTAAGAGAAGTGCGAAAAAGTAATTGTGACGCACAGAACCGGTAAGATAGGCTTAAACTGTTCTGTGTTGGGTCGGGAAAAACCATTACAATCCATATTAAATATTGAATGAGTGCTTCTTCTTAGTCGGACACTCTTGTCAGAGTCATCGTAGTTGCGTTGACAAGGTACACGGTGGGGTGTTCGGTGGGTCGATATCCTTTCTGAGGGTAGCTCTCCTGGCGATGTGCTTCCATTTCTGCTGGTTACAGGCGTTGCGACTACACTGGACCACGGTGGACTCAGCAGCCTTTGTGATGGCGTCTATTTGGCGATCGACCGCGAGCTCTCTTGCCTTGCACCTGGCCCTGAAATACCAGTCTCTCCATCGAGTTCTCATTTCTAGAGACGTGACCAAAGAAATTCAGTATTCTTAGTTGCACAATTGACGATAGTCTGTCTTTAATACGAAGCTCTTTGAGGATGGATACATTGGTGCAAAATGCCGTCCACGGGATCTTTAGGAGGCGTCTCCAGCACCACATCTCTAATGCATCGATTTATGGCGATCCTGCAGTCTCAGAGACCAAGTTTCGGCTCCATAGAGAAAGATTGGAAGCACAAGGCATTTCATCAATCTGACTTTAGTCTTCTTGATATCCTCCAGTCCCTCCAAATCTTTCCCAGTCTTTCCACTGCAGACCTAGTGATGGCGCACTGTCGTCTGATCTCGTCGCCACATCCTCTAGTATATGATATAGTAGAACCAACGTAAATATAGTTCTGTACCACTTCACAGTTAGCTATGTAGTGTACATTGGTTCCAATTTGTTCGGCCCGGCCTACTATCATCATCTTCGTCTTGTCTCGGTTAATAGCAAGTCTGAATTGGAGATTGGTACTTTCTCGACGCGTTAGAAAATTTTCCATGTCTTCTCTAGTCTGTGCGAGAAGGGTAGTATCAGCGTATCTGAGGTTATTTGTCACGCGTCCCCCAACAGATATTCCTTTGTTCCAATCTTCGAATACAATGCCCATAATATACTCTGTGTACATGTTAAAGAGTAATGGCGATAAGATGCATCCTTGTCGTACACCGGTCTCAGTCTATCCACTCGTACCACTGCAGTGCCGTGTGAAATGCTTTGCGAAAGTCCACAAAGCAGATGTAAAGGGTTGTATTGAATTCTCTGGCCTTCTCAATAATCTGACGCAGTATAAGAATAGTTTGTTCGCGAGTGCCACTTCCTTTAACAAATCCTGAAAGAGTGCGGCTTATGACAATTCTGAATAGCCCAAAAACGCATATGATGCATGATTCCATTTATGAATTCTATTATATTCATGCCCTTTCAATTTGGCTAGTTATAGTCGCAAAAGGTTTTAATTAAAAATTTTTGGGTGGCGTAATTAATGTGGCGTAATTTGTATGGCGTCTAGGATATTTTCCTCTGCTGTCACTAGATAGCGATCTTTCGACGCCATACAAATCGCTGTTAACTTTTACGTGATCGAGTAGGTAAAATATCTTACACTTGGTACTCAGAACTAATTTATTTAATAGTGGAACCGAACCGGATGCTTATACTATCAATAAAAAAATTAAATCAGTCGACAGAGTTCTGCGAAGACGAAATAAAATTTTATTAAGTCTGTAGTCGAGATACAAAATGATTGTATTCAGTTCAGTTCAAAACGTAGGTATTTGCTGAAATGGCGAAAATGCAAGAGATACTTAAAGATATTGGATGTAAGTAAGATTGGCTGACTGTAGTGAAAATAGTATTTTCTTTGATTAACGCGAGTGCTACACCACTAAATAAAACACTTTTTAAAGGACTAAAATTTCAATGGAGATGTCGATCTTAAATTATCTGACACGTTGGATCCAATAATCTGTAAATTCATACCGGAAACTACACATACCAAAAGAGAAGACGACACTGTCAGTAAATTTTGCCAAAAACCATCAGTCTACAGCAAATACCACCTCCGAGGCAATAAATGGCGCTAAACTTCATAATGACAACTATGAAAATACTATCTTGACTCATTTCATCTGCAGTCCCTCTGAAAACGAAATCAACAATAATCAAGAAATCAAATACAAATAATAGTACTTTATTAATATTAAAGGTAAAGGTTTGCATAAGATGTGTATTAAATTAATTTTTTTTTAAGTTATTTTAAACTTTTCAGTTTTTGATGTCGGTTTTTCTAAACGTAGTTTTTATTTTTTACTTTTTAGTGTCAGTTTATAATAATAATATAGATTATATTGACACAAAGTTTGATTAAACCTGAATGAAAACTCCTTAAAAAAAATGGAATACAAAAAACAATTATATCATCCACGTAACCAAAAATTTTCATAAAAAATTTTCAAAAAATAAAAAAAACAAACCATGTAAAATTTTATGGGACCAAATGGAATCTATTTCTCATCGAACTAAAGAAGGATTACGTAAATCGGATCATAAATCTCAGCGTAATCATAAAAAAAATACCGATCGAATTGAACACCTCCTTTTTGAAGTCGGTTAAAAATGATATTTACCATACACCAAGTAATATTATATTCAACCTTAATTTATGCGAAATAAGGTCGAGATTCACTTACGCCGTCGAATACAACGAATTCTGTGTCTCGCATAATTTCGACGTAACCTTCGTAACAAAAGTTCTCATCAATGTTCAAAATTTATTTATTCAATACGATAAATGTTTCAAACGGTTGGGAAAACAGCGCCTCGCGCTCGGATCCACAACATATCTGTTTGCGCGAAGACTCTTTATCTCAATGTTGTTCACAATGATATTTGAATAAGGTTTAGATGTTAAATTTTCTGTCGTAGACAACTACAACAGAAGCAAATAACAATATTTTTTTTTATTTTCCGTTGTATTATTGTTTTTTTTTCTAATAAATTCGTTTGTTTTTTAACACTGCTCTGCACCGGCGAATGCCAAGAATTTTTGAAGTTATTCTTCTTTAGGGGCGTTATGAAAAAATGATGAGAGTGAAATTTTAAGATGCGCGCGCATCACTGTAACACAAAAGTAACAGGGTGAAGTTGGTTCCTAAAATTTTCTGACGTTTGCGATATTCGTTTTTTTTTCTTTTGGTTTCATCGTCCATTATTGGGATAGGCAAAGGGTTCAAGCCCGTACAGCGGTATTCGTTATTCAATAATTAATTGACAAAGCCATCGTTGCAAGATTTGTACAATATTGTTCTTTCTACAAACGTTGGTCAGCACGAGGAATAAATAAATCTAAGGTTTTTGCTTTGTTAGGCCAAAGAAGTATAACTTCTTGCGTGCAAACATACACACTCTTTTTGCATAATTTATTTTATATCAATAACCAAATTATTGAAATTTGATAAGAATAGAGGGGAATTTAAGCGATATCCACAATGACTCGAGGTCATTCAGGGCTGGGCGACTGATTCACTACTACGAGAGCTGGAGGGAAATGGGAGCACCGGAAACCCTTTTGAAATTAATAAAAGGTTACCGCATACCATTCATTCGAAAGCCTCCACTGTCTATTCCAAACGAAAACAGTCCGTTTCGCACGATAGTTTCTCCAGAAATGACTGCAATAATTCAGGAAATGAAAGCTCAAGGCATTCTAAAGCTAGCTCAATTCTCCCCCAGTTTCATTTCCCCCCTTTTTCTGGTACCAAAAAGCGATGGATCGGCCCGTCCCATCTTCAATCTGAAGTCCCTCAACAAATTTGTAAAAATCGAACAATTTCACCTAATAAACATGCACAGGATCCCCGACTTTCTTCAGCCGCAAGACTGGATGTGCAAAATCGATCTGAGCCAGGCATATTTTCAT
>CATIXN010000001.1:22083828-22114127 GCA_949711725.1 Leptidea reali
TTATTATTATTATTATTATTATTATTATTATTATTATTATTATTAGAGGAAGCTTTTAAGTTGCACCCATAACCGACAAAATATCGGATCTCAGCTCAGGACACGTTATGCGTAGGCCCTGCGATTATGTGGTTAAAAAGTGCCTTTCCATGGCTGCAAGAAAGAGGAGTAAGGAAATACCTCAAATTACCAAATGACGAATGTCCAAAGGGACATGAAGCGCCTTGCCCTCAGTGACGAAAACGCGAAAACGCGATCTACATGGCGCCGCATGATAAAAAAAAGCCGACCTCGCGTAACGGGATAAGGCGAGGACGAAGAAGTGCAACCAAGCTGTGGAATGAGCTTCCTTTTGAGGCGTTTCTTCCTTTTCAGGACGATGGGTACCCTCAAAAAGAAGGACTCTTCTTAAAAGGCCGGCAGCGTGACTGTCTGGTGTTGCAAGAGGGTGTGGGTGATCGGCGCTGATCACTTTACATCAGGTATACTCGTTTGTCCTCCTCTTCCACAAAAAATCGCCTTGCAATTAAACTACAAAAAGTGATGATAACGTACCATCATTTCAATTCAATTTCCAGCAATGAGCATGAAAATATGAATTTATTAATTAATAAATTTGGGTTGGTACTAATAGAAACCCTCAATAGTAGGTTTTTATTAGTTTAATTCTAGTGATCGCGTGGGTTGAAAATCGTAATTATACTCTTGTGTGATAATGTTTTAAATGATGGCCTGGATTTACTTTCGATTAATTGGATAAAATTGAATACGATAGTAAATAATATAAGGTATTACCTATTTATAAAACACAAATGCTGAACTGGCAAACTTTGTTTTGCCACATAAATTAAGTACTAAATTATTTATATTGCGAATATATAGGTACTCATAAGACAAAAAAAATTGGTTCCGGATAAGTAATCACCAAAATATCATATGCTAAAACCTTCTCCGAAACACGGTACATCCTACGGTATAAGTATTACTCTGATCGGTTCAGCAGTTTACGCGGTATAACCGAAAATAAATCTCTCTATTTATTATTACATTTTGGTGACTAGTCTTGACATAGATTACTAATTCTACGATTAATCGAGCTCTATAATTTCTTAACAACAACTTACAAAACCAATTTGTCAAAATTTGATATTTGTGGCAATGCAGTTTCAGGATTTTAGTTGCAGTAGAATAGCCCTACTACCAACCGCGATTGATTACTATTTTATTTGCGATTCGGAAAGTTTTTTACGATGGTAATAAATTTTCTTCTTATAATGCCTTCACATAGTTTGTTGAGTTTAAGGCCGGAGTTCTACCGCAAACGCATAAATGACCTCTCATGAGATAACATAAATGCATAGATAACCCGAGATTTACTCTGGTTAGCCTAGCTTAGTTAACCTATCTTCGAATAAATAAATAAATTTGGCCGCACAAAAGTACAGTTTTAATTTTTTCAGTACAAAACGGCAATTTAATCTTTTAATCCCTAATATTTAAAAGGTGTATTGATAGATTTCACAGCATGATTTCATACGAGCTCGTAACACACACACTTCGGTTGAAGACCTCGTATTCTTTTCACAAATTTGAAGCTGTGTAACTCAATGATAAGAACACGCAGCAAAACCATTTAACTAACGCAAGTTGACCACACTGCATCTTTCTGACAACTTGCGGAGGTTCTTCAGAGCTGTGATATCTAGGGAGATATAATACTCTCTAATATTTTGCATTTTGTAGAGTTAATAAATCTTCATCTATATCTATATATAATGAAAATGGTCTTTGTTTGAGGCTCTTTCACGCCTAAACCACTGATCGTATCGACATGAAACTACCACCATTCGATGCGAAATTTATCTTAGATGGTTTATGGCTTATTTTTCTAATTCCAACATTCCTTCATTAATTGATTTCCTTTTAAAATTCGCACAGCCAAACGGGCGGGAACGGCTAGCAACATATAAAATTTAATCAGTGAAGCAATATTTTGTTACCCTATAACCCCAGATTTTCTTTAAAATAATGCTCATTATTACGGTTACATTGCATAATCTAGCTTACTAAGTATAATACCATATAAATAGCCTTAAATTTACATCAGAAGTAGAGCCCAAACTTCAAATAACGCAATTCAAGTAACGCATGATCGTAAAGCCGCCCTTTGTTTAATGAGTGACAACCCTAACGTAGCGCCTGGAGGCTGGGACTCATTCACTTGACGGCAGTATTGCTCAAAATTTTGCAACAGGCGCACGCTTTTGCGTCAACAAGTTTTAAATATGATTCTAGCATTATTGAATGAAAATATACGAACTATAACTTGTATAGAATAGTTTGAATAGTCGACACGTTGTGTTTTGTTTTGCAGTGAGAACTATTTAGCAAAAATGTGATTTTATAGGTTATAAATAGGCAACTTGCGAAATTGTTTTGCCAATTGTTCAGTATTTCAAGCGAGGTGAGTTTTAAAATTTGTTTTTTTTCTCTTACAATTGTACAAAAAACTTCTTGCGATTTTATACGGCTTTCTTCATACTTTTGTAAGTTAATTATATTACTGGGGCAATTATTACTGTTACCGTTTAGCTTTTATTCATTTGCATTGAAAATCTGTGTCTAATTCAAGTGGAGTATTTTATTGTTTTTATGTTCTTGCTTATGCAATTTTTTATCAGCCGTATAAAACATATTTAAGTACAAATTAATGTGTATGAACTAAACTATCGATTGAAATCTAAACCTCCGGGACCCCAACAAGTATGTTTTCCAACAATTTAGAACCCAATACATTTCGAACTTTGTAATTGTATTTGAAATAACTTTAGTTTGTTAATAAACTTATTATATCCATCAACCTATGGACCTAGGGACCACAAATGGCTTTGATATCGTTCAAATCATAAGGGATCATCTCACACCGAGATATTTATGACCCTGCCTTAAACAGACTGTGCTATGATTCAAATTTGTACAAATATAAGCCTAATCTTGTAGTATGTACAGTTCAAAATTCCGTAAGCTTTTAACAGTTGCGAACAACATTATTTATAGTATTAATCACTTGTTTTGAAGGACAGTAATTTCGCGCGTAAAAGTGGTTTCCGCATCTAATTATTTTTGGGTATCGATGAAACGTAATAATAACTTGTGTCTACTACGTAGGGTTGCCAGATACAGGCCTATTATCATCTTGATATATCTCGGGTAACGAACGGAACTTTAATCCACTTAACTCCTAATGGTCTTGGAAAGTATAAAAGGTATATTCAGAATATTAAAATAATATTTCTGTAGGATTTTAAATGGAAATTATTCCTTAATATTTTATTGTTTGATAGCAGAGACAAGAAAAGAGAACTGTCGCAATGAATGAATAAATAAATAGATTTTCGGGTATTGTCTGTTTCTTCGAACACGATTCTTCAGAATTTGAATAATTCTTTTTGTTAATAATATCCTGAATTTTTAGGCTACAGCTCTAAGATAGCTTGAAATATTATTAGAAAGAAAAGGTGCTCCCAAAACCCCTTAATCGCGCATGATAAAAATAAATTATAAGACCGCAGGGAATTACTGGACTTCAAATATTATCATTTCCTTTTATATTTTCACAATCCTGTTTGTGATACGGGTCTAGAGTGTACCCGTAATAAAATACCCGTAAGGTCTTCTATGTATAATTCACAGAATGATGCATATTCTTGATACCCATTTCTAAAAAACCCTTGACATATAGATATAACTAAAAAAACTTTTTATTCGTACACGTTTGAAACTTTTGTGTACAAAACCGTACTAATCGTTTCCATGTATTTATATTCTACTAGCTGACCCAGCAAACGCTGTATTGCCATATAAAGTAACTAGCTGACCCGGCAAACGTTGTTTTGCCATATAAAGTATAATTCACGCGATAGTTTTATAAGTAATAAAATATTGCCAATATTATAGCCTGTACATCATTTTGTTCTATTGTCAATAGTTTTTGCAGCGCACGCAAAAATAAGTTTTCGATTTTACACCTTGAGTTACAAAATAGCAATTTTATTACGGATCCCTAATTTTGAAAAAAAAAACATAGCCTATAGCCTTCCTCGATAAATGGACTACCCAACACTGAAAGAATCATTCAAATCGGACCAGTAGTACCAGAGATTAGCGCATTCAAACAAACAAACAAACAAACAAACAAACAAACACTGCAGCTTTATATATTAGTATAGATAAGAAAAAAAAACAATATTTTTAATTTTTGGGGTATATGAGAAATAGATGACAACATAAGATCAAAACTTAAGATTTATCCATCTACATAAAAATAATCTGATAGTTAACAAGTGTAGTTAATCTACTAACTATAGTTGGCTAAAATTAAGCTTATTTCTTACCTCCTGAGAAAGTTAGATAGATATTATAAAGATTCTAATTAGTTATTTATTTTAAACAATTCTTTTGACGGGGAACACAACAAAGCTAAAACATTATTGTTGTTTTTATTTAATTCCGAGCATTTTCATATTTATTCTCCTTTAAAACCTTCCCTGGACTTCCACAAATAATTCAAAACCGAAATTAGCCAATCGGTCTAAGCGTTCTCGAGTTTTAGCAAGACTAACGAACAGCAATTCATTTTTATATATATAGATAGATTTATTTTTCTTCTTTACTTTTTACACATTTACAAACTTCATACTATTCTTCCAATTCAAAATTGATTGCATAAAAAGTAAGGATTGTAATAAGTATATATATTTACCTGTTTTAGGTTAGAATTTTTTTTTACGTTATTTTCTTGAATACGGTGCATTACCTTGTAATAAGAGTGGTATCATTATAATCGTGGACTAAAGCTCTATCAAATACATTATTTTTTACATCCAAATTCGTGCTACGGGATACTAAGTCGAACCCAAACGTTTTACTTCACAAAGACAGCTGCTATAATAGATTACATAATATTAAGAACGTGGTTTTGCCGGCATGCGTACGAGACACAACCGCCTCGCTCGATAGTTCCACACTGACTGCTGTCTCGGCGCTAGCGAGGCGCCCGCACGCCGATTACACCCGAGCTAAGAGGAAAACCGAATCATCTCCGTTCTAGAACACAGAGGATAACCCGTGTAACCAGCGTGATTCAAAAGGGTATGGTGATACCACAAACTTAGTATACTAGCGTAAAAGATCAGCCCTGTGTGAAAATGAGATAACTATCCTTACATAAAAACCTAGGTGTCAGATAGAGACGGAACAGATGAAGACCATGAAACCGTTTTGAAACAATTTAGTGTCCATTAGTCTCGTGTCAAATTAAACCTGTTTTAAATTGTGTTGTTCCATATAGCAATAATCCAACTAAGAAAAATTTCATAGGTAAATAGTGATGTTATGTTTAGGATAATTTCTTGATGTTTATTTTCGTAGAACATAATATGCACTAAAATACTAAATATTTCATTTTATATGCGCAGTAAACACTCTATTTTCTTAAGATTATAATCATTTAAGAAAATATTATGTGTTAAATAATAAAATATGCGTGAATATGAAGTCGTTTATCAATATTTGTCACAGGGCATTCCCTTTTTTGGTCGGTTGCTTTGGTCATTACCAAAGACAAAATACTACACACTTCATAATGTTAACACGAGGAACAAACATAAACTTGTTATGCCTACTACTCGGTTGGGTCGAGTTAGTAAGTCTTTTGTTGGGCGATGTATATGCTTCCACAATATGATCCCAGAAAATGTACAAAACAAATGTGTTACGAAATTTAAAAGAATTGTTAAAAAACGTTTGTGTGGGAAAGGTTATTATAAGCATAAACGATTTTCTTAATGACACCACGGACTGGGAATAAAGCGAACACCCTCAGGCTCTTTTATTATAAATATTTATTGTACGATACCACATTGTAATCCATATTTTATATTAAAAAAAAGCCCGCTGAGTTCCTTGCGCCCATTCTTCTCAGGTCTGAGGCAGTCTCTTTTGAATGGGTGGTAGTTTTTGACATTCAATAAGTGATTTTAAATCCTATTTTGAATAAAAATATTTGATTTTGAATTGAATTTGACTTCACTAACTCACATGAATATTTTATTTTTAGTCTCGCCGTAATGAGGAGAGTGTTTGTCTTTTACGCTACTATTCTAAGTTAGTACTTATAGGTACTAAGTTTATGGTTGATAAGAAATAGGCAAACAACATTGCCAGTATCACAGCCTAACTATCAGGGCCGGATTTAAACTTAATGCCGCCCCTGGGCACCGGAAAAAAATCGGCCCCAATAATTTTACTTAAACTTATAGTTTATATATTTTATTTTTCAAAACTAAAATAACAATTTATTGCAGAAACTTTATCAAAACAAATACTAATTTTTTTTTTTGTAATTCTAGAAAAAAAAAACTATTATTATTTTAAATCTCCAAGGGAATAAATTGATTAAATCGTTTTTATTTTTAATTTTTACTAAACGTGCCAAAATTATAATTTACAATTATTTGGATAAATTGAAGTTCTTGAATTATCAATTAAACAAGAAATTATTAATTAAGAGAATTAATTATAATTAATCAATATAATTATTGAGCAACATTGATAAGACTAAAAAAAAATATTTCACTTTCAAAAATTTGCCGCCCTGGGCACTTGTCCCAACTGCCCCTAGTGTAAATCCACCGCTACTAACTATGGATAAGCTATGGCAATTTTTCTAAAACATATAATTTTTTATTTGCTGGGTTCATCTATTTATAAAATGCAATGCTTAAAACTGGGTCAGTTCTATTGTTGTTTGATGTTTCAGTCAGCTCTTTGAGTGCATTATTTTCTACGCAACGTATTATTTATAATGAGCGGTATAATTTGCTATTTTCTGTATGGTGTAGGATGTATATGGGCTTTACCATGATAGATGTTGCGGAGCATTTATTGGCAAAAATTATTGTTAGTCCCCCTTATTCATAATGGTCCGCTAACTTTAAACAGCCGCTAAGGAGTGTTTTTTCTCATTCTGACTTAGGTCAATAGAAGAAGACAGAGTGAGAATTAGCAATGCTTTAAAGTTAGCAGACTATTATGAGTATGTTTAGTCCTTTTTAAAGGTTTTTCTTCATGTTTTCAATCTAATTTTTTTTGTCTGAACAAAGGGAGAAAGTTAAAGTTTAGCTGTAAATCTAAATTCAACTGCTGATAAAATTTGTTTTCACTTTTCTGATACATTGGACAATCTATGGATTGAGTGAAAATTTTCCATATCAGGCTGTATATATATATATATATATATATCATATGTATAAAATATTTTAAAAATATGATATGCTTTAATTTATAGTCAAAGAGTACTGACCAGGGGTGGGACAGACGCCTTATAGTGACGTTTTCAGAAGACTGTAGTGCCATCTGTTAGTTGGCCCGAAAATGAAATCTTTGTCAGCATTCACTCGCTTTGCCCACTGGTCATAAAATGGCGGCTACTTCTAGCGTTTGCGCATGTATGCAGCTCTCGTGTTCCATTTTGCATATTTACACTAATAAATCTATCCTTTATGTTCTATGTTGTGACAAAATTAAATAACTAACTCTACGCGCTATTTCAACATGGTAAAAAATTGCCTGCATTAAAAAGTAGAGTTTGGTATTTAATTGCGTCACAACAAAATTAATTTTATAATTTCGAGCTTATATATAGTTATTTTCGGGGCCAATCTCCAGATGGCGCTAGTTTTCAAATAGACAGCTCATAATGCGTAGAGAGGGCTCTCTTTTCCCTATATATTATTATACTCTTTGTGTCTGACATACCTATGCGACACCGTATACACACACACACATACACACACGCCTGTAATGTTATTTTTATTTATTTATTTTTATAATATTTGTTACGTTATTTAATTTAGTATTTTAAGATTTTACTTAATATTGTATATTGTTGTGTTTTTGTGTGAGTAATTTTTTATTGCAAATAAAGTGTTTCTATTTCTATACAATTTGTTATGTTTTTAAAGTGATAACCCTCACTTCTAGCTCAGTTGGCAGAGCACTGGCCCGGAACGTCAGAGGTCGTGGGTTCGAGTTCCGCATCGTTCATAAAATTTTGTTTTCAAATTCTATTTCTATTCTAATGTATGATTTCGTTTTTTTTTGTAAAAAGTTGAGGTAAACATTACCGAACCGTAATATACGATCAGGTCGACTTTACCTACACTTCTTTACTTATTCTGTCTATATGGATTATGAAAAGAAACCGATTAATATTCTTATCGGTATTCAATAAGATGTAAGGGGATTAGCTATGCCACTATGGTATAAGAGGATCTGCACTCGATCTTCTGATCTCATATTTAAATAATAGGATTCAGAGGGTCGAGGTGAATGGCAGGAGATCTCCTGGGACTCCTGTCGGTATGGGGGTACCACAAGGGTCTATTCTTGGACCCTTCCTCTTCCTAATTTATATAAATGATCTACCTAACCTTGTAGAAAAAAAACACAAGGTGGTATTGTTTGCGGATGACACTTCACTTATATTCAAAGTGAAACGAAGCCAAGTTTTATATGACGAAGTAAACAATGCTCTATCTGACATCGTGTACTGGTTTAGCGCCAATAACTTATTGTTAAATAATCATAAAACCAAATATATTAAATTCACCGCGCCAAATGTCAAAAATGTAGATGCGAATATTTTATTAAATGGAGAGGTGGTAAAACCAGTGGAGTCTGGTATATTTCTTGGCATTACTCTTGATTCCAAATTGCAGTGGGGCCCCCATATTGAAGGATTGGCGAATAGGCTTAGTTCTGCAGCATATGCGGTTAAGAAAATCAGACGGTTAACTGACATAGATACGGCGAGATTAGTATACTTTAGTTATTTTCATAGTATTATGTCCTATAGTATATTGTTATGGGGCAGTGCGGCCGATATTAATACTATCTTTGTGCTGCAGAAGAGGGCTATTCGCGCGATTTATAACCTAGGTCCTAAAGAATCATTAAGAGAAAAATTTAAAGAAATAAACATTTTGACTGTTGCTTCTCAATACATTTTTGATAATGTTTTGTATGTTCATAAGCACATTGAAGAATTTTCTAGAAACTGTGACATTCATAATGTTAACACGAGAAACAAACATAAACTTGTTATGCCTACTACTCGGTTGGGTCGAGTTAGTAAGTCTTTTGTTGGGCGATGTATATGCTTCTACAATATGATCCCAGAAAATGTACAAAACAAATGTGTTACGAAATTTAAAAGAATTGTTAAAAAACGTTTGTGTGCGAAAGGTTATTATTGCATAAACGATTTTCTTAATGACACCACGGACTGGGATTAAAGCGAACACCCTCAGGCTCTTTAATTATTAATGTTTATTGTACGATATTACATTGTAATCCATATTTTATATAAAAAAAAAGCCCGCTGAGTTTCTTGCGCCCATTCTTCTCAGGTCTGAGGCAGTCTCTTTTGAATGGGTGGTAGACTTTGATGTTCAATAAGTGATTATAAATCCTATTTTGAATAAAAATATTTGAATTTGAATTTGAATTGATAATCTACAGATGTGGGTTTGTGAGTTGAAATATTTAATAAGGTGACAATAGAATTTATCGACATTCCGCTACGAGACATATACATTAGCATATCGATATATTTAGTCTGGCCATAAATACTGTTACAATTAAAAATAAACAAAATATTACACTTGAAATTGGAATCTCTCATTAATTTTTATATGATTGTCCATTGAGTTTTCTCATTTTGGCGCCAATACATTGTTCAATATTTTGCGATATTAAAATGGAGTGGAGAACCGAATCGCTGTGATTGCATTACACAAAGTAGGTATGGAGCCAAATGCAATTTAAAACTCTCCATACGCTTGGTATTAGTAAAATGTTTGTGTAACGGGCTATTAATAGGTACAATGAGACCTCCTCTGTTTATGACACGAAAAGATCTGGCCGTCCACGCAGTGTTCGTACGAGAAAGGTGGTCAAGGCAGTAAGGGAAAAAACTCGAAGAAATCCTGTCCAAAAGGAAAAGATTTCTGAAAGGGCATCTACTCTTATAACATTCGTTTCGAAATTCGGAACTTTGTTGGAAACGAACGTTTCGGATTTCATCAGTGCTGAAGACTGGCCGTCGTCTAGTCCCGATCTTAATCCGCTGGATTATAATATATGGTTTTAGAGAGTACAGCTTGCTCTAAATGATAATTTGGAGTCAATCTAAAACAATCCGTACGATTGGCAGTGAAGAATTTTCCCATGGAAAGAGTGCGTCCTTCTATTGATAACTGGCCTCAACGTTTAAAGGACTGCATTGCAGTCGAGACCACTTCGAATTAGCTTTTTATATTTTAATTTTTTTTATGTTTATGTATTAAACGAACACGCTGAAAAAGTTATAAATTTTATTTTGAATGGAAACTTTTTATTTTTTAAATCTATCAGTATTGATGGCAAGACTAGCTTTAAAGACAAAGAGCAGATCAACTTTGCATAACTACAGTGGAAAGACAATTTCGAAGAAAATTATAAATTCTCAAGACATTCTCATTAATGTTCATGTCAGTAATGACGCCGCCAGAAGTTTTCCAAGTTTTTTTTATTCTTAACTATCTGATGCCCGCAACTTCGTCTATAAAATAGCTTTATAAAGATGGTGAAAATTGTTTTAATCTTCGTCATATTCTCCAGTAAGCTAAATGTGTTTTATCCATCGATCTTCTAAATCCTTAATTCCATCTCTATAATGGTTTTCCTTAAGGGTGCTGTATCTGCCAACGGCCTTGAGTATCTGGGCAGAGCGAGATGTTTTCCCCTAACCTACCGGGCCCCCGCTATTTTTCGCTGGCCGCGCTGCAATCTGCAACTGGGCTATCGTTGCGTCGTGCGTGCGGGCTACTGTTGTCGAACTATCGATACTTTGGTTATCGATATATGATTTATTATAAGCCGGAAATCATCTTTAATATATGTAGGGCTTTCGATATAACATTGAATATTTAGGTTCAATTATACTATAGTATTGCTGTGTATCGAAAACATCGATACTTTAGATAGTTTATCGATATTATTTGGCCTTAATTATAAATTATAATATCCTATTGATAGAGGACTATTGAACTGAAACACTTTTGCGTGTCATACCTGTTATTTTTATTAGATAGGTACATTTTATTTCTATGGTACAACTCGGGCGAATCAACATGATAGGTACCTGGCTCAAATGTCGTTTTGGGCAATGTACAGTGTGCGAAAAAGTAATTGTTTCCATTTTACTTTCTCGTACGAAAACGAATAATATTTATATTTTTTAACGTCTAATGTATGTATATTATTAAATAACATAGGTAGTAACTTGTCGTTGTTATTCGATTTATATGGAAATAAAACATAAATATATAAATAAATAAAAAATATATATAAAAAATAAAATAGTTATTCGTGTTATTGTTAGAGATTTATTTATTTTCCACAGTTAAAAATTTATATTTTTACAATGTTTTATTTGTACGCTATCATTGTCATATATTAAAATATCTATTTCAAGGAGAAAAGTCCAAATGTAACAAATACAACAAAAATATTAAAGAGAACAATTACACGCTTTGTAATCCTTTAAAAAATATTTTATTTAGACAAAAACTTATCAAATACCTAATCACAATAACCTTAGAGTGTGCAACCGTAACTGCGATATTATCGCTTAGTGTGTTACAAGTTATAACAGTTAATATAAACTGAAACTGAAAAAAACACTAACCATGTTAATGTTAAATGCTGTAAAGGAATAAATTCAATTATAATTTTTTTAAGTTAATTGTGATCTGTTATCCAAAAATCTTCTTATAATACTTTCGATAAAATGAGTGTTCGATTTGAAAATACTAAATATTTTGTTAAAGTGACACTACACACAATACTTTACAGTTGATAACCTCAATCAAGTCAATTTCCTACAATAATAATAGTAATACAATAGTAGTAGTAGTATACAACAGAAGATTTACAAGAGCAAAATCTCAAGTCAATTTCCTAATTATTGAATCAAGTGGAAATTCAAAATTCTGTCTCAACAATAACCTAGAAAATTTCGAAAGCTTTATATGAATTCAATTTAAGGGAAATGGGTCACGACAAGACTGCAGAAATTACCGCGGTATAAGCCTTCTCAGCGTCGTCGGTAAATTGTATACAAAAGTGTTGATTGAAAGAGTTGTGAATGAAACAGACGAAAAGGTATGGGATGCACAAGCGGGATTTAGAAAGGGAATGGGATGTACGGATCAGGTCTTTTCCTTGCGGTGCATAGCCGAAAAGTTTTTGGCTAAAAACAAAAAGGTCTATTGCGCGTTCGTGGATCTAGAAAAGGCCTATGATAGAGTGGTGAGGAATGAATTGTGGTCAGCATTGTCCGTAAGCGGTGTGAGCAGTGTCCTCATACGAGCATTGCAATCTCTTTATAGAGATTCTAGTGCTTGTGTAAGGATAAACGGGGCATACACTGAATGGTTTAATATCGAAAAAGGTGTTAGACAGGGATGTGTAGCGTCACCGTGGCTGTTTAATCTGTTCATGAACAATTGCTTGACAGATTTAAAAGAGAATGACAGTGGGTTGAGAATGAATGAGTTACTCGTCAAATGTTTTCTCTATGCTGATGACCAAGTATTACTTGCATCTTCAGCCGAGGAGTTGCAAGAGATGGCAACTGCTATGAATGGAGCTTTTGGTAGAAAGGGAATGAAGATGAATGTAAAGAAGACGAAACTGATGGTGCTTGAAAGAGATGAGGTAGTGACTGCAATATCGTGATTGGAGATGAAAAAATTGAACAGGTGAATGAGTTTGTGTATCTGGGTTCTAAATTTACAAGAGATGGAAAGTATGAGAGTGATATTGAAAGAAGAGTGAATGCAGGAAACATGGTGAATGGAGCTTTGCACTCCTTTATGAACAGTCAGAAGGTGTCTTATAAGGCTCGCCTGGCTGTGCATGAGGGGGTGTTGGTTCCAACACTCATGTACGGAAGTGAAAGTTGGGTATGGCAGAAGAAACATGAAAGCAGAATAAATGCAGTTGAGATGAGAGCGTTGAGAAGTATGATAGGAGTTAAACTGAGTGACAGGATAAAAAATAGTGAGATAAGGAAACGTTGTGGTCTGAAAGAAGATGTTGTGACAAAAATTGAGAAAGGTATGCTGAGATGGTTTGGACATGTCGAGAGAATGAATGAAGAACGATTGACGAAGAAAGTGTATAAGGCCAGTGTGAATGAAAGTGTTGGAAGGGGTAGACTTAGGCGGACGTTTCAAGATCAAATCAGAGACGTCTTGAAAAAAGGCCAGGTCAAGAGTACCCAAAACCGGAGAGCATGTATGAAAGGAATAATGAGAGTGGAAAGAAGTGGTCTCTGCCTACCCCTACGGGAGAGAGGCGTGATTTTATGTATGTATGTATGTATATGAATTCAAAATTTTTTAAAATCGGTCCAGAAATGGCCGATAAACAATTTAACACAGAAATCAATTGGAGTCACCCAGTGGATGCTCCGCTCAGCTTCGCTTAAAAATAGTACTTTATCGTAAAACAAGAGCGTTCGAATTAACGCACGCACCAATACACATACACATGATTTACACGTATATGATAATTATGTATTTAACACGTTGTAGCTAGGTAGAGACTTGGCTATTCAGAAGACAGCACTGGTGATGCCGTATACACGGGCCATGCAGGTCACTCTCGGGTAATCGTCGACCAGAACCTTGAACCTTGTCCACCAAAAAAAAAACCCATTTGTCGTATCACCGCTCTTCGAGAACACATACCTTAAAGCCTCGCCTAGTATCGGAATACTGGGTCTCGAGCAATTGCCAATTTCGTGGCCATCTTGAGGGCAAAGACAAATTGGCTTCGAAGAAACTGCGCGTTATTAATAGAGCACGGCAATACTTCAAGCCGGCGCATTTATTCTAGCGCTGTAAAAAGCGCAGGTCCGGCCACACATGGATTATTGCTGCCATTTTTGGTCTGGCGCACCCCAGTATCAGCTCGATCTATTTGACCGCGTGCAGCGCAGAGCGGCTTGAATTGTCGGGGACCCAGTGCTCTGTGAACGGCTGGATCACTTGGCGTTGTGAAGAAACGTCCCTTCATTGTGTGTCTTCTACCGCATTTATCACGGGGAGTGTTCTGAAGAGCTGTTTAACCTGATTCCTGCCGCCGAATTCCACCTTCGCACTACACGCCATAAGTTAGGATATCATCCCCACCATCTGGATGTTTGGCGGTCCTCCACAGTGCGGTTTTCAAGGAGCTTTCTTCCTCATACTACTTCGCTGTGGAATGAGCTTCCTTTTGCGGTGTTTCCGGGACGATACGACATGGGTTCCTACAAAAAAATCGCGTACACCTTCCTTAAAGGCCGGCAACGCTCCTGTTATTCCTATGGTGTTGCAAGAGAATGTGGGCGGCGGTGATCACTTAACACCAGGTGACCCGTACGCTTCATGATACGTTTGCCATTTCTAACTCTATCTCAATCAGTCTCAATCTCCTTCTCCCTCTTCTTGGATAAAAACGTCCCATATTTTTGTGACACTTTATTGGCACATATAGACACTGGATTTAATAAATGATCCCAAATTCGTTCTCTGCACCCTTGAGAACCTCGGATTCGATATCCATATTGTTGAAATCATAAATTTGAACGGCGGCCATCTTAGATTTAAAAAATGATCCCAAATTCATTCTCTGCACCCTCGAGAACCTCGGATAAGATATCCATATTGTCGAAATCATAATTTTGCGCAGCGGCCATCTTGGATTTAAAAAAATGATTCCATACTCGTTTGCTGCACCCTCGGATTCGATATTAATAGTGTTGAAATCATAAATTTGCGTCGCGGCCATCTTGGATTTCAAAAATGATACCATATTCGTTCTCTGCACCCTCGAGAACTTCGGATTCGCTATCCATATTGTTGAAATAATAATTTTGCGCGGCGACCATCTTGGATTTCAAAAATATCCCAAATTCGTTCTCTGTACCCTTGAGAACCTTGGATTCGATATCCATATTGTGGAAATCATAAATTCGCGCGGCGGCCATATTGGATTTCGAAAATGGTCCCCAATTCGTTCTCTGCACCCTCGAGAACCTCGGATACGATATCCATAATGTTGAAGTCATAATTTTGCGCGGCAGCCATCTTGGATTTAAAAAAAAACCTGCACGATACAAGGCTTGTAGGGAAGATGTTCTACTTACTAGCAGCCGCGCGCTAAACCTGCACGATACAATGCTAGTAGGGAAGCTGGAGAGTAAGAAATACTCTTCTTCAATCGGTGTCAATCGGTCTCTCCCTTGATTAAAAACCTCCTCCTCTTCTTGAACAAAAACGTCTCAAATTTCCGTGACGCTTCCATTTCCGCTTCATTTGTAAAAAAAGTTACCCTCATGCGCCTAAAGAAGTTTCACTTCAAAAACTTTTTTGCACACTGTACATTGCACAAACGACATTTGAGACAGGCGTCATGTTGATTCGCCCCAGTTGTACCATAGAAATAAAATGTACCTACCTAATATGAATGAGAGGACACGCAAAAGTGTTTCAGTTCAATAGTCCTTTATCAATAGGATATAACAGCTGATAATTGAAGCCAAATAATATCGATAAGCTATCGATAGTATCGATATTTTCGATACACAGTAATAATATAGTATAATTGAACCTAAATATTCAATGGTGTATCGATAGCCCTATAGATATTATAGATGATTTCCGGCTTATAATAAATCATAATATATCGATAACCAAAGTATCGATAGTTCAACAACAGCAGCCCGCACGCACGACGCAAAATGTAATTTTATTATTTACACAATAAGTACCTTTTACTAAAATTAAACAAGTATCACTAAAGCGGGATGCGCGAATTAGTGCACCATAAAATTACAACAAGTAGCGTGACCTCTCCGTCCGACAGTCCGACTTACACTGCTGCCCGTCGCCCGCGCACGGACCCGCCCATGCGAATTTATATAGAAAACAAGGAATAGTTATTTTTAACCTAATAAGTCATTATATTGAGTTGCCAATCGTCCACTTTGTGAAAAATATCTAGCCAAAAATTTATGTGAAAGAAAAATACTGAAATTCAATGCCTTTTAGAAGTAGTTACAAAAATTCAAACAAAAAAGGCTTCACTTTGAGATTTTTTTTCATCTATTTATAAGATTATAAGAATAATTTCAAACGTTCAAACTAAAATATAAAGTCCAATAAATAACATATATTTTTTTTGTTCATTTATATTCACTCAATAAAGAACAGTTACACGGAGGTAACCTCTTCTTCTCTAATTCTTATTGACATATACACGCATTGACATATTAACGCCTTCAAAATATTTTTATGCTTCTATTTCTTTAATTTACTTTAATTTACTGCAGATATCATATATACTAGCTGATGCCCGCGACTTCGTTCGCGTAGATAAAGGGTTTTTAAAAATAATAAGCAAGTTTGGAAATGAAGATTATCTCATGTCCTATTCCAGTTCCGGTTTCCGTTTTTGCTTCCGTTTCTCTTAATCTTTTTTCGAGGAATATGCTATGGGAAACTAAACCTACTATTGGTATAGTGATAGCGTCGACGTGTATTTCAGTTTTTCACAAATCTTGCGGAAACCATGGAATTTTTCGGGATAAAATGTAGCCTATGTTCCTTCCCAAGCTCTAGTCTATCGCTGTACCAAATTTCATAAATTTTCCGGGATAAAATGTAGCCTATGTCCTTTCCCAAACTCTAGTCTATCGCTGTACGAAATTTCATCAATTTTCCGGGATGGAATGTAGCCTATGTCCTTTCCCAAGCTCTAGTCTATCGCTGTACCAAATTTCATCAAAAATCAGTTCAGTAGCTCCGGCGTAAAAGCGTAACAAAATTCACATTCACATTTAAAATATTAGTAGGGATTAAAGGCGTTATCTACAATTAATAGTACAATTTTATACTGGACTTTTAAATGTTCGTAAGAATTTTATTCAAATAATTCAGATAACATAAATGTATTTCAGTGCTTTTCTACTTTATTTCTAAGCTGGCACTACAAAGTAACTGTTTAAAGTGCATATAAATATGTATGAGTACCAATTGAAATCTACATATTCAATGTATTTTCGTTAGAAGTAGGTTTCACAATTGTTAGTATATCAATAGATTTGGAACTTTGTAATGAATGCTATGGTAAACTAATCCATTTGACCGCGTGCAACGACAATTCCAGCTACTCTGAGCTCGAATTGTGAGGGGGAGTGCTCTGTGAACGGCTGGATCACTTGGCGTTTCGTAGAGACATCGCTTCATTGTGTGTCCACTACCGCATTTATCATGGGGAGTGTTCCGAAGAGCTGTGTCACGTGTGATTCCTGCCGCCGAATTCCAGTTTCGCACGACACGCCACAAGTTAGGTTATCATCCCCACCATCTGGATGTGTGGCGGTCCTCCACAGTGCGGTTTTCAAGGAGCTTTCTTCCACGGAAGCCACCAAAGTTGTGGAATGAACTTCCTTGTGCGGGCGTATACGACATGGGTACCTTCAAAAAAAGCACTTTCCTTAAAGGCCAGCAACGCTCTTGTGATGCCTCTAGTGTTGCAAGAGAATGTGGTCAGCGGTGATCACTTAACACCAGGTGCCCCGTACGCTCGTTTGTCCTCCCTATAAATAATAAAAAATTCAGTTTCTAAATTATCTTATCTAAGGGTTTCCGATCTTTTAGGTGAACTTACGCATTTTTTTTATTCTAACCTTAGATTAAGGAAATATTTTCTGCCGTTCGATGTTATACATATATCTTTTCAAACTTAGATTAAGAATTGGTCTCTGCTGCGCCCCAACTAGATACCGCAGGCGTAGACGCAAAGTGTGGCAACTAATACTATGCCCAAGTGGGCGTACTCGAGCCATTCTAAAACAATGTGTGACGTCTACGTGCCACATGTCCTGTTAAACTTTGCTAATTATTGAAACTTAAATGCCGATTTGCTAATTAAAACTATATAAAAATAATACTACAAGAAATAAGAAAGACACTGGGATCACATATCATTAGTAAGAATTTTGTATATTATTAATTTCAATGAAAATAACACGAAGCGTATGTTACTATGCCATTGAGTATCAAGATGCCACGCACACAAGCATCTAATAGTTGCCGTAATAAAAAAGTTATTGTTCTTAGGTAATGCGGTATCTAGTTGGAGCACAGCGGAGACCAATCTTTAATCTAAGAGTTTACCCTTGTCTTATTGACCTAGAAACATCGATTCAGCAAGTTAATTTCACAGTTAGTTTGTACATGGAAGAAAGATCCTTGAATCTAGTAATTACAAATTTTAATGACGTGCAAAGATTTTGTTCGGGAAATTTGCCACTTAAAGTATCGTATCGTATAGGCATAGTTATATTTCTATTATTCAGGACTTTACAGTTATGATCACAACAACAAGCAAAATGATAAAGTGTTAGCTTAGAATCAAATCCAAATCCAAAGAAGCTTCACAAATGGAATAATTGGATAAGTGCGAAATGTCATCATCCTGTGTCAGTCAGGATTTGGTGGGGGTTGTCTTATCAAATATTCACAAAACTTCATATTTGTGAAAAAGTAGTGAAGTTTTCAGGCAAAATATATAATATAATACGAAACCGTTTAGCAATACGCAATAAACCTTAGACTTATTAAGGCAGGAACTATCCAAGCTTGGCTGGAAGTCTTGCCCTCGTCTAGCTGAGATCTAAGCCCTTTGGACTACAAGTTATGGTCAGTTTTAAAATTTTATGGCCTCCTCTAAGTTGCTTAAGAAATCTCTTTAACAAGCAGTGAGTTTTTGCCATACAAAAATATCCTGCATTATAGCCTATCGGTAGACATAGTGTCGGTAGGCCCTCCACAAGATGGACCGACGATCTGGTCAAGGTTGCCGGAACACGTTGGATGAGGGCAGCGCAGGACTGATTGTCATGGCGATATTTGGGAGAGGCCTTTGTCCAGCAGTGGACTGAAACCGGCTGAAATGATGATGATAATTATAGCCAAATTCATTTCGGATTCAGAAATTTGCTGAGACTTCAGTCAATACTTATAACTTTTATAAGAATTACATTAGGTCATCATAACAAACGATTTTTACTTATAACGGAACTTATGGCTAGAATAGGTATAGTGCAGAAATATGATAATAAACAGAACTTAATGAGGATGCCTCGAGAATTCTTAATGAATTCTCTTAAGGAGTCCTCATATTTCCTTTTAGTCTTCACTCTTGAATATAGTTATACAATGTTCAGCTCGTCTCAAGACATTATTATATTATATGTCTAGACGAGGCCAGGCTAACAATATACCTAATGGTAACGTATTCTCTCTCGTGCCGCCATTTTGATTTATTTATTTGTCGCATTAATATATATTATAATTTTTTATAGTTTATAACTCTATACATTTTCAACATGAGACAAAAGCAACATATTAAGATATTCATTCATTCCCATTGACAACCAAATATTAATTACGATGGGAGACTACAGCAGTCAATTCCAATTGTCAAGAGGGGCTGCTGAAAACAGCAGCCCCTCGAATTGGACAGTGTTGTGTTGGTGTCTTTTGCACTGACCAACAATATACTGAGTCAGCTCCTTTTAGCAGGGAATCTTTTTTTTTATGTATTAATAATTTTTGCTACTTATTTCATTTTATTTATTATTTTAAGATAGTAATTAATACTGTAAATTGAAGGTGTGTGTTTTTCGACTTCCAAAAAAGGAGGAGGTTATCAATTCGTCGGTATGTTCTTTTTTCTACTTTTTTATGTTTGTTACCTCAAAACTTTCGACTGGGTGAACCGATTTTGATAATTCTTTTTTTATTTAAAAGCAAGTGCTTCCCGTATGGTCCCATTGTAATTTGGTCCAGATCTGACAATAGCATACATGAGAAAACCGTAAAAGTCTTTAATTTGCTAAACGACGACAAATTTACGAATAACTCGCCAACCGATTTCGATGATTCTTTTTTTATTGAAAGGGATATACTTCAAAGAGTCAGTGTCAGCCAAGATAAGTTTGTAACTACATACGTAGTTATAGGTGAGATGTGCTTGAGTCGTGAGGAGGCGAGAGGCGAGAGCGGGTCGCGGCGGAAGGACATCGATTCAAAAAAAATTACAATAATCGTAACTAGAATTAGATTAATTAATTAGATTGTATAAAAATACACAATTAGTTTTATACTTTTGAGTGCATATTATCTGTTGTTTTGGAATAGTGTTTATGGAGTCGGTTGTTTTTTGTTATAAAAAATATTCTATTGAATTGAATGAATAGTATTGATAACCCTTTGACGTATTGCGTGCTAATTTTGTTTTCAGGTAAGCACATGTCCACTCCTAAAGCTGAACTTTTTGGAAAAGGAGGAGAAAGGAGCGTACGGGTCACCTGGTGTTAAGTGATCATCATCAGGGACTTCATTTCTTACCTCACCTTGTATTACTTATTGCTTACCTCCTTAGTACTCTTTGTAAGTTTTCCAATAAAAAAAAATATAGTTATTTTTGTATAGGGACTGCGTACTAGCGTGAGTGTTGCTTGTATCTTCTGTTTCGTTAGTTTTTGTTTTATGATAGTAAGGGACGAGACGAGCGGACGTTCAGCTAATGGTAATTGATACGCCCTGCCCATTATAATGCAGTGCCGCTCAAGATTCTTGAAAAACCCAAAAATTCTGAGCAGCACTACAATTGCGCTCGTCACCTTGAGAAATAAGATGTTAAGTCTCATTTGCCCAGTAATTTCAATAGCTATGGCGCCCTTCAGACCGAAACACAGTAATGTTTACACATTATTGCTTCACGGCAGAAATAGGCGCCGTTGTGGTACCCATAATCTAGCCGGGATCCTGTGCAAGGGAGCCTCCCACTGCCGGATTTATGCGGATATCCTGGCCTCCTGGTAATGTTTGTTTTTATCTTAGATAATGTACATGTATAGATAGACTGGCAACGTTAAAAAAATAGCGGAGAACTATTAGCCTTTATTTCCAGCATTTCACGCCCACTAAAACAAAGTAAGTAGCGTATCGCGAGTGGAAGATGTAGCTTGTCATGCACACTAAAGTAATTTATTTATTTATTTATTTATTTTAGATGTACCAACAATAACTCAATATTAACAAATGATTTGCACTTACATACTAATTATAGGTTGGTTATTCTAATTTGGTACATTCAACATTTAAAACAAGAAAAAAATAAGTAACTTTAATCTAGATCTTAATTCTAGAAACAATAATTATAATGTGAATAGTGTGAAATTACAAAAATAAAAGTAATAATTAATAAGTGATTAACAATCTAATACAAACTAGATAATAAGTAATAAAACTAACCTGTTGTCATGTATTGTCTAACAGCAGGAGACTCTATCTAGAAGTATAAATTTTCTTAGATTTTTATTTTTTATTTATAACTAGCTGACCCAGCAAACGTTGTATTGCCATCATAGTTAATCTACCAAGTTTAGGTAGCTAAAATTTAGTTTGTTTTTAGTTTTTACCTCCTGAGAAAGTTAGAAATATTCTAATTAGTAATCCATTTTAAACTATTCTTTCAATATGGTTTCTGAACTACGGGGGACACATGAAAGGAAAAACAAAATTGCTATTTTTATTTAATTCCGAAAATTTTCATATTTATTCACCTTTTAAACTTTCCCTGGACTTCCACAAATAATTCAAGACCAAAATTAGCCAAATCGGTCCAGCCGTTCTGGAGTTTTAGCGAGACTAACGAACAGCAATTCATTTTTATATATATAGACTAGGTGACCCGACAGACGTTGTTCTGTATATAATAAATAAAATAATGTTTTTATATGAATCTGTCAATAATATATCATAACATTAAAAATTACTTCGTAAAATATGCACCCTGCTGTCGTAATGAAATTGTTTCACAGCAGAACTGTCAAACCGTGCGTCAATAAATTCTCTCATAGAAATTATGTATGGACACATCAAAGGAAAAACAAATTTGTTGTTTTTATTTAATTTAGCAGCATTTTCCTATTTATTCACATTTTAAACCTTCTCTGGACTTCCACAAATAATTCAAGACCAAAATTAGCCAAATCGGTCCAGCCGTTCTGGAGTTTTAGCGAGACTAACGAACAGTAATTCATTTTTATATATCTTTATAGATAGATTACGTGCAAGTGACAAAAACTAACTGTCTTTTTTCTTATTGTTTTAATTTCTCCATTCCGTTTTTTGTTATTTCAATTTATTGCAAAAATATATAGTACAGTTAATGTGCCGTATGGAACACTTCTTTCGTTCTTCTGTGTGTTAATTATGACAAATAGAGAAGGGCTAGGAACTTTCTTATCAGTTCTTCTCCCCATGTCAAAGCTCCTTTAAGAACTGATACAGCTTCATGACGTTCACCAAGTGTTGTTGCAATATGTAATGTTTCTCCTATGGAAAATAAAGATATTTCTTTCTATTATATTATGACGTACGGTATTTTACTATGGGGTCATGCTGCTGACATTGATATAGTGTTTGCTCTGTAAAAGAGAGCTGTTCGTGCTATATACCAGCTTGGTTATAGACAGTCTCTCAAAGAAAAATTTAAAGAAATAAATATTATGACTGTTCATTCTCAGTACATTTATGAAAATTTAATATACGTTCACAAAAATCGTCACCTTTTTACTCTTAATAGTGATTTTCATTATTATAACATTAGAAATAAGGGATTGCTTGTAAATAATTCTAGTAGGCTTCATAAGATACACAATAGCTTTAAGGGTAAATGTACACAAGTGGTACACTTCTATAATAAAGTCCCAGCCACTGTTCAGGCATTATCTATAAATAAATTTAAATGTTTTATAAAAAAAATGGCTCTGTCGTAAATCCTATTACTCCACTGCTGAATATCTAATAGATCGGACAGCCTGGGACTAGATTGTGATTATTTTATAGCGATAGAAATGATTGTACAATATTGTATATTTTTAAGAATGCTGGGAGAGTTTCTTGCGCCGCTTCTTCTCTCTCAGAGCGCCATTTGTTTCCGAAGCGGTAGTAGTATCTAGTAGTTATTAGAAATGACATCAAAAAGAATTCTAAAGGAATCAATTTTGAGAAAATAATTGCCTTTAATGCCTTTTATATGTAGCTTTATCAAAGCTGTTTTTCTAAACATGCTTCACAGAAATAACATTTGTCCTGGTCACAATGAAAGAAAAACAGCAAGAGTGTGTACTGTAATTGATAATCTGAAAGTATGTTGTTACCCGACTTCAAAAAAGAAGAAGAATACTTTTTTATCTTTGATAACTCAACACCCTGTCGTTATGGCTTACGATTTAGACTATTTTTTTAATCCAAATGTTATGAGATTTCTTTAGTGTTAATTCCGCCAATATTTGTCTCGTGCCAGAGTTTGGCGAGTCAACATCTCCTGAGAATGCCTCGTGTAGAGGCGAAACACGTGTTGAATTAACACTAAAGAAAACTAAAAACAATTGGATAATTATGGATTTCCGCAAAGTAATGCCTACTTCAATAAATTTTATTATGTTTTTAATTTAAGAGGGTTGGTCTTACTTTAAGAATTGGTCTCCGCTGCGCTTTAATTAGATACCGCAGAGGTAGTTGCAAAGTGCGGCATCTACTGCTACGCCCAAGTGGGCGTACTTGAGGCAGTCTCGAACAAAGTGTGACGTTGACGTGCCTAAAATTAATTGACAATAAAAATAATACTACAAGAAATAAGAAAGACACTGGGATGACATCAGTTTTTTGTATTTTATTAATTTCAGTGTAAGATAACACGAAGCGTATGTTACATTATTTGAATGATGCCATTGAGTGTCTATTTGCCACGCACACAAGCATCTAATACTTGCCGTAATAAAAAAGCTATAGTTCTTAAGTAGTGCGGTATCTAGTTGGAGTTCACATTTAAATAAAACACCTTTTAAAGGATTAAGACGCGTTTAATTGTAACTGTGTTTTTACATTAGATTTTTGGGTAAAAGTTACATTTTTATTATAATTTTAGTTACCCCGATGTTTCGAGACCTTTCCAGATCTCGTTTCAGGGGGACTGACTGACTTTACGCGCGTAATAATTTAAAAGTGTTTTATTTAAATGTGTAACACTCGCGTTAATCAAAGAAAATACCGAGTTCACATTGTTCGAGACTGGCTCGAGTACGCCCACTTGGGCGTAGTATTAGTTGCCGCACTTTGTGACTATTGCGGTATCTAGATGGAGCGCAGCAGAAATCAATCCTTAATCTAAGTCTATACGCTAATATTTTCTAGGTCTATGACGCATAAATAACATATAAATCTTAAGTAAAGCCGAGTTTTGTATTGAAACTCTGATGCCTACAGCAAGATCTAACTTGTATTATGGGTACCAGTGCTCACACAAATTAAATTTACATTAAGATAACATTAACTTGATATTTAAGATGGCAGTCGACAGTCGCTAGATGATTGTAGGAAGGCCATAAGATTAAATAGATTGAGGTAGGCATACAAGATATAATAGGTTGGCGCGAAAAATACTCATTTGTTATGAAAACTCCTAGAAAACTCATTACATTATTATTTTTTTAATATTGACACACTTTTTACACAAATTATCTTGCCCCAAATTAGGCATATATAGCCTGTGTTATGGGTTGCAAGACAACGATATATTTAATACAATATACTTACTTAAACATATAAACATACATAAATACATATAAACATCCATGACTCGGAAACAAACATCCATATTCATCATCCTGGGACCTCTAGCTTAGTAGGTAGGATCGCTAACCACTCGGCTATACAGGTCGTCATTTCTTTTTAAAGTTTAGTTACACAGTATTCATATTCATTAATACACACACACACACACACACACACACATACATACACATTTAATTTTTATTCATTATCAATTGTTTCGTTTGTTCACCCCTTTTAATATCACTGCAAAACCGTTTGTCAATGTTACTATAATTACAATAACCGATAAAAATATATAAATAATTAGTATTATATAATAAATATTGTACACGTAGTAAATGAAATCAAGTATTATTATTTATTAGTATTTAAGTGCCAATTTGTTCGATGACTTTTTGTCGTCTTGTAGGTAAAGACATGATCCCGATGCTGTTGAATTTCTGGGACTTCTGATATCAAAAACGCGACTAGCCGTCTTGGCAGACCCTACTTAATGCTAATCTGACACTGCCTAAATAATGTTCGACAGACCTGTTATGTTCGTTCTTAAAAAATTTGTTTTTCAAATTTTATTTACGTGAATACAAAAGTGATTCATTGATAATTGGGGTTTATCTACTTCGTAAAACAACTGCTGTTCAATAAGTAGCACTGCCCCGCGGACGTGGGCTTCCGACCAATGACCGATTGGAACTGACCAGGCTAGCGAATCTCTCTAAGAAAAAAGCGATTCACTCGATTGTATTAAACATGCAGTCATTGACAGGTGACGGCTATAATTTTGTTAAAAAAGCGCGATACTGTAATTACTAGTACTATTTCAAACTTATGTCAAATTACTGCACGTTTCATACTAAACTATATTTCAATTTTTACTTAGGCAACTTTAACTTTACTTTCCCGCCTCTTATTACGTAGTATTTACATCCTCTTTGCAACTGATGCAAAGATTATATTTACTCTAAACTGGCGTTTCCGTTTTGCTGTGCATTCTTTACACTGACCTCTACTATAAACCACTGGACTGGCGGCTGTCAAAGTGCTTTTGTGCATGTTTGATATTCGCCATTTTGGCGCTGTTGGACATGTAGCGAGAGTCTGCGGTACTAAAACTAGTGGTGACAACCTCAGCAAATTGTGGGAAACTATTTACAAAAAAAAAAATGAGTACTGTATTACGTTAATTCTTGAAGTATAAATAACACGGAAAACCAACGAAATTTATATAAAATGCAAAAATACTTCAGAGTATTGCACGTTCCTTCGCAGCCATTTGTATTATACGTCAAAATTAGTTCTCTGGACGCTCGCGAGTGGCGCTTTAAATAGGCACAAAAAATTTGCTGTCAAACATATAGAACAGCCTGTCCAGTGGTATTTATACAGGTCGGTGATTCTTTATATATCACTTAATATCACACGGTTAATGTCACTGTCAATGTCATAATACTGACACTGATTGTTAACACATATTTAATTCAGACTTAGGCTGGGTAGCACCAACTAACTAAAGCAATAACTAACATGTTAAAGTACCAGTTAAACAAAAAATGAGTTATGTCTCGTTTTTGGCCAGATTTTGACGAGACAACACGTCCTGAGGATGCCTCGTGTAGAGGCGAAACATGTCGGATTGTTTTAAAAACAAATATTGGCGGAATTAACACTAAAGAAAACTTTAATCATTTGTATAATTATGGATTTCCGCAAAGTAACGCCTAATTCAATAATTTTTTTTTTTTCAAAAAATTAGTTGCACCATTTGACAATTTTTATATGACGTCATAACTTTAACTTTAAACCGTAACCGTCCAATTTTGGCCGGTTAAAGCTATTGTGAATGTTGAAAGCTCAATAGCGGCCTCTCAAATTTTTCAAATGAATATTCGATATTGAATTGATATTTCACTTTTTAACTTTAAATATGCCAAAGAATACGATGGTGCAACACATTCCGCAGTCTATGTTACAGGCAGCGTTACTGCTAACGTTAAATTTGACTTAAGCCTTAACCTTTCACGACTCTACAAGACCGAAATAGGTGAAGATTTCAAGTTCAGAGGTATACCTATCCTATAGGATGCATTAACACCTCCCAGCCAAACTCTCTTAAATTACTTGCTGTGTTTTTTTTTTATGAAAATAAGGGACGAGACGAGCAGGATGTTTAGTTGATGGTAATTTATACGCCCTGCCAATTCCAATGCAGTGCCGCTCAGGATTATTGAATAACCCAAAAATTCTGAGCGGCACTGCAATTGCGCTCGTCACCTTCAGACATCAGATGTCAAGTCTCATTTGCCCAGAATTTCAGTAGCTACGGAGCCCTTCAGACCGTAACACAGTAATGCTTACACATTACTGCTTCACGGCAGAAATAGGCACCGTTGTGGTACCCATAATCTAGCTGGCGTCCTGTGCAAAGGAGCCTCCCACTGACGATGTGTGTGTTCTAGCTTTATCGAGATGAAACACCTTTCTATTGGTCAATTCTCGCTACCTTTTCTCAACTTCTTGTTTTAATCTCTAATTGTTGGTAGTTGAGATCCGAATCGATGGTTCTGCCCGGCGATATTCCAAACCCACCATACACACAGTATTAACTTATTGTGAGTTAACCTGGATCCACAGTTTGTGAATCCTGGCCAACCTTTGACTAAAATTATAAATTATACCCCATATCGATTTGGATGTCACCACTCTTCTGGATTGCTTTCGACTATTTGAGCAAATTTAAAGACGTATCCATATAAAAAACTAAAAAAAACAATTTAACAAAAAAAAAACAACCGACTTCAATAGCACTATTCGAAAACAACAGATTTAATATGCACTAAAAAGTATCAAAATAATTGCGTATTTTTATACAATCTAATTAATTAATCTAATTCTAGTTACGATTATTGTTACTTTTGGAATCGGTGTCCTTCCGCCGCGATCCACTCTCGCCTTTCGCCTCCTCACGACTCAAGCACATCTCACCAATAACTATGTATGTAGTTACTAACCTTTCTTGCATGACACCGACTACAAAAATTAAATCATCGTAACTAGAATTAGATTAATTAATTAGATTGTATAAAAATACGCAATTATTTTTAAACTTTTTAGTGCATATTATATCTGTTGTTTTCAAATAGTGTTTTCGAAGTCGGTTGTTTTTTTTGTTAATTTTTTTTTATTTTTGAATTTTTTGTGAATTTGAAGTACACCAACTAACAATTTGTCTAAATATGTGTAGATATACTAAATTTTTCAATGCAGCAATGAACGTAAGCGCTTTGCAATTTTATTACAGACAGAAATTCTGCCACACTGCGCGATATTGAGTGATTCGTAAATTTATCATCCACTTTGCTATCATGGATGCTATTGTTAGATCTGGACTAAATTACAATGGGACCACACGGGAAGCACCAGCTTTCAAATAAAAAAAGAATTATCAAAATCGGTTAACACAGTCGAAACTTATGAGTTAAAAAAATATAAAAAAAAAGACGAATTGAGAACCTCTTCCTTTTTTGAAGTCGGTTAATAATGTTCTCACAAAGTACGGTACGGTATAAATTTATACTATAGATTATAATAATTTAAAAGAGCAAAAACTAATCTCCCTCAGTACTTAATTCATTACTAACCAAAGGTCGTGATGATATGAATCATGTTTTCGTTGAACAACAGTTTTTTGTTTAAATGCAATGAAAACAGTATAATTTCAAAACAAAAGCCGTTATTTGTTAATACTTCAGCTAATTGTATGGCCATACAATATAAACCAATATAACTCAACCTAATTGTTATAACTTTAACAATATGAAGATCATAAATTCTCGCAGCGGCGATTCATGAAAACGAGAATTTCATTGAATACAATGACAATTGGTGACGTAATAGTCGAATTCAAATTCAAATATTTTTATTCAAAATAGGATGTGACATCACTTATTGAAAGTCAAACCACCCATTCCAAAATGAATGCCTCAGGCCTGAGAAGAATGGGCGCAACAAACACAACGGGCTTTTTTTTATCAAAAATATGTTTACAAAGTAATATTGTACAGTTAAACTTATTATTTAATAGCTTGAGGGTGGTCGCTCCATTCCCAATCTGTGGTATCATTAAGAAAGTCATTTATGTTATAGTAACCATTACCACACAAACGTTTTTTAACAATTCTTTTGAATAACGTGATACTTTTCTTTAGACCATTTTCTGGGATCTTGTTGTAAAAGCATATTGTAGTGATTAATAAGCAAACACTTAAATAATGATTGAATTAAAACTTTGATGACCGATATAGCCCAGTTAGTCACCCTGCCTACTGAGCCAGGTATTGGCTTCGAATCCCGGTAGATGCAAACATTTATAATATGAATGCCCTCGAGTCATGCATGTTTTTCCTGTTCATTATATGGAGACGTGTTATGTAATATATCACGCCTCATTAAAATTAATTCTTTACTCGTTGTATGTTTACTTAGCTTTTTGAATTGAACCTTAAACTGATGCGATAAGGTTAAATTTGCACTAATAGGTGTTTAAATAATTATTAGAACTACATAATACCAAACAATTGAGCGAAGGTTTGAGTATGAGCTTGTGTCTTGGATTATTCGCGTTAACTAAGATGCTACTAAATAATTATTATGAAACAAAATAAACAAATTAATATGTTACTCGCATCTCACTACTTTATAATACTTTACTTTATAAACGTGGGGCACTCAGAAAGATTTTAGAAACTAAAAAATCACATTATATTAATAAAATAATTCTATAAAATCCTTTCAAAGTACTCTCCACCAGCTTCTACACAAAGTCTCATGCGCCTAGCCAGTTTTCGATACACTTTTTCCAGTTTGCCGCAGACACCTCCTCTATGGCCTTCTCGAACACTGTTATAGCGCATCTTCCGGTGATGAAAACTGGTCCACTCCCAGTTGATTATAGGGAATAAATAAATAAATATTATAAATGAAGTTATACGGTGCTAGTTCATGTAAGAAGGGTAACCAGGGTGGACTTTGACCGGTATGGTGTCCTTTGTCCCTTCGGGTGCCTTGGTGAAGCAATAGCCCGTGGAGCCCGCTATTCGTAAATTAAATGAATTCACATGGTGCTAGTTCATGACTGTAAGAAGGGTGACCCGTGAACACTGACCGGTATGGTGTCCTTTGTCCGATCGGGTGCGTTGGTGAAGCAATAGCCCGTGGAGCCCGCTATTTGGGAATTAAATGAAGTCACATGGTGCTAGTTCATGACTGTAAGAAGGGTGACCCGTAAACACTGACCGGTATGGTGTCCTTTGTCCCTTCGGATGCGTTGGTGAAGCAACAGCCCGTGGAGCCCGGTATTCGAGAATTTAATGAAGTCACATGGTGCTAGTTCATGACTGTAAGGAGGGTGACCCGTGAACACTGACCGGTATGGTGTCCTTTGTCCCTTCG
>CATIXN010000001.1:22127364-22163094 GCA_949711725.1 Leptidea reali
TGTGCTGCCATTTTCTAGAAAACACTCAAAAATACAGTGTTTGTTTCCAAATGACCTCATTTGGGGCAGACATCTAAGAACGAAGATTTAATCGGACATTCAAGGTATTTATTTATTTACATACTTACAATACAGTAGAACAATAACATACCTTCTATACTTATTCCTATGTACTGTGTATGCTAATTCTAAAAAAAGTGTTTATAAATCAGTAATACGGGTTTTGCTTTTGATATTGTAGATATAAGGGCAGATTCACCATCGTATTGGATCACTGCAACCTCTCGAAGATGCACAGCTTAAATTTTTACAATTATACTTCATGGGCAACATGGACAAATAACTTGATCGATGTCAAGAGATCAATGCAGCAATGATGATAGCAATTCTTCAGATCTGCAGCAACTACTTAATGAACATATTGCATATTGAGTTAGCCCGCAAATCTTTAATTTCCGATCCGTCTCGCATTCGCCCTGACCATTCAAATCTTAAGGCCAATCCCAGAAAGTTTGTGGTCTGAATCAAGACAATCCATTTCCCATGTTCAATTAATTATATGTGGCATGTTCGGGTTGGTAGGCATTCTACATTATTTGTTCTAGCGCATGATAATAAAAGGGTAAATGTCGTGTATCACAAGGTGCTTCACTGAAGAGTGCAACCCATGCAACAAATTACATAGCCAATAAAGAATCATTAACGAACTTTTTTTTATGTCCTTATATTTATTATCATAATAAAAAATTGAAATTAATTAAATCCAAAATCTGCTCATTTATCGCCTCTAAGGCGGACGTAATTACACTTAAACTTAACAGAAGGTTGTTAGATCATAAATTTACAATAAAATTTGGCGGTACAATAAACACGCCCTATACCAATGTCATAAATAATTCGGCGGTGCAAAAAAGGCAGATTACAGAGCGTTCTGCTCTGAAATCTGCTCCGCTTCGTGGCGAACTAAACTGTACAGAACAATGGCTAACGGGGCAACATGAAACCAAAAGTAAGTCGTTTTGAGCAGAAATTAACTAAAGAATATAAGAAGACGTAACAAGGAATAGTAGTTGATTATCATCTTGATATTATTATTAAATTGTAAAAAGATGGCTCCAGGACAGTGGCCAGTATTGGAGATTTTGGCCCTTGAACCAAATACCATGAAGTTATTGTACAAATGATTTAAGTTTTCTTTAGTGTTAATTCCGCCGATATTTGTGTTTAAACAATTCGACACGTGTTTCGCCTCTACACGAGGCATCCTCAGGACGTGTTGTCTCGGCAAAATCTGGCACGAGACTCATGCGACAAATATTGGCGGAATTAACACTAAAGAAAACTTAAATCATTTGCATAATTATGGATTTCCGCAAAGTAACGCCTAAATCAATATTTTTTTTTTCATGAAGTTATTGGTAAAAAAATCACCATACCTACTAGGCAAAATCGTATTATGCACTCGACAGGTGCCTAAAAATAAATCTAAACAGAAACTAACTGGGTAGGAATATTGCTTTAGTGGGCAATAGTCAAGCTGATCTCAAGGTTTAAACATCCTACAGAATAACTTCAAACAGAACACTTCATGCCAGCATAACAAGGTGACTTTAGCATGGTACCGAGGCACCTCGCGCCACTCTTAAAGTAAACTTTTGCGATATTGGTGAATCCTTGTCCGCACCACGATCGGGAGAATTCTATCGGGACCGCTCCATTTTTAAATATCCAACGAAAAAAGCGCCTATCCATGGCACTGTCAAAATAATTTCATCATAAATATGGATCACAGCGCGGAATAAGAGCTATATAGTGCAGCATTTTGGTCATCCAGGATCGAGTTGGATGCGAAAAAAGAGCCCAGGAGATAAGCTTTCTCTTTCGCGTCATGGACCAATGATTCATTGTCCTTGTGGAGTAAATAAATGTAAGGCTGATAGAAATTTCCTGGGACCGACTTTTCGAGTCAAGAACAAAGTCAAACTGCACGAATCCCCGAGGGAGACGTTCAAGCCTCTTGTCAATTCTGTCAATATGATTCAATTTTGATTTGCAATAACTCATGAGAGACGCGGAGGCATGATTGACGGTTTTTTAACCTTAGATTCCATTGACCCAAGCCTGATAGCAGTCCTATTTTCGGCGCGAGGTCATTTTGCAGAAGCGGTCAAGCCATGGTTGGAATAAAGAGTTTCTTACTCTCTTACTCATATTAGCAACATTGTCAGCACCGGCATCAAGATTATCCGCCCAAGAGCTAAATTGTTTCCACGGGTAGGATGCAAAAATGGACCGCATCTCATGCTGACTTAGATGATGCCACGTCCGAGATTCATATAGGTGCAATAATCAGTCTTGTTACTATGTTAAGCTAAAGCGAAGAGACAAATAGATCTCCTCGTATGATGGTGGTGTGTGTTGAATACGCTATGAATCACAATTCGGAAGGAATCTGTTTCAATACGGAATCTGTAGTTATTTGGATGTGCCAAAAGTGCCCGTCAAATACTCTCATACAAAAATCACAAAAATAAAAAGATCTGTATAAAAAGGTAAATCAAAATATCTATGTATATTATAACAACATTAAATATTAGTGCGTTCTGTGTGTGCTTGTGTTATGAGAGAATTTGAGCTTTTATGAAAGTTGTTTTGGAAGAGATGATTCCAAATCAAGGTCTAACAGAACTGCGTATCATAAAGGTATGATGTAAACTACTGGCCCAGTTGTTTAAAAACGCAGAAAATTGTTGAAAATAGTAAGACAACAGTCGTTCAAGCCTGGCTGCAAGCGGCGCCAGCGTGTGGCGTGTGGCGAACTGCGCGTCGCTGATTGGCTACATGCTATGCAGACCAATGGAGGTTGGCGATGTGTGCCGCAAGGCATAGCGACGTGCCCTCTAGGTGTGTCGCCGTAACGGGAGCTCATTGCATTAAAAACGGTTTATTGTTAAACTAGCTTTACTCGGTGACTGTATACGTTATAAAGGATAGTGTTTATTGCGATTCCTCTATATTTTTTTTTATTTCAAATTTTATTTTTGTATGAAATCTTGAACAAAACAATGAATAATTGTCTATATTTAACAAAAATAAGGATTAAAGAGAAATTAATACGCACAGTATTTTTTATTTCACCCATGCTTTAAATCATTTATTAAAGATTCTAAAACAGCTTATTGCCAACATTAAAACACCCAATGTTAACTTACATCATCCAAACGAGTGTTGTAATGAAATTCAGTACAACATTACAATCGTTTATATAGTTTAATGTTAGCATTAAGCTAAATGTTTCAGAATCTTTAAGAGGATTCATATTATGGGTGTAGATAAAGTCTTGTATGCAACTGTTGATAATTAGGTATTAAAACACTCATGTGATACTATACTATATATATCACCGACATTCGTGTTTTAATACCCCTTACTACACAACAGATGCATAAATATCTATAACAATTTATGTGCGAAAGAGGCTGTAATAATTTTAGTTAATTTAGTGAGGTTTTACCTCGGTTTGAAATAAACTCTTCTTTAAGGAGAGTTGCAGATATTAATAGATCATTAAAATAGTACAGATCTCAGCTAAGGCTGAGATATATATCATAATATTTGGTTTGATGGCACAACGCTATAAGACAGAGGTTTTAGAAGCTCACGCGGTACTTTACACAGGCGAAAACTTAACTCTAACGCAAGATAATGCGAGACGCCATGCCGCTGCACAAGTTAGACAACATTGCGAAGAGTGTGTACTAGCCAGTACGCAGCCCGGGTCTTAATTCCATTGAGTAATTTTTTTTATTCACTTCATTAAATACACAGAGAGAGGTCGCGGGTTCGAGTCCCGCATCGTTCATGAATTTAGTTTTCAAATCTAATTTGTGTAATGTTTGGGACAGTTTGAAAGAAGCTGTATATGCGTGAAATCCTGTGCCCGCAACAGTGGCAGCACTGCGATTTCACAAGTATGCACAATATTTCGAACTCTATACGGAACCTATTAGAACCAATATATAATAATAATAAGGGCACGCGGAGGCAACACACATTAATAAAGAAAATACTTGTACAACCTAAAACCAATTTATCTAAACATTAAATGGTCCTTTCTAGTATACACAAAACATACACTTATGGTTGTGATACTACTTACAACGGTGTAATAAAGTTAACGAAAGAAATAATAGGTTTTAATTTAAATATGTACCTTTAAAAAATTTGAAACTTAAAATGTTTATTTCAAAGGCGTCTTAAATATTGAAGACCCCTGTAGCCCAGTGGTTAGTGAACCTGCCTACTGAGCTAGAGGTTCCGGGTTCGAATCCAGGTGCAGTCATTTATTTGATGAATATGAATTTTTATTTCCGAGTTACGTACGTTTAAATGTATTTATGTATTTTTTTATGAAAATAAGGGACGACACGAGCAGAATCATCGTTCAGCTGATGATAATTAATACGCCCTACTGCGCTCGTCACCTTGAGACATAAGATGTCAAGTCTCATTTCCCAGTAATTTCACTAGCTACGGCGACCTTCAGAACGAAACACAGTAATGTTTACACATTACTTCTTCACGACAGAAATAAGGGCCGTTGTTGTATCCATTATCTAGCCGGCCTCCAGTGCAAAGGAGCCTCCCACCGGTATTGTATTAAATATATCGTTGCCTTGTACCCATAGTACAGGCTATGCCTATTTTGGGGCAAAATAATTTGTGTAAAAGTGTGTCAATATTATTATTATTATTGATGCCGTTTACGAGTACGTCAGTGAATTAATCGAACTATATCGAATAATATTTTGCGTAAATTGATGATCTTATTTACTCAATTATTACTACTGACCCAGTGACACACACACTTGTTAACATTTAGCTCGGTCAGGTACACATTGTCGTGTGAAATGCCGTCTTATAATTATCATTGTCACCACAACATCTATACATATAAATAAAATTGGATTGTCTGTTTGTAATATTGAAATAACCGCTTTTTACTTCATGTATATGAATATATGTACATACACCAAATTAACATTTTTTACAATTTTTGTCTGTCTGTTTGTTCCGGCTAATCTCCGAAATGACAAAACGAAATTTTGACGCGACTTTGATTGGCAGGTAGCTGATGTAATAAGGAGTAACTAAGCCTACGTTTATTTAAGAAAAAAATCTTTTATTTTAGAAAGATAAAGTAATGTTGCAATGTCCAAGGAACGGTCTAACTCTAAAAATAATTTATATGGCAAAACAACGTTTGCCGGGTCAGCTAGTCAACAATAACAACCGCTGCAGTCTACAGACTAGCCCCCTTATTCATAATAGTCTGCTAACTTAAAGCATTGCTAATTCTCACTCTTCTTCTATTGACCTCAGCCAGAATGAGAAAAAACACTCCTAAGCGGCTGTTTAAAGTTAGCGGACCATTATGAATAAGGGGGTAGCTGACTGGCAGCTCTTATTAATATCCATTATAACGATTTGTAAAGCCTGTGTCAGCAGTCTCAAGTAAAACATGTGTATCTATCTACTTACGTAAAATCGAATTTTGTAAAGAAACGGCAATTATAATATCGTCGATAATTTATACGTCTAGATAGAGTCTCCTGCTGTTAGACAGTTGATAAAAACAGGCCAGGAATATTATTTTACTGTGCGTGACAAGATACGTCTTACACTCGAGATTTGTTGACACTTTGTGTTAGTGTGCGTGAATTGCTCAAAATGAGGGTAGTTCTAAAGTCTATTTTTTTTCGAAGTTTTCACAGCTGTCATAGTCTATCTAGACGTATAAATGATCTAAGTATAATATATAGCTAATTCAACGACTGATACTCTGTCTATAGTGAAAATAATGTTTTCGATTTTTTTTATTTAATCAAATATAAGCGATAAACTGATGATAAGATTTCTGTCCCTACACTAGGCATAGCCTGTCCTGTATGCAACCAATCTACATTCCATGGTTACAAATTAGACGCGAAAAGTCAACAAGAAGTAAGTATATATAAATAATGTAAATGCTAACTTATCACTTTGATAATGGCCTCTATGTCTAAGTGAGTGTGTGTATCTCTATATTTTAAATTTGACTTGAAGAACCGAGCAATTTTTTTAGAATTTTTGAGTACTAAGTTATACCTGAGAATAGAAAAACATTTTTTTTTAACTTAAACTAAAAAACAAAGTTAATAAAAGGAAAAGCAAGTTATACAGTCTTCAACAAATAAGACTTATGGCATCCTTCGATGCAGGACGGGCAAGTATATTTACAAACATGCCCGTATCAAATCTGTTCAAACCCATAAGTCCTACAATTTCGTCTCTACTAGACTGAAATCGGACACATTCATTTAATATAAATGCTGGGAGAGTTTCTTGCGCCGCTTTTTCTCTCTCAGAGCGCCATTTGTTTCCGAAGCGGTAGTAGTATCTAGTAGTATACGAAAAGAATTCTAAAGGAATCAATGTTGAAAAAATAAATGCCTTTTATGCCTTTAATAAGTGCTCAACATCCTCAATTATTCCACATAAATCACATAGAGGTAACTCAGCAATTTTCATCAAAAATTTAAACTTATTCAAAGACATGTGTCCGGATCTCAGTCTGTGAGTCAAATATACTTGGTACAAAGTTATACCTGAGAATAACCCAAGAATATGCAAAATGTTGACTGTACGCTGTAACGCTTCCATACATTCCTGGGCCCAGCTGATAACAAGGCGAAAGTAGCACCATTTAAAAGCTTACATTTAAATAATCCATAATTGAAAATCAAGCAAGATTTGTCAATCGAAGATATAAAAATGAGGTTATGTCTTAAACTCATATGTTGACAGCTGATATAGTAGGTTTATAAATGCCCAGCTGCTAAGAATTTATCACATACTTATATTAGCTGTGTACGAACCTTGTTTTTTTTTAGATAAAAATACCTACGTATCTACGTATACCTGTAACTGTAACGACATTTTTTTTTATTATAAGACAATTAGTAATTAGATATAATATAGTATACCTAAATAAAAATATACTTTTTTTGTTCAGATAAGAATAATATACTCATTAGCTCATACGTCATGAACTGTAAAACAGACTGCTAGAGACAGCTTTCCTTGGAATTCAATTGGGTAGGTAGTTAACAAGTCGGTTATCCAACGAATACAACAAGAAACGAAGTGACAATGACGAAGAAACGAAATGATCTGTCAGACTGTCATTGTCAAAGTGATTTTTTTATGTAAATCGATTTATTGATAATTAAATAATTGCGCAAGTCTGCTTTTTCCTGAGAAAAGAATATATTTTATTCATAATAATATGGTCATTTGAACATAAACTATGCACCTAACTAATAAGTATTATTTAAATAAAACAACAGGATCTTAATGTTATTTTAATCGATTAAATATTCATTCGAATGTATTTTAATCCATTTTATTTATTTTAACGTTTTTTCGGTTTGTAGATTGCAAAATGAGCTAGATTTTTGTATTTTACATAAGAAAAATATACCCTTTTTTTTAAGTATATATCAACTTGTTAACCATCAGGCCCAAAAGTCCCATTCTCTTTTCCGAATGTCAAACAGCCTTGCAAATAAACGCGGGAAACGTTATATGTCCGAATAAACCAATCGTAAGCAAAATGTCTATTTGTAAACATTTTGCATTTACTTGGTTTTTGCTCAGGTATAACTTTATACCAAGTTTATTTGTAAAGTCGTTAAGTTTAAAATGTGCTTAATCTACAACTTGTAGAAATGGCCATCTAAAAGGTTATTACTCCTATAATTAGGCTAATCCAAGACATATATGCATACTTCTTTCTCATAACACGTAGGATAAATATAGCTTGGCCAGAAGGAAGACATATATATTTACTTATTCAATAAGGCTTACCAACTAATTAATTATTGACTTAAGCACTAACCCCCTTATTCATAATGGTCCGCTAACTTTAAACAGCCGCTCAGGAGTGTTTTTTCTCATTCTGACTTAGGTCAATAGAAGAAGAAAGAGTGAGAATTAGCAATGCTTTAAGTTAGCAGACTATTATGAATAAGGGGGTAAGAATTAAACAAATTTAATAAAATAGTTTTAAATGTAGTTAACTTATAGGTAGGCACAACATTACTATACTCAATACATATTATGATATTTTAAAATCTAAAATCTATAACTTTTAGATAGCAATATAAATTTGTTTCTGAAAATTAAGAAAAAAGAAGTCAATGTTTTCATTTATATTAAAAATACTATTATATAATTGTAACATTATCAGAAATAACGTAGGACCTAATATACTTCCATGGGGGACGAAAAAATCTGTAGTCATTGGGAAGCTCTTTTGCATAGGTGTCAGCTAGATTATGGGTACCACAACGGCGTCTATTCCTGCCGTGAAGCAGTAATGTGTAAGCATCATTGTGTATCGGTCTGAAGGGCGCCGTAGCTAGTGAAATTACTGGGCAAAAGAGACTTAACATCTTATGTCTCAAGATGACGAAAGTAATTGTAGTTCCGCTCAGAATATTTGGACTTTTCAAGAATCCTGAGCGGCACTGCATTGTAATGAGCAGGGCGTATCAATTACCATCAGCTGAACGTCCTGGTCGACTCTATAGATCTCAGCCTTGATGCGATGGAACCAGATTAATCAGATGTATCCTACTTACAAATGCACAACGAACTTAATTGAAAGTAAAGTTATAATATTATGCTCCGGTACGAAACTATTTAAATCTTTTCCGCTTTCTAGATTACTTAAGTTATTTCATATTTTTACAATATTTTTTAACATTCACAATTGTGGTCATAGAATTTATTTTTAACTTGTCATTATAAAAATAATTATATGCGGTCCGCTTTTTGACCCTAATTCCCTACAAAACTAAGCAACGCAATAAGTCTTCCTCTTGGTTCACAGAGAGATTTCACTTGATTTTCATTTTTTGACTTTGTTCTTAATCAACTCTTAAAAAAAACAAAAAAAAACTTTAAGGTTTATAAATATAATAACAAAAATGTACATTACATACAAACGATGGCTGGTCCATGCGTTATGCTCTTGAACGGGCGCGGCTTGTCTTCCTGGGGTCTACTCTCCTTAGCCGAAACGAAACTTCGTAAATAAACGAAATTTAAACGAAGTTTCGGCAGTCTAATTTGTTTTCGGACATACCGACGAAGTTCGGAACCATAGAGAATATTCGGGAACGAATGGTGAACGATTGAAATGAACATTATTTTTATTCGACTAATTTGAAGAGTTCTATTTCATGCCAACGATGGGTAGTAAAATGACAACATATATAATAATCATGTCAACTTAGTACTTACTCACACTGACCTCTATTATATATCACTGGACTGGCGGCTGTCAAAGTGCTTGTGCCTGTTTGATAATTGCCATTTTGGCGCTGTTGGCCTCAGCAAAAATCGATAGATGGTGGGAAACTATTTACAAAAAAAATATTGTGTACTTTATAACGTCGATTCTTGATGTATAAATAACACGGAAAACGAAAAAAAATAATTCAAAATGTTTAATACTTCAGTACTCTGAAGTATTAAACATTTTGAATTATTTTACTAATAATTTACTAATAATTTGTAATACTTTGTACGTTCCTTCGCAGCCATTTGTATTATACGTCAAAATTAGTTCTCTGAACGCTCGCGAGTGGCGCTTCAAATAGGCGCAATAAATTGCTGTCAAACATATGGAATAGCCTGTCCAGTTGTATTTATACAGGTCTGGGACTTACTCAAGATTATTTGTTTGAATTCTTTCAAAAGTTTCCTAAAAATAGTTCTCAATTATGGTGCTAATGAATGATCTTTTAGTGCTTATTTGGTGTATCACTTTACAAACATTGTATATATACTTATAATGTAAAATGCTGAAACTTTAAATAGGTATAGATTAAAGAGAGATGTGAGATAATTGCCACTTCTTCTCATTAAAGCTCAACTTTTCCGAAGTGGCAGTAAAATTTTAACATTTATAAGTGTCATTTTGATCTAATTCATACTTCGGAGCAGCATATTTAAATATATTATAAATGTTATTGTTTCAGAAATAGAGAACAAAATAATTTTTAACCGACTTCAAAAAAGGCGGAAGGTCTCAATTCGTCGGTATTTTTTTTTTTATGTTTGTTACCTCAAAACTTTCGACTGGGTGAACCGATTTTGATAATTCTTTTTTTTTGCCATTGTTGGTACAGATCTGACAATGGCATCTATGAGAAAACCATAACCATTGCTGCATTGAAAAATTTAGTATATCTACACATATTTAGACAAATTGTTAGTTAGTGTACTTCAAATTCACTATTAGCATCGCCTCGATCAAGTTTTTACTTCTGTTGTGTGACCTGAAGCACATACTGTTATTTTAAATTTTCAATGTTATTACAGGCGAAAAAGGCGAAGATTCAACGGAAGAAGAAGCAGTAAAGGTTGAAACGGATGAGGAGCAAGTCCAATGACCAATGGAGTCGTGATGAGAAGCCGCGGCGACGACGGGTAGCACCATGAGAACCCTGCTGAGGCTGCTAGTGGCGCTGGCTGTAGTGGTGACTCCCGAACCCACGCTCGCTCAAGGTGAGTCTGTCTCTCATGAACCAGTGCACTTCCAGCCACCACAGGCATTTGTTATTAACGTTAGGTGGAGCCAAGGAACTTTTTCAATAGTGTTGGAAGCATTAAAATAAATAAATAAAAACAAAAATTAAACTATAATTGAATAGACATTAAAATATAAGACCTACAAATTAATACATACCATAATAAAAGTTTTACGTTGATATTATAATACATTACATATATCTTATAAGATGAGATAAGAAGAGAAAAGGTGAGGTGAGGTGAGATAAGATGAGATAAGATAAGATAAACTTTATTTGCATTGAATAGGTTTGATTACAGTATGGTGCAGTATAAATGTTTATAGTATGCTATCCCTACTTAACATTATAAATTTGAATGTAAAAATTTTTAATGCTTTCACGCCTACACCACTGAACCGATTTTAATGAAATTTAGTACAGAGATAGACAAGAGCTTGGGAAATGACATAGGCTACCTTTTATCGCGAATAAAAGGGTTGAAATAGGTTGTGGAAGTTTGTATGAAAGTACGTCACTATCGAAGAAAGTATTTAGGCTAGACTTGATAAGAAATAAATAAATATTTGTTTTATCGTTTTTAAAATTTAGACCTATGTGGGGTGAAAAAGGGGGATGAAAGTTCTATAGTTGGTAGCTTATAACAATGTATTGACCACAGCAGTTTGTTGTGTATTATATGCAAAGTATATTAAAAAATAAAAAATTCTGCCCTAAGTAACTATTGCACACGTACGAAGTCGCGGGTAAAAGCTAGTGTTTATATATTTCTTAAATAGGCGAGAATCATGACTGTTGTATTCGTTTGTTTGTTTGCAACTTGCAAGCGTCATAGCGTGCTGCATGAAAAGTGGAACGACAGTGTACTTACATATTTGTTTTGTACCAGCTGCACTATGTTGTTTAGGCCTATCGCATATGACACACTTTTTGTGCTATCGAGTCTGAGGCACACAAAAAGTCTGCGTTTCGCGCAAAATGTCTTCGGCTGATATTTCACAGACTCAACGCACACGACGTACACTTTCGGTCATTTTGTCGGCAGAACATGTACATCACATGCAATGGAAGTACAGAGATTGCAGAGTATTATTTCGTACTTGACATATTTTCAGAAAGATTATTAAAGGGATTGTTTAATATTAAATATTCAGTTCTAAAACTATATCCATATAAATTTGCACACTTCGTTTCTCAATTTTCTATCATGATACTTTGCCAAAGATATATCATACAGTGCTGGTCTGTTTTCTATTTATTGAATCAACATCGATACATCGATGTGTGTCTGACGTTTTGCGCGTCGTATGCGTTACTGCATATAATTCTATAGGTTTTATTATCACAGACTATAAAGTGCGTCAAGGATAGTCTGTCGTCTGAGATAGGCCTTAAGTACAGCACTGTCAAGTGTTACGTGAGAATAGTAAAACAGTTTAGTACAGTCTTTTCAGTGCGCATTCTTAGAGGTGCGGGAACTAAAAAGTTTAGACAGACATTAAGTATCATAAGATACATGATAGCTTTAAGGGTAAATGTATACACTTTTATAATAAAGTCCCAGCCACTGTTCAGGCATTATCTATAAATAAATTTGAATGTTTTATTAGAAAATGGCTTTGTCGTAAATCCTACTACTCCACAGCTGAATATCTAAGTGATCCGACAGCCTGGAACTAGATTATGATTATTTTATAGCAATAACAATGATAGTACAATATTGTACATATGTTATTAAAATGAGCGCAAAAAAAGAATGCTGGGAGAGTTTCTTGTGCCGCTTCTTCTCTCTCAGAGCGCCATTTGTATCCGAAGCGGTAGTAGTGTCTAGTATATTAGAAATGACATCAAAAATAATTCTAAAGGAATCAATTTTGAGAAAAAAAGTGCCTTTTATGCCTTTAAGTAAACTGTCACTAAAGCATTAGACAAGGAACATATGGAAACGCGTGGAATAGCACAATAAAGTTAAGTAATTATTAAGTCGGGCGGTGAGATTTGAAACTGGGTTACTTCATCGATATACTACCCCCTACGTACTTACCTACCACATGTCTCAATAGGTGAGTGCCCCCTATTGAATAGCGAAAGGCGAGCTTTTGCTTTTCTTTACGAATGACACACTAACATAATTAAATATAATGAACATTGACAATTGAATGCTTGACGCAATGACAAAGCCATTTATATTTTGTAGTTTCGTGTGTACCCTCCCGAATGCACTACAGTCTGTTCTTTGTTTTTTTTTATATAATATTGACTCTACACAAATTATCTTGCCCAAAATTTGGCATACGATATACATACATAAACATATATAAATACAAATTAACATCCATGACTCGAAAACAAACATCCATATTCATCATATAAACGTTTGCACCTACTGGGATTCGAACCCGGGGACCTCTAGCTCAGTAGGCACGGTCACTAACAACTGGGCTATACGGGTCGTCATGTTTATTATCTACCAGTTAAATACGCACCAGTCTTTTACCGTGTATTTATGTATTCTTAACTTAATAATATAAAGTTATTTTATATTATAATATTAAATTTTTTTTATTTGCGACAAGTATTGATCTTAATGGTATCTATATGGCTATTCGCGCGATTTATAACCTAGGTCCTAAAGAATCATTAAGAGAAAAATTTAAAGAAATAAACATTTTGACTGTTGCTTCTCAATACATTTTTGATAATGTTCTGTATGTTCATAAGCACATTGAGGAATTTTCTAGAAACTGTGACATTCATAATGTTAACACGAGGAACAAACATAAACTTGTTATGCCGACTACTCGGTTGGGTCGAGTTAGTAATTCTTTTGTTGGGCGATGTATATGCTTCTACAATATGATCCCAGAAAATGTACAAAACAAATGTGTTACGAAATTTAAAAGAATTGTTAAAAACGTTTGTGTGGGAAAGGTTATTATAGCATAAACGATTTTCTTAATGGCAACACGGACTGGGAATAAAGCGAACACCCTCAGGCTCTTTAATTATAAATGTTTATTGTACGATATCACATTGTAATCCATATTTTATATTTTAAAAAAAAGCCCGCTGAGTTTCTTGCGCCCATTCTTCTCAGGTCTGAGGCAGTCTCTTTTGAATGGGTGGTAGTTTTTGACGTTCAATAAGTGATTTTAAATCCTATTTTGAATAAAAATATTTGAATTTGAATGAAGATAAACCCCTAAGTAATAGAAAGTAATTTTATATCATATTGAATTTTTTTTTATTTGCGACAAGGTATTTGATCTTAATGAAGATAAACCCCTGAGTAATTTAAAGTAATTTTATATCATATTAGATTTTTTCCATTTGCGACAAGGTATTGATCTTAATGATTTTCTAGATCAACCTGTGCCACGAGACTGTTTTTTTTTTTCGGCACTCTTCGTTTAACCATATTTGTTTACATTTATTTACGGCTATAGTGTCTCGTGCCAGATTTTGGCGAGACAACACGTCCTGAGGATGCCTCGTGTAGAGGCGAAATACGTGTCGAATTGTTTAAAGACAAATATTGGCGGAATTAACACTAAACAAAACTCAAATAATTTGTATTGTTTAGGCCTATCGCAGATGATACACTTTTTGTGCTATCGCCTGCGGCACACAAAAAGTCTGCATATCGGGCAAATTGTCTTTGGCAGATATTTCACAGACTCAACGCACACGACGTGCACTTTCGGTCATTTTGTCCGCAGAACTGTGTGGATGTACATGCAATGGAAATACAGAGATTGCAGTGTATTATTTCGTACTTGAGATATAAAAAAGAAGAAGAAATAAAGAATTTTTATTCCATCCTATTCTTTTAGAAAGATTATTAAAGGAAATGTTTCATATTAAACATTCAGTTCTAAAGCTATATCCAAATAAATTTGCACACTTCATACCACAATCTTCTGTCATGATACTCTGCCAAGGATGTATCATACAGTGCTGGTCTGTTTTCTATTTCTTGAATCAACATCGATACATCGATGTGTGTCAGACTTTTTTGCGCGTCATATGCGTTACTGCATATAATTCTATAGGTTTTATTATCACAGACTAAAAAGTGCATCATGGATGTCAAGTGTTAAGTGAGGATTAGTAAAACAGTTTAGTACAGTCTTTTCAGTTCGCATTCGTAGAGGTGGACAGTAAGTATCATAAGATACATAATAGCTTTAAGGGTAAATGTATACACTTTTATAATAAAGTCCCAGCCACTATTCAGACATTATCTTTAAATAAATTTAAATGTTTTATTAAAAAATGGCTCTGTCGTAATTCCTACTACTCCACAGCTTAATATCTATGTGATCGGACAGCAATAGCAATGACAGTACAATATTGTATATTTTATTAATAAGAGCGCAAAACACGAATGCTGGGAGGAGAGGGAATTCTTGCGCCGCGTCATCTCTCTCAGAGCGCCATTTGTTTCCGAAGAGGTATTAGTATCTAGTATATTAGAAATGACATCAAAAAGAATTCTAAAGGAATCAATTTAGAGAAAATAAATGACTTTAATGCCTTTAAGTAACCTGCCACTAAAGCATTAGTCAAGGAACATATGGAAACGCGTGGAATGGCACAATAAAGTTAAGTAATTATTAAGTCGTGCGATCAGGTTTGAAACTAGGTTACTTCATCGATATACTACCCCCTACGTACTTACCTACCACATGTCTCAATAGGTGAGTGTCCCCCTATTGAATAGCGAAAGGCGAGCTTTTGCTTTTCTTTACGAATGACACACTAACATAATTAAGTATATTCATTATACTGTTTGACAATCGAATGCTTGACGCAATGACAAAGCCATTTATATTTTGTAGTTTCGTGTGTACCCTCCCGAATGCGCTAGAGTCTGTTCTTTTTTTTTTTCTATATAATATTGACTCTACAAAAATTATCTTGCCCCAAACTTGGCATACGACATACATACATAAACATATACAAATACAAATAAACATACATGCATCGGAAACAAACATCCATATTCATCATATAAACGTTTGCACGTACTGGGATTCGAACCCGGGGACCTCTAGCTCAGTAGGCAGGGTCACTAACCACTGGCTATACGGGTCGTCATGTTTATTATCTACCAGTTAAATACGTACCAGTCTTTTACCTTGTATTTATGTATTCTTAACTTAATAATATACAGTAATTTTATATAATATTAGATTTTCTTTATTTGCGACAAGGTATTTGATCTTAATGAAGATAAAACCACTAAATAATATATAGTAATTTTATATCATATTAGGTTTTTTTTTATTTGCGACAAGGTATTGATCGTAATGAAGATAAACCCCTAAGTATTATAAAGTAATTTTATATCATATTTGATTTTTTTTTATTTGCGACAAGGTGTTTGATCTTAATGAAGATAAACCCCAAAATAATATAAAGTAATTTTATATCATACTAGCTGACCCAGCAAACGTTGTATTGGCGATATTAAAATCGCGATACAAAAGTAACTGTTGATCGTAGATGGGTGAAAATTTGAAGTTGTATGTATTTTTTAATGCTGACTCATAATCAATCAAATTTAAAAAAAAATGTCAAAAAATGGTGTTATAAAAAACCCTTAACATTTTGGGGGATGAAAAATAGATGTTGTCCGATTCTCAGACCTACCTATATGCACTCAAAATTTCATGGGAATCGGTCAAGTCATTTCGGAGGAGTTCAATGTTTAACACCTTGACACGAGAATTTTATATATTAGATTAGATTTTTTTTTATTTGCGACAAGGTATTGATCTTAATGATTTTCTAGATCAACCTCTGAATCGGGCTCGCATAATATTGTGATTTAGTTATTTATAATTATTATAATACTGTGGGTGTATCTCGAAAGTAGTTTAAATGAAATAGTTAGTCCTGCAACAATTTTTTTTCTTAGTATAATCATAAATTTTAAGGTTACGTTTATTAGTTTTATCCAAGCTTTAAAATGTATAATTACACATCTAGTTTTTATTGACAAAAAAGATAATATATAAAATAGTTAAGCCATCGTGATTATGACGACGACCTGTATAGCCGAGTGGTTAGCGATCCTACCTACTAAGGTAGAGGTCCCGGGTTCGAATCCGGCTCATCAAACTTAGCCCCGCAAAAAAAAAAAAATTTCTATTTTTGAATTTTCAATATCGCATATCGTTAGTTCGTAGTTTGTTCTTAATTGTTCGCTATAAATAATTGTTTGTTCTTTTGTTGTTCATTTAAAAACAATTAATTAAAAATGGGGGGAAACGCCTACTATTTGGTTCTGGCACTCGCCGGCCGCTGCCGCTGCACGCTACGCTCGGCTCGTGCGTTGTTTTAACTGTTCTAACATAACCTAACCTAACCAATTTTAATGAATTGCAAATTTAAAAAAAAAAATCGAGAACAAATGTTTATAGAGAACAATCAAGATCAAATGGCGAACTAACGATGTTAAAAAAAAAAATTAAAAAATAAAAAATATCTGGGGGGCTAACTTTCTTGAGCTTTCGAATCCCGGTAGGTGCAAGCATTTATATGATGAATATGGATATTTTTTTCCGAATCATGGATATTTATATGTATTTATGTATGTTTATATATATTTATGTATGACTAAGTAAGTATATTGTATTAAATATATCGTTGTCTTGCAACCCATAACACAGGCTATTTGCCTATTATTATTATTATTTTTCCAAAATTTTGCCTAAGATGATGGACATTATACAAGTGTAAGTAAGCCATGTGTAATTGTAATTTGTAGCGATACTACCGGTCGCGGTGGCTGAGATAGGCAAAGCGGTCGCGGTGCGGAGAACTAGCGATTTATTAATAAATATGTGAATTGAATGAAATTTGTCAATTATTCACTATTTTCGTTTGATAAATTTATGACTTTTTATCACAAATGTTTTCAGAAATGGTGCCTGATAGACCAGTTTTGTTACTAATTATAAAATAACAATGTACTTATAAATATTTAAATTAGGTTAATAGGTAACCGCCAAGCAAAAGGTGAATGTAAGAATAAAGAAAATAATGCTTTATAGTGAGATATTAATTGGATAATCGTAATCCATATGAAATAGAGTAGTCAGCAGTTTAGGTCGTTTCCGGTCCGGGGGTGGTCTCCGCTCCCCGCCACCCTCAGTCCAGCCAGGGTCAGTACACTCGGTTCACCCCACCAGGTCACCACTCTACCACCCCTCGTTAGCCCGTAATTCATTGCATTGCTTTGTTTTACACCAGATTTATGTAAATACGATTAAAAAAAAATGCATACTAACGCGACATAAGTGAGCGGTAACTAAGTTGCAGGAAAATGTGATTGAAAAAACGAGGAACGGAAGGAGAATTGAGGATGAGACGAGCAGGACGTTTAGCTGATGGTAATTGATACGCCCTGCCCATTACAATGCAGTGCCGCCCAGAATTCTTGATAAACCCAAAAATTCTGAGCGGCACTACAATTGCGCTTGCCACCTTGAGACATGAGATGTTAAATCTCATTTGCCCAGTAATTTCACTAGCTATGGCGCCTTTCAAACCGAAACACAGTAATGTTTACACATTACTTTACATTTCTTGGCAGAAATAGGCGCCGTTGTGGTACCCATATTCTAGCCGGCATCCTGTGCAAAGGAGCCTCCCACTGATAGAATCCTAATGTTATTCACCGGTATTATTATACTACTTATATAAAGATGTTATCTTTTGTAGCCCTACTTAGAATGAGGGTGCGGGGTGGAAATGGGCCGTATACCTATTCTATATAGTATTATTAATTTACAGACAGATAAGAGAGTAAGTAACCATCAGCTACCCTTAGATAATTTATACGTCTAGATAGAGTCTTTTGCTGTTAGGCAACCGATAAAATCAGGCCAAGAATATTAGTTGTGTGTGCGTGGCAAGCTACGTCTTACACTCGCGATTTGTATGACACTTTGTGTTAGTGTTTGAATTTTGATTGAATTTGAATTGCTCATAATAGAGGTTAGTTCTGAAGTCTATTTTTTTCGACGTTTTCACAGCTGTCATAGTCTATCTATACGTATAAATGATTTAAGCAGCTCCCCAATGATGATGAACAGAAGTTGCCGCTCAAACAACGCAACGCTTCGTACTTTTCTTAGCTATTCATAATTAAATAATCTAAGGGCACTTTCATACCACGTTTTTTAAGTATCTAATCTATTAAAACTTGTTGTGTTAGGCTATGGTTTCCTATTTTATGCCGTACGCAGTCTGGCGTTAGCGTCAACGTTCAATTCCGTGGCTTGTAACGTCTGGACGCAACGCAGAGCGTCGGCGGTCAATACGTCTGGCGTGACGCAGGTGGCTCAGTTCCTTCATCGCATACTTTTTCCCAACATTGTTTTTATGCTTGCTTATTGCTTATAAATATTGTTTTTATGATTCTTGTCACTTTTATCATACACTGCATTATAAGATTTTACTGATTCAATCAACAACTCGTCTCTTCCTTTATCAAACCTCATTATTTTGAATGACGTAAGCGACGACCTTTTCGCTGCAATGGTTTTAAATGACTAGAGACGCGGCGCACGGTGTTCGGATCCCACGTACGGCGTCACCACGCCATTGTCGACGTGTGAAAGAGAACACAACAATACATTTATATAGTAAGCATTGTGACGCAGCGTACAGCGTAACGAGAAGTCGCGTACGGCGTAAAATAGGAGACCATAGCCTTAACAATTACACAAACTAGCTGCCAGGGCGAGTCTGTATCACCGTAGCTGCTAATCGACAGCGCGCGAAAAAGTCGTGCTACACCTGACAGTGTGAACAGGTTCCTTGGTTGCGATGTCATTGCGTCCCCAGTGCGTTACAGCTGCGAGAAACACGCGTCGACGGCGCCTGAATAACAACGTGGTGTGAAAGGGCCATTACAATAAGATTAATAAATATAAATTAAAGGCTATCTTCACTTAGTATTTCATTTTAAATTAATTATCACCAGAGAGAGTGACAGCACATAAATCTCATTTTACCTTTTAAAGAGGTCCTTTTCACTCATAAGTCTTAGGTTAGATATTTGTGTGAAACGCTGGAGTTCCCCAAGGCTGTATGCTGTGTCCTGGACTATTTCTTCTGCATATCATTGATATGTGGGACGCCTCTAACATGCATCTTGTGTTCTCTCTTGTAAAAGGCCGCGGTATGGGGTAAAATTAATCTTCTCCAGTTTAATCCCCAAAAGACTCAACGTTTTCGCATTTACCACTAAAAAAACCTATTTGCCGAATCACCGCTCCTGACAACACTTCCCTTACAGCCACGCCTACTTTCGGAATACTGGGTCTCGAAATTACGAGCGATTGCCAACCAAGCTGTGGAATGAGCTTCCTTATGCGGTATTTCCATGACGTCACGACATGGGTACCTTCAAAAAAGTGGTACCTAAACACTTTTCTAAAGGGCCGGCAACGCTCATGTCATTCCGACCGAGAAGATATTGTGGGCCTCTCTGTTGAACGTACAATTTAAATAGCCTGTGCAGAGCTCAAGTGCGCCATTGTTGTTACTATATACAGACCCCCAGATGCAGTATATGAATTATTTGAAAGTGTATTGGAGGAGGTTTTATTAAAATTATCTGAGTCTAAGAAGTATATCATGATATGTGGTGATTTTAATATTAATTTATTAGAAAAATCCTCAACCAGTATTAGATTCAGATCTTTATTCAAATCATATGATTTAACCAATATGTTCTTAGAGCCTACTAGAGTAACTGGCACCTCCAAAAGCTGTATTGATAACATATTTACCAATTATAAACCCATTTCTCAGGCAATAATTAACAAACTGAGTTCAGACCACTTTGGTCAGTTAGCCTCTTTTAATATTGAGGTCAATAAATGTACTAAAATTAAAAAGTTTACGTTTGTTCCTGTGAATTATAGGCGAATAGAGAAATATAGAGGCAATGTGTCAGTTAAACTCTCAAATTTGGATTTATTCAAATATAATATTAATCCAAATGAAATGTATGATATGTTATTTAAAATAATTTAAACAGAGTTTGCTTCTATATTTACTTCTAAGACAGTCAAATCAGGTGGTCTCCTGTCATTTAATGATTGGGCAACAGCTGGCATTCATAGGAGCAGACAAAGGCTATATAACTGTATAGTGAGAGATCATTGTATAATCATGATACATCTTTTCTCGAGTATGTTAAAAAATACTCTAAATTATTTAAAAGTGTTTGTTCTATTGCAAAGTCTATGCATATCAGACAAATAATTAAAAATGCACCAAATAAAATAAAGATGACTTGGAATGTTATTAACTGGGAATCTGGAAGATTGAAAGACCGCAACATTGAATATAATCTATCAATAAACAATACAATAATTCAATCTCAGCAGGAAGTTGCTACTGCTTTTGAGAATTTTTTTTCTGAGATTCCAGTTTCTATCACAAACACTCTTGTCTCCTCCACCAGTGTTGCTGAGTCACTTCTTCTGGAAAATGTTATAGGATGTCAACAAAGTTTCAATTTTAGTTTTGTTAGCCCTGGAGAAATAACTAAAACTTTTAAATCTCTAGACATGAAAAAAACTGCTGATATATTGGGCATTTCTGTTAAAATAATAAGTTCAATAATTGATGTCATAGCACCATATCTTGCAATAGTATTTAATAATTGTATTAATCGTGGCGTGTTTCCTGACCTTCTGAAACATAGTAAAATTACACCAATATTTAAGTCGGGATGCTCTTCTGACCCGAACAACTATCGTCCTGTGTCGGTTTTGCCGACCCTTAGTAAAATTTTTGAAAAAATAATTTTAAGCTTACTTACTTTAACTCTCATAAGTTACTTCATTTGAAACAATTTGGCTTTACTAGGGGACGTTGAACAACGGATGCAGGTGTTGAGCTGATCAAGAATATTTTTGATGCCTGGGAGGAATCGCAGAATGCACTTGGCATCTTCTGTGATTTATCTAAGGCTTTTGATTGTGTTCAACATTCAACGCTGGTCAGGAAGCTATACCACTATGGCATAAAAGGAACTTCGCTCGATCTTCTGACTTCATATCTAAACAATAGAATTCAGAGGGTCGACGTGAATGGCAGGAGATCTCCTGGGACTCCTCTCAGTATGGGGGTACCACAAGGGTCTATTCTTGGACCGTTCCTCTTCCTTATCTATATAAATGATCTTCCTAATCTTATAGAGAAAAACATTAGGTAGTATTGTTTGCGGACGACACTTCACTGATTTTCAAAGTGAAAAGAAACCAAGCTATGTATGACGAAGTAAACGATATTTTATCTGACATCGTGTACTGGTTTAGCGCTAATAACCTATTGTTAAATAGCAAGAAAACTAAATTCATTAAATTTACCGTACCAAATGTCAAAAATGTAAATGCAAATGTTTTGTTAAACGGAGAGGTGATAGAACCGGTGGAATCTGCTATATTTCTTGGCATAACTCTAGATTCCAAATTACAATGGGGCCCCCATATTGAAGGATTGGCGAACAGACTTAGTTCTGCAGCATACGCGGTTAAAAAAATTAGACAATTAACTGACATAGATACGGCGCGACTAGTATACTTTAGTTATTTCCATAGTATTATGTCCTATGGTATATTGCTATGGGGCAACGCTGCTGATATTAATACAATATTTGTGCTGCAGAAGAGGGCTATTCGCGCTATTTATAACCAAGGTCCTAGAGAATCATTGAGAGCAAAATTCAAAGAAATTAACATCTTGACTGTTGCTTCTCAATATATTCTTGATAATGTAATGTATGTTCATAGGCACATAAGAGAATTTGCCAGAAACTGTCATAACCATAATGTTAACACCAGGAACAGACATAAACTGATGATGCCTACTACGCGGCTTAGTCGAGTTAGTAAGTCTTTTGTGGGGCGATGTATATGCTTTTACAACAAGATCCCAGAAAATGTTCAAAACAAAGGTGTTACGTTATTCAAAAGAATTGTTAAAAAACGTTTGTGTGGTAAAGGTTACTATAACATAAATGACTTTCTTAATGATACCACAGATTGGGAATGGAGCGACCGCCCTCAGGCTATTAAATAATAAGTTTAATTGTACAATGTTACTTTGTAAATGTTACTTTAATTGTAAAACATATTTTTGATGAAATAAAAAAGCCCGCTGAGTTTGTTGCGCCCATTCTTCTCAGGTCTGAGGCATTAACTTTGGAATGGGTGGTAGTTTGTTTTGACTTTCATTAAGTGATTTCACATCCTATTTTGAATAAAAATATTTGAATTTGAATTTGATGTCGTATTGTGTAAATAACGTATGTTACAACTTTTCTATAGTAAAAAAGTTTTTAAAATTTAATTATTTTATGATTTGACTTTGAATCGGCTATCCGGTTTTATTGGATTCGGTTATTTGGATTTTTTTTATGAAAATAAGGGATAAGGCGAGCAGGACGTTCAGCTGATGGTAATTAATACGCCCTACCCGTTACAATGCAATGCCGCTCAGGATTCTTGAAAAACCCAATAATTCTGAGCGGTACAACAATTGCGCTCGTTACCTTGAAACATAAGATGTTAAGACTCATTTGCCCAGTAATTTCATTAGCTACGGCACCCTTCAAACCGAAACACAGTAATGCTTACACATTACTGCTTCACGGCAGAAATAGGCGCCGTTGTGGTACCCATAACCTAGCTGGCATCCTGTGCAAAAGAGCCTCCAATTCGGCTATTCGGAATTTTACTGTGTATCCATTAATCTCACAGTATGATCACAGTGTGAGTCATTCAGGTCAGTTATCACTATACGATTTTCTTACGACTCACATGTGCTAATTACGGATGGAGCCAAAGCTTTATAAATCACACTTGGTCACATCATCAAGCTCACAAGGTCGCTCCTATGACACCGTATACACTACAACAAACATTACTGTGATGGACAGCACCATTGTTAACAGTTGAAGATGTGACAGAATACAAGTGGCAACGAATTAGTGACGCTACACGACCCGAGTGGAAGTCCATTGTTTGGTAAGTCTGTTAATGTTTGCATGATCTCCGAGTGCTCTCTGTGCGTGAAGGTCACTCGGCCCGCGGCCCGGGGACTAGTAGCTACAATCCGGCGACCAGCTATCGGCACTCACGACGCGCAAACAAAATAGAAAGCTGGAGGCAACTTAGCGGAATGAGAGGTCACGCTCCACATGCCTTAATGAAACTTTACCGCACACGCCCTGGAGGAGAACATTCTAGAAATGTTCGCGAGATAAACGCGTACCTTACTTTCCCGCTAATGTGAAGACATAATGTACCGACGACGTATTGACTGATCATGATAGGAACACGGTTGTCACAGTAGACATAGAAAATTTATTGCATTAGGCGTTACTTTGCGGAAATCCATAATTATACAAATGATTTAAGTTTTCTTTAGTCTTAATTCCGCCAATATTTGTTCTCAAAACAATCCGACACGTGTTTCGCCTCTACACCAGGCATCAGGGCGTGTTGTCTCGCAAAAATCTGGCACGAGACTGAGTTTGAGTCTCACAGCTGTAGACATATGTCTACTGTGGTAATGTTCTCGTCTAATTAAATTATCAGAAAATAAAGGGAATCTAAATATTTACTCAAAGAACTTTAAATATGACATTGAGAAATTGAAATATGAAAAACTATAATATATTTCACGGCACAACAAAAAACAACAGAACTATCTCTACCTACCATTAAGACTTATATCCATGGAAATGTTAAAAATAAAGGGCTTAAATAAGTTTCCTTTCCTTTTCAACTGTAACCTTTCGGATTTTATTAAAAACATTAATTATTTATTTTTTCATAGACTAGATGAAGCCACAACCTGAGAGTTGAACAAAGCAAACAGAATTTTATAGCGAGGCGGTACTCAAACGGTTAGCTCAGCTGTTAGAGCACCGGCACGGAACGCCGGAGGTCATGGTTTCGAATCCCGCATCGTTCATAAAATTTTGTTTTTCAAATTTTATTTGTGTATTAATCCTATAAGTGAGGGTTATCACTTTAAAAACATAACATATTGTTTAGACTAGAGTCACTAACCATACCTAAGCCTTGTCATAAAATATATTGATAATTTTTTTTTTCTGTTGCTTTCAGGACTAATGCGTATGGGTACATACGTCACCTGATGTTAAGTGATCACTAGGAGTATTGTTGAACAGCGGTAATACGTTAAATGAGATTGTTGTTGTGAGTGAGTGAACTTCTGCAGATTTAATTGAACGATCACATTATCAATGGCGTTCCTTTTCTATTTATTTTACGTACAGAAACAGTATATATTATTTAGTTTAAATTTAATTGTCCTGTCCTGACTGTTGGTCCTTAATAATAAAAAAAACTCATTGATGTGAACTGTGATCACAGATCATGTTCCTTATTATACGCTTTTTATTAGCTTCACCTGTATGTTTGTATGTTTGTAACCGACTTCTTTGGGCGCGATTTTGACCCACTTTAAACGGCTAGATTTCGTTCAAAATTTGTAGATTTATCGAGGACCGATGACATTACACTAATTTGATAAAAAGATAATAGTTTAAAAAAACTTAAAAACACGCTTTTTATAGAAAACCGAACTAAACAATAGAAAATAAATTTTAATAAATTTAAATTAAGAATACTGTTTAAAATTTCAATAAATATAAATTAATAATAGTGTGAATAAAAAAAAAATATTTAAAAAAAAGCGTGGGGTGCTTTTTAAGATATTATCAAAATGATAATCACTCTACTCATATCTGTCAATAAAATATTTATAACTATTGACACCATGCACGTGGTTGCGATCCTACCTACTAAGCTAGAGGTCCCGGGTTCGAATCCCGGTAGGTGCAAGCGTTTATATGATGAATATGGATGTTTGTTTCCGAGTCATGGATGTTTAAATGTATTTATGTATGTTTATATGAATATATGTATGTTTAAGTAAGTAAATTGTATTAAATATATCACTGTATAACCTGTGTTATAACACAGGCTATATATGCTTAACTTGGGGCAAGATAATTTGTGTAAAAAGTGTGTCAATATTATTATTATTATATTATTATTGCGGATTATAATTAAATACTATCATGATTTTAAGCTTTCTCCTATAATATTTAATTTAATGTTAAATATGATTTGATTAGTCGCAATCTAAATAAATTCAACCTTTAACATCTGTGACGTAATTTGGATGAGATCTCTGCAAGCGTAGCAAATCAACTATTTTAATCTGAATTCACGCCTATTGGGTCAAATAATTAGATATAACTAATATTGTAAATTTCTGAAAGTAGGTTTTAGTGAAATTCTTTTTGTAAATTATAATATAAAGATTTTTAGACAAAATTTATGAACGATGCGGGACTCGAACCCGCGACCTCTCGTGTTTCGTGCGAGCGCTCTTTCCATTGAGCCAACCGTTCGAGTGACGTATCGTTAATAAATCTTATGTATCGTTCAACTCTCAGGTTGTTGCTTCATGTAGTTGGTGTAATTAATCCCAGAAGTGAAGGTTATAAAGTGATATGTTTTTAATAATACGCTAGGAAACACAGCGCAACGCGGTTTTGTGTTGACTACGGGGATATCTTCGCTGAAAATTTAGAAAAATAGCCCAGACCTGATATGAGTCTGCGCTGATAAAAGCTCCGGAGGTCATGCGGTTGGTGATTGGTCACGAATTCAAATTCAAATATTTTTATTCAAAATAGGATTCAAAATCACTTATTGAACGTCAAAAACTACCACCTATTCAAAATAGACTGCCTCAGACCTTAGAAGGTACATACAAACCTTTTTTTAAAATTCTTTTAAATTTCGTAACACATTTGTTTAGTACATTTTCTAGGATCATATTGTAGAAGCATAAACATCGCCCAATAAAAGACTTACTAACTCGAATTAACCGCGTAGTAGGCATAACAAGTTTATGTTTGGTCCTCGTGTTAACATTATGATTGTCACAGTTTCTAGCAAATTTCTCAATGTGCTTATGAACATATAGAACACTAACTGACCCTACAGACGTTGTTCTGTGCATAATAAATAAAATACTGTTTTTTATGTATGTGTCAATAATATTTCATAACACCAAGAATTATTTTGTAAGATATGCTCCCTGTCAATGACGTTCTTTATGTATAAAACGTCATTGCTCCCTGTTGTTAACTATAATGAAATTGTATCACAGCAGAACTTTCAAACCAACCGTCAATAAATTCTCTGATAGAAAATATGTCCATACAAAACTAATATAGGAAATAAAAATAATTATGGCTCCCAAATCGAAATAAAAACTATCCTATCTCTCAAGTTGGACTAAACTGCACTCCATGAAGTAATCCCCATTAAAATCCGTTCAATAGTTTAGGAGTCCATCGCGGGCAAACAACGTGTTACGAAATTTATATATTTTAAGATTATCAAGAATGTATTTAGAAGCAACAGTTGAAATGTTTATTTCTTAAAATTTTTCTTTTAATGATTCTTTAGATCGTCAATCGTCTCTCGGTGTACGTTGAGCGGCCGTGCAGTACTCAGCCTCTCAGCTGGGTCCGTGGCCTGGTGTTGCAACGTCTCGCATCATACTCATGTGTGCTGATTGCAATACCAACACCAACCACTTACCGTTCTTTGTAATCGTTTTCTTAATCTCAATAATGTTGTTGCTAATAATGTATCTATATATATATCGCTCACAGTATATAACCTAGCCACTGTTAGTTCCACTCTTTTAATTTTTATATTTTAATGTTAACAAAGTCATATGATGTTAATAATGTTAATATGTTCCCTTATTTGAAATGGAAAATAACATAAAAACATAGATAATTTATACGTCTAGATAGTCTCTTGCTGCTAGACAACCGATAAAAACAGGCCAGTAATATTACTTTAGTGTGCGTAACAAGCTATGTTTTACACTCGCGATTTGTATGATACTTTGTGTTAGTGTGGTGAATTGCTCAAAATAGAGGTTAGTTCTACAGTCTATTTTTTTCGCAACAGGTGTCTAGTCACACAGTCTATCTAGACGTATAAATGATCTAGAGGTATCTAGATATTGCTCACATTCACGGACGAGTAAATAAAGATGGGCTCCACGCCGTGATATTAGCAAGTGAAGAACCGTTATGCTAGTGTGTGTTCGGTTAAAGGGGTACTTGTTACACAATTTTTCTCCCTCAAATAATCATATATGGCCACAAATGCTTATATAGTATCATTTTTACAGTTTTTCACAACGCACGACGGCATTTTTAAAATATTTTAATGAGACGCAAACTGATCTGTCACAGACGATGACAATTCTCATAATGGCCGCCTATCGGCCTGTAGTAGTGTAAGTGTATGCATGAGGCTATATATTTACACGTTAATCGGCTTGTTTTGGTGCTACACTGTTATGCAAGGTGACACGGAGTCCTTATTTTTTTACTAGTCCGTGCTTCCTTTATTCGAAATGGAAAATAACAAAAAGAGCATAGATAATTTATACTTCTAGAATATTAGTCGCCTACGTCTCACACTCGCCATTTTTGTATGACACTTTGTGTTAGTGTTCGTGTCTATCTATAATCTAAGAACCAACTCTGTTTATTTAAAATGCGTAGGATTTAAAGTCACTTAATAATAATAATAATATTAATAATAGCCTTTAATAACAATCTTTACATAGTTTTCGATTTACATTTAGTTTGCAGTAGACATCGGCACAGATTGTTTTGCTTTCGCATAAGCCTCCCCCAGGCTCTTCCACTGTTCTCGGTCATGACATGATCTGCTCCACGTCACACCAGCTTCACGTCACAGCAGCATCTTTTAAATCGTCGCTCCATCTACGACTCGGTCTCCCTCTCTGTCTTCTTCCTTCTCTAGGATACCATTCTGTTACTATTTTGGCCCATTTTTCTTGTTTGCCTCGTATTAGGTGTCCTGCCCATTGCCATTTGAGTTTACTAATAGTTTGTGATACGTCTGCAATGTTTGTCCTTTTTCTTATTTCTTTTAAGTTTATTCTATTTCTTAATCCTTAGTATACTTCTTTCTATGTTATGTTGACATGTTTTTAGTTTGTTGAGATTATCGTTGGTTAGTGCCCATGTTTGACATCCATACGTCATGGCTGGGAGTATGCAGGTGTTGTAAACAATACTTTTGAGTTTTAGTGGTATTGACGGGTTTTTCATAATCTCCTTTAGGGACCAGTAACGTTTCCATGCTATATTTATTCTGTTATGTATTTCCTTTGAGGTAGTATTCGTAGGGGAGATTATCTGGCCGAGGTAAGTATATTCGTCGACGTAGTCTATTGTTACGCTGTTTACTTCAATCGGTGATCTTAAACTATTCGTCATCAGCTTGGTCTTCTTTGTATTCATCTGCAGGCCCATCTTTTCGCTTTCTGATTCTAGTTCTTTGAGCATGACCTGCAGTTTACTTGGCTTGTCTGTAATTATTATCAGATCATCGGCAAATCGAAGGTGGTTCAGCATCACCCCGTTTATTCGTATCCCATATTTTGTCCAATTTAATTTGCGAAATATATGTTCTAATGTAGCCGAAAATAGTTTGGGGGAAAGAGGATCTCCTTGTCTTACACCTTTTTTAATTTGGAATTGAACTCCCGCCCTTTCGGTTTTTATTTTCGCTGTCATGTTTTTATAGACATTTGCAATAATTCTTATGTATTTCTTTGGTACTCCTTGGTCAGCCAATGCTTTCCATATCGGTCCATGTTTGAGAGAGTCAAATGCTTTGTTATAGCATGTCAACAAACGCTAGATAATAGGGTAGACCATATTCTTTGTATTTTTCTGTGACCTGTTTTATTGTATGTATGTGATCTATAGTAGAAAACCCACTTCTAAAACCAGCTTGTTCCTTCGGTTGGTTTTCCTCTAACACGTTCGTGATTCTATCCAATAATATCTTCGAAAATATCTTGTAAAGGTTTGACATGAGGCTAATGGGTCTATAATTGCCAATATCGTCTTTTTTACCTTTTTTGTGAATAAAAGTTATGGTTGATGTTGCCCATTGGAAGGGTATTTGTTCCTTCTTTAGAATCTCGTGAAACAGATTCACTAAGTTATCCAATACAGCGTTCTTTAACCCTTTAAGCAGTTCATTTGAAATTCCATCTTCTCCAGGTGATTTTTTGTGTGTCAATCGCTTTTACAACTTCGTTTGTATGTTTTCGAATTGATGTGTCTATTTGTTTGCTTATAATTAATATCTCTTGTCTCTTTATTGGTTTTTGCTGTCTCATTTTTCGTTTTGTTTGGATTAAGTCGTGGGCTTCTTTTCCAATTTTATCCTTTATCAGGTTATTTGAGCTGAGTGTTTTTTCTGCTTTCTTTAATTTGTTAACTAAACATCATACTGTTCTTGTACGTTCTGTATTGCGTTTGTTTTTTCTTTTAGTGTTGTTTTAACATATTCCAACATGTTATCTGGTACAGGTATATTTGGTCGCTGTCCGCCAGATTTAAAGTGTTTTCTTGAGTGTTTTTTATTGCAGGTCCTGATTTGGGCGCGCACCATTCGATGATCAGTGTTGAAGTCTAGCTGTTTTATAGTTCATTCAAAAATATATTTGGATTGTTAGTAAGTATAAAATCTATTTCGTTTTTGAAAATTCCACTGGTGAAATCCATGTCCACTTATGTTGAAGTTTCCTTTTGTAAAAACTATTCATTATCCGTAAGTTATATTCTTGAGCAAATTCAATTAGTTTCTCTCCATTTGAATTTCGTTTTCCGGATGTAAATAAGCCTAAGCATTTGTTTTCATTGCTGTTGCGTTTACCAATTAGACTATTTAGGTCTCCCATCACTATCACTGTTTTGTGTAAATTCTCCATAGTTCGTTTTAGACTATTATAAAAATCGTCTTTTGTCTCTTCTTTAGCATTTTCTGTTGGAGCATAAACTTGCACTATAGAAATAGGTTGCTTATTACTAAACAGGTCAATGTTGAGTATTGCTATTCTGTCTGAGATTCCAATGAATTCCTGGATGTTGTTTTTCAGGTATTTTTTTATCAAGAACCCAATTCCATAAAGACCTGAGGTTTTATTTTTGTAATAGAATATATATTCATTCTATTCTTCGATTTGCTCGTCAGATCTTCGTATTTCGCTTAGGCCGATTATATCCCATTTAATTTTCTTTAATGCAAGTTCTAGTTCGTATAATCTTACTTGTGTTCCTTTCTTTATTCATTTTTTTTTTTCGTTTCTGGTTTTTGTGAGCAAAACTGGGGGGGTGTGGTCTCTTTCCCCACGGTGACCAGCCGGATTGGGGAGTATTGTGTAAATATTTTGTTGCTTGTTTTTAATTTGTATCTTTCTTCTGTTGCCGGTGTCTGCTGTTTCCTATGCCATTTTTTGGGTTGTTGTTTTGTCACTTAAAGAGTGGGATCTGGATCTCATATATGCAAATGGATCGGTTTGAGTAGTTTCGTTGGTGCTAATAAAGTTTTCTCACCATCTTGTTGCGAAAGTGCCTGTGGTGATATCGAGCTGTCTCGTTTCCTTTTCTCTATTTCTTTGGGTTTAATAATAATCTTATTGTTTTTTATAAATGCTATATTTCCTTTTTCTCTTTCTTGTTTCAGTTCTTGTTGGAGTTCTATGCGCTTTTGTAAAGTTTCTTTAGAGATCCTCTGTAATGTAGGTGTTTCTAGGCATTTTCTTTTTGTCTTTAAGTATTTCAATTTTTTTATTATAGCTTGTAAAGGAGATAAGTATTGGTCTTATTTTTCCTGATTTAAGTTGTCCAATTCTTTGTATTTTGTTGATTTCGAATTCTTCAATTTTTACACCCAGTTTCCGAATTGTTTGCATGATTGTTTTTTTAAGTTCCGTATAGTTTTTTTCCGTTTCGTTGAGACCATGAATTATTATATTATTCTTCCTGTTAATATTTTCTAGCATTTTTATTTTTTTATTTAAGGTATCAATTTCTAATTTAAGGTTTTTATTTTCTTCTGCTATTGGTTTTATTATTCCGTCTATTTTTTCCATAATTCGCTCTGTTATAGCATCAGTTATTACAGAAGTTTGTTTTTCCATTTCCTGTTTCACCATTTTAAATAACAGTGACATTTCTTCAGACATTTTTGTTGTCATTTTTTAATGTAACACAGAGTTACGGAACGTCGCTTGACTTCTATCAAAATGTTTTTGTCAGTTGGCAACTCAACTGCACAGTACCGTGTCTGATTTTTATAGTCTGTCCCATAAGATGTTTATTTTAATGTCGATCATTGTCAATTTGACGGATGTCACCTGTTAAGATGTTATTTTAAATGGATATTGACATTGACTCCTAATGCAATTAAAATAATATTATGAAGATAAATATTCCAAGTTGTACCTTTGTTGTAAATTTGTTGATCCAATTTGTTTTTTGGCTATTTTCTTTCGGTATTTCCTTCTATAATTATTCTGATATCTTTGTGATTTTGATATTCTATCCTTGTCTTTTCCAAGTGTTACTTTTCAGCTTTGTAGACCACTGTGCTTGAGAAATGAAATCTGCTTCATATCACTGTTACTATTAATGGACTGAAGTGTAATCTATTTTCCCAGAACTCACAGAATCACAATTTATATCGCAGTTTATATTTGTAACGGTAAGTATATTTTTAAACTCGATAAAAGAAGGAGCTACTCAACAATTAAGTTTACGATTTGACAGCCGATGACAGATCACTTATTGAATGTTAAATACTATCACCCATTCGAAAATCTATGCCTCTGACCTGTAAAATGAATTTGTTTTAAATAAAATTTAGTTAATGTAAAATTTCTTAAAATAAAGTTAATTATAGCCTGCCGACAATCGCTTCAATCCCAATCTGTGGTATATAATTGAGAAAGTAATTTTAGTCAAAGGCTGCACTGTGCACGCCCCTTGCATAAAAATAATAAAAGGTTTATTTGGTTCAAAAACTTTACAGAAATCTCATAACTAATAACAATAATATGGACATGAACCAAAATCGTGTCTAGTCAGCATTATGTTGGGAATTTTACACCTCAACGCTGGTATTCTCTAGATACCGTAGAAGCCAGACTACAAGAATTAAATATATATTTATTATTTTAATTATTATTAATTAAAATAGATATATCATAAACATTAACTAAGAAAAAAAGTAAACTAGTCGTGCTGTATCTATGTCAGTTAATTGTCTAATCTTATTAATCTCAAATTCTGCAGAACTACGTCTATTATCATTCAATATGGGAGCTTCAATGTATCTTGGAATTCAAATTTAAATATTTTTATTCAAGATGTGATATCACTTCTTGAAAGTAAAAACTACCACCCATTCAAAAAAGTATGCCTTAGATCTGAGAAGAACAGGCGCAAGAAACTCAGCAGGCTTCTTTTGTTTCATAAATTAAACAATTAAACTTATTATTTAATAGCCTGAGGTCGGTCGCTCCATTTCCAATCTACCACAGATTATCATTCAGAAAGTCATTTATGTTATAGTAACGTTTACCACACAAACGTTTTTAACACTACTTAGCCGAGTAGTAGAATAAAGAGTAATTCCAAGAAGCATAGCAGATTTTTTCGGTTTTACTACCTCTCCGCTTAACAAAACAGTCATATGTCAAACAATACAAAACCTGTGAGTATAACAGATTCTTTCGGTTTTACCACCTCTCTCTACGGTTCTCCACAAAACAGTCGTATCTACAATTTTTTACTACCTACGAATATACTCGAGTAAACACCAAACGTCAAACAATACAAAACCTTTGAGGATGTTCTGCGGTGAGTCGCGGCCGGTCGCTCGCCGGAAGCACGCATGACAGGCTCCCCTAGCGACGCCGCAAGCCCTCCTCACCTGACATCACCAGCTCACTGTAACGGTCACAGTGTTCCTTACGTCTGGGGTTGCCAGTGCTTCTATTATCGTTTAATATTTAAGTTCCATGTGACTGCGCCGCTTGTATTGAACAGTACGTTGTCATTCAGTATCACACAGGGGCTAAATATATAGCTATTTTATATGTTTAAACGAGCAATTCTTGTATATATATATACCAGTGGGAGGCTAAAAAATCTAGCCGGCATCCTGTGCAAAGAGCACAGGATGCCGGCTAGATTTTTTTTTGGCCGGCTTTTTACACTGTGGCGAAACTGCAAATTTTCACTACAACTTAGTCTTCAGGAATTTGACAGGATTTTTACTCCAGTAACGGTGACAGTAAACAACAAACATAGTTTTAATGATTGGGCAACAATGGGTATCCACAAAAGTCGTAAACGCTTATATGACCTTTATTATGAGAAACATTACAATAATAGTGAAGAATTTAAAATATATGTAAAAAAATACTCCAAGCTCTTTAAAATAGTTTGTCATGAAGCGAAAACACGTTTCATTGCAGATAAAATTAAAAACAGTAGTAATAAAGTAAAAGCGACTTGGAGTGTAATTAACAATGAAACTGGTAGATCGAATTGCCGTAACACCTCTATCTGTTTAAATATAAATAATCGCGTTATAAATTCGGAAATAGAAATTGCAAATGAATTTGATAAATACTTCTCCGAAATCCCGATTGTCACGACCAAATACCTTAACTCTTCGCCAAAAGCAGCATATGATATGCTTGAATTACACGTACCAGTATCTTCTACTGATTTGAAATTTAAGTATGTTACAGGTAGCGATATAATAAAAATCTTTTAAATTAATTAACCTAAAAAATACAAAAGACCTATGGGGCCATTCGACTAATATTGTTAAATACATACTTGACATTATAGCACCTGAATTAGCAATAATATTTAATGAATGCATAGATGAGGGTGTGTTCCCTGACCTCATGAAATACAGCAAAGTTATACCTTTGTTTAAATCGGGCAGTTCTTTTGACCCTGCTAATTTCAGACCTATTTCAGTGCTGCCTGTTTTTAGTAAAATTTTTGAAAAACTTTTGCTTCAACAGCTACAAATGCATTTTTGTAAATTAATGAACAAAAATCAGTTTGGTTTCACTAGGGGCTTATCAACAATTAATGCGGGTACTAGACTCATTGAGCACATCTTTGACGCCTGGGAAGAGTCACAGGATGCATTGGGCATTTTTTGTGATTTGTCAAAAGCATTTGACTGCGTCCACCATGAAACTTTACTCCTAAAACTAAAGCATTATGGAGTGAAAAATAGAGCCCTAAATCTGTTAAAATCATATTTAAGCGAAAGAGTTCAGATAGTCGATGTAAATGGCAAACGGTCTTCGGGTAAACCTATGGGAATAGGTGTTCCACAGGGTTCTATTCTCGGTCCTTTCTTGTTTCTTATATATATTAACGATCTACCGTTTGTGGTAGATGATAGCCATGAGATTGTATTGTTTGCTGATGATACTTCACTTATTTTTAAAGTGAAGCGACGTGCGGATATTGATGACGAGGTAAGCAATGCACTCTCAAAGATAGTGCGTTGGTTTGAGACGAATAATCTGCACTTAAACAGTAAAAAAACAAAGTGTTTACGGTTCATTACACCAAACACAGCGGAGGTACAAACCAACGTACTTATAAATGACCAGAGATTGGAACTTGTGGACACTACGGTCTTCTTGGGTATCACGTTAGATAAAAAGCTTCAGTGGGGTTCACATATTACCCATCTAGCAGATAGACTCAGCTCTGCGGCATATGCAGTTAGAAAGATTAGAGAGTACACGAATGTTGCGACCGCTAGATTAGTGTACTTTAGCTATTTTCACAGCATCATGACGTACGGTATATTACTATGGGGTCATGCTGCTGACATTGATATAGTGTTTGCGCTGCAAAAAAGAGCTGTTCGTGCTATATATCAGCTTGGTTATAGACAGTCTCTCAAAGAAAAGTTTAAAGAAATAAATATAATGACTGTTTATTGTCAGTACATTTATGAAAATTTAATATATGTTCACAAAAATCGTCACCTTTTTGCTCTTAATAGTGATTTTCATTATTATAACACTAGAAATAAGGGATTGCTTGTAA
>CATIXN010000001.1:22171117-22194771 GCA_949711725.1 Leptidea reali
TAATGCGTTTAACATATGATATGTTAAAAAAAAAAACATCACGAAAGAAGTATTTAAGAAACAGTTTTTAAATGTGAAATGATTATTTAAATCTCTAGACATGAAAAAAACTGCTGATATATGGGGCATTTCTGTTAAAATAATAAGTTCAATAATTGATGTCATAGCACCATATCTTGCAATAGTATTTAATAATTGTATTAATCGTGGCGTGTTTCCTGACCTTCTGAAACATAGTAAAATTACACCAATATTTAAGTCGGGATGCTCTTCTGACCCGAACAACTATCGTCCTGTGTCGGTTTTGCCGACCCTTAGTAAAATTTTTGAAAAAATAATTTTAAGCCAAATGCTTACTTACTTTAACTCTCATAAGTTACTTCATTTGAAACAATTTGGCTTTACTAGGGGACGTTCAACAACGGATGCAGGTGTTGAGCTGATCAAGAATATTTTTGATGCCTGGGAGGAATCGCAGAGTGCACTGTGCATCTTCTGTGATTTATCTAAGGCTTTTGATTGTGTTCAACATTCAACGCTGGTCAGGATGCTATACCACTATGGCATAAAAGGAACTTCGCTCGATCTTCTGACTTCATATCTAAACAATAGAATTCAGAGGGTCGACGTGAATGGCAGGAGATCTCCTGGGACTCCTCTCAGTATGGGGGTACCACAAGGGTCTATTCTTGTACCGTTCCTCTTCCTTATATATATAAATGATCTTCCTAATCTTATAGAGAAAAAACATAAGGTAGTATTGTTTGCGGACGACACTTCACTGATTTTCAAAGTGAAAAGAAACCAAACTATGTATGACGAAGTGAACGATATTTTATCTGACATCGTATACTGGTTTAGCGCTAATAACCTATTGTTAAATAGCAAGAAAAGTAAATTCATTAAATTTACCGTACCAAATGTCAAAAATGTAAATGCAAATGTTTTGTTAAACGGAGAGGTGATAGAACCGGTGGAATCTGCTATATTTCTTGGCATATCTCTAGATTCCAAATTACAATGGGGCCCCCATATTGAAGGATTGGCGAACAGACTTAGTTCTGCAGCATACGCGGTTAAAAAAATTAGACAATTAACTGACATAGATACGGCGCGACTAGTATACTTTAGTTATTTCCATAGTATTATGTCCTATGGTATATTGCTATGGGGCAACGCTGCTGATATTAATACAATATTTGTGCTGCAGAAGAGGGCTATTCGCGCTATTTATAACCTAGGTCCTAGAGAATCATTGAGAGCAAAATTCAAAGAAATTAACATCTTGACTGTTGCTTCTCAATATATTCTTGATAATGTAATGTATGTTCATAGGCACATAAGTGAATTTGCCAGAAACTGTCATAACCATAATGTTAACACCAGGAACAGACATAAACTGATGATGCCTACTACTCGGCTTAGTCGAGTTAGTAAGTCTTTTGTGGGGCGATGTATATGCTTTTACAACAAGATCCCAGAAAATGTTCAAAACAAAGGTGTTACGTTATTCAAAAGAATTGTTAAAAAACGTTTGTGTGGTAAAGGTTACTATAACATAAATGACTTTCTTAATGATACCACAGATTGGGAATGGAGCGACCGCCCTCAGGCTATTAAATAATAAGTTTAATTGTACAATGTTACTTTGTAAATGTTACTTTAATTGTAAAACATATTTTTGATGAAAAATAAAAAGCCCGCTGAGTTTGTTGCGCCCATTCTTCTCAGGCCTGAGGCATTCACTTTGGAATGGGTGGTAGTTTTTTTTCTGACTTTCAATAAGTGATTTCACATCCTATTTTGAATAAAAATATTTGAATTTGAATTTAGTTGGATTGTTGCTATTTGTATCAACACAATCTAATACAGAACATGACACCATTATATTTTTTAATTAATATCCGTTAAAACACAGAACAATAACGATAAAAACACTAAATTTAAAACGCGGTCTAATTTGACAGAACACTAATGGACACTAAATTGTTTCAAAACGGTTTCATGGTTTCATCATCTATTTCGTCTCTTTCTCACGCCTAGGTTTTAATATAAGGACAGTTATCTTCTACCTCTTCCACACAGGGTTAGTCTATTATGGCAGTATACTAAGTTAATGGTGTCATTAGTTGATAATAATGAGTTAAGTGTATGGATAAATTCTGTTGCTATACGCAAGTGTAGCAATTCCTACGGGCCCCGCGCAAAAGGGGTCCCGCATGTCCCACTCATCTCTGTCTGAGCATAATTTTTTTAGAGAAACTTGTTAAAATATTGAATTTCTTGATGTGGCAAAAACGTGACACGTTACAACTTTTCCTACTGAGACAACCCATGTCAGACACTCGGTAACTGACTATATTCAATATATATATCAAGGGCTCATTGAAAGTATTTGCTACGGGCCCCGCGTAAGCTTAATCCGTTACTGTACTAATGTGTTACTGGCCGTTCCCAATATTCTGTCTATCTCTTACTTGAGATACAAATAGTAACTATCGTTGACTTTTTTGTCCTAATAAACTAATCAACGGTAACTCACCTTATCCGTATACGCCGTCTGTCAATGGGAGGACGTATACAAGCGAAGTAACTCTTGATAAACACTTTACATCGTCAACAACAACTTTACGCAAGCAATGTTCATCGTTGAGGAATTCTTCGATGTATAACCGCGACAAACAATTATCAAACTGCTGCATATTCTTCCAACTTGTGTTTCGTTCGCCGCAAAGTTTTCGCATTGCAAGTACGACCTGATAACGAATAATATATTTCTTTTTTCTTTGAAACTAGAATAAGTTATAGCTTCATGTTAAAGAATATTAAAATAATATATTCCAGAACGAAGTTTTATTACAATAACACTTTTGCTATGTGTATATTTAACCATTGTCCATGAAATAATATTGACACACTTTTCACACAAATTATCTTGTCCCAAGTTAAGCATATATAGCCTGTGTTATGGGTTAAAAGACAATGATATATTTAATACAATATACTTACTTAAACATACATAAATTCATATAAACATACCTAAATACATTTAAACATCCATGACTCGGAAACAAACATCCATATTCATCATATAAATGCTTGCACTTACCGGGATTCGAACCGGGGACCTCTAGCTTACTAGGTAGGATCGCTAACCACTCGGATATACAGGTCGTCGACTGTAAGAGAAATGCTAAAACTTAATGCAAAAATTTTCTTTACTTATGATAAGTGGATAAATACTTTTATTCTTAGATTAAGGATTGGTCTCCGATGCGCTCCAACTAGATACCGCAGGTGTAGTCGCAAAGTGCGGCAACTTTGACTGCGCCTATGACGTTGAAATGCCACATGTTCTGTTAAACTTTGCTGATATATAATTGAATCTAAAATGCTGCCTGCGTAGTAAGACTTTGTAAAAATAATAAATTTTGAAAGATGCCATTGAGTGTCAAGATGTCACGCACACAAGCATCTAATGTGTTAGTGCGGTATCTAGTTGGAGCGCAGCGGAGACCAATCCTTAATCTAAGACTTTTATTCTTTAAAATAATTATATAGACATAAATGTCAATTCTATTTATTAAAATTAATTTATTTAACAGGACTAGTTCAAATTATGTATTATTATTGTAATTTTTACATTAAAATTCTTTAATGCAATAGTATATTATTTATTTTACCATCTTATATGAACTCTGTCACTACTTGCTACTCCAGTTTATTTCAAGATGCATAATAAACACATCTTCACACCTTATTCCCAGAGAGGAAGGTAAGGTCAGCATGTTAAATAAATATAAATTGTAGCGAGGGAACAAACCTGCTTTATCATTCACTTAAGGCTTTTGTTGTACAGCTCTCCAGTAGGAAATGAAATGAAAGGATATTTATTTATTTTATACTAGCTTTAACCCGCGACTTTTTATTTTAATATTTTTATATACTCACTTTGGAAATATTACACTACAAATTTCTGTGGTTGATACATTGTTAAAAGCTACCAACTATGAAACTTTAATCCTCTTTTTGCATCTCCACACAGATCTAAATTTTAAAAACGCTGGAACAAAATATTTAAAAGTTTCATTGTGTTATCTTCGATAATGACGAACTTTCATACAAACTTCGGGAGTGCCGCAAGGCAGTTTGCTAGGGCCCCTGTTTTGGAACGCCTACATCTATAGTAATATTATAAAGCTGCAGTGTTTGTTTGTTTGTTTGTTTGTTTGTTTGAACGCGCTAATCTCTGGTACTACTGGTCCGATTTGAATGATTCTTTCAGTGTTCGGTAGTCCATTTTTTTTCAAAATTAGGGATCTATTTTGTAACACAAGGTGTAAAATGGAAAACCTATTTTTGCGTGCGCTGCAAAAACTATTGACAATAGAACAAAATGATGTACAGGCTATAATATAGGCAATATTTTATTACTTATAAAACTATCGCGTGAATTATACTTTATATGGCAAAACAACGTTTGCCGGGTCAGCTAGTTTACGATATAGGAGCAAGCATCGTTAACTCTGATTATTTATTGTATGCTAATGACAAAAAAGTCTTCATTAAGGTGCACTCTGAGGATGATTGTGAATTATTACAACATGACCTCAATAACTTATACACTATAATAATAATAATATCACAGTCAGTCTCAAAAAATGCCAGGTCATTAGTTTTTCGCGCAAACCTAAACCAATAATTTTCTCTTACAGTTTTAATGGAGAGTTAATACATTGGTTAATGTTGTTAGAGATCTTAGTGTCTTCCTGGATTCCAAAATGAATATGTCAAATCACATAGATTGCATAATAAATCGCGCTTATCGTAATTTGGGCTTCGTAATGCGTACTTGTCATCATTTTGAAAATCCACTTTCCCTAAAAATAAATTAATAGGTTAGAAGGAATTCAGAAAAAGTTTTTAACACACTTAAACTATAAATTCCGGAAAGTTGCATCCAACTACAAAGACAATTGTCGCATATACAATCTGCTGACATTGCAGGAAAGGCGTACTGTCTCGGACATAATGTTCTTACATGATGTGCTGAGCGGTCGTCTCAACTGTCCCTCTCTTCTGGCAGGAATATGCCTACGCGCTCCGTCGTTGCGCACCCGTGACATTTCTACTTTTCAAGTTCCTAGGTACTCGTCGTACTAATTATGGCCAGAACAGTGTTCTCACTCGTTGCACAAATGTATATAACAAATCCTTCAAAGATATAGATCCATTCTACGGTTCTAGGTTGACCTTTAAAAACCACACCATAAAAAGTATTGTATAGAAATCTCATTTGTAACAAATATCTTTATTTATTTATTAATAGATTAAACTATTAAATGTATGTATTGTACTATTAAATCTGTAAATCTGTGTATGTATCATGTTTTTCTCTTATTTATATTAATTTTTCAGACTTATACATATAATCCATTATGCAACCAACGCAGGCACTTTTTAAATACTTTTTTTTTTAATTTCTCTGATCGTGTGTTATTCATTGTTCATTTTTTTTTCTTTATTATTGTAAACACTGCTGTTCCTTCCATTAGGTAAACTGTGGTAGACTATAATTGGCTATGTTTTTGTATTTAACTATAAGTGATTATTTTGTATTAAGCTGTTGTCAACCCCAATAAAATAAAATAAAAATAAAATAAACTTCCACCCCCTATTTGAACCTCGCCAAGCTTTTTAATCGCGATAAAAGGTAGCCTATGTCCTTTCCCAAGCTCTTGTTTATTAAAATCGGTTCAGTGGTTTAGGCGTAAAAGCGTAACAAACAAACTAACATTTACATTTATAATATGTTTTGTAAAGATGAATCGTGATTATAAAGTTTGTACGAGTACCTAATAATGTAGCACAATTCGCTTATACATATTGCAGTATCTATAAAAATTTATATATCTATATCCTTATAAGATATATATGTATAAATTGACATTTTAATATTTATTTATGCTTTTAGGTTATAAAATAACATTTTTAAACAACAAATATTTTATTTTATGGCAAAGGGGGACAAACGAGCGTACGTGTCACCTGGTGTTAAGTGATCACCGCCGCCCACATTCTCTTGCAGCACCAGAGGAATCACAGGAGCGTTGCCGGTCTTTAAGGAAGGTGTACACGATTTTTTTGAAGGTACTCATGTCGTACCGTCCTGGAAATACCGCACAAGGAAGTGTTTGTAATACGTGGAAGAAAGCTCCTTGAAAGCCGCACTGTGGACGACCGCTGATCGAGGCGTGTCGTGTGAAGGTGGAATTCGGCGGTAGGAATCTGAATATTGAATTTACTGCGAAAAATTGTTGTTAAATTCAGAGCTAAAACTATTCATTATCAGCCAAATATTTTGAGTTTTCTTGAGTTAATTCCGTCAATATTTGAAAACTCTGGCACTCTGGTGGTAATTATGACAGCAAATTGTTGATATATTCTCTATTTTTGGCTTATAAAAAAACATTGACAAAAAACAACCGACTTCACAAACACTATTCCAAAACAATAGATACAATAATGTACTAAAAAGGAAAATAATTGCGTATTTTTATACAATCTAAATAATCTAAGTAATTAATCTAATTCTAGCTAGGATTATTGTAATTTTTTGAATCGGTGTCCTCTCGCCTTAACGTCGCGCGTGTGACTCAAGCACATCTCACCTTTAACTATGTATTTAGTTACAAACCTATCTTGGCTGACACCGACTTCAGAAATAACGAAGTTACGGCAGGTGACTCAAATATCCGGATGGCATAAAAAAGATTCGGCAGAGTATCGTTAATTTGCTCCTAAAAATTGAAGAGTAAGTAATGGAACACTGTCATGGATCCCATAATCAGAACCTAACCACCAAACTACCTTTGAAGTATATCCTTAAAAATCAAGAAAAAGAATCATCGAAATCGATTAGCGCGATATTCAAATTCAAATATTTTTATTGAAAATAGGATGTGAAATCACTTATTGAAAGTCAAAAAAACTACCACCCATTCCAAAGTGAATGCCTCAGGCCTGAGAAGAATGGGCGTCAGGCCTGAGAAGAATGGGCGAAATTGAGTATTGAGTTATTAGTAAATATGTCGCACACATACTTATATAGCAAATTTAAGATTTTATGGTATTCTCATGGATGCCATTGTCAGATCTGGACCAAATTCCAATGGGACCACACGGGATGCACCAGCTTTCAAATAAAAAAGAATTATCAAAATCGGTTCACACAGTCTAAAGTTCCGAGATAACAGATATAAAAAAAATAAAACATAGCGACGAATTGAGATCCTATTTTTTTGAAGTCGGTATAAAATTTCAATATTCATTGAGATGTTTCACATCTTTCATAGGTACACAAAGTGACTTATTTTTCAAGAGACTATTCGATTTTCAAATTGTATTTTAATTTCTATCGTATATTTTGTTGGAATATTCGACCGAAGGATCGGATTACCTCCCTAATGATAAGCGGCATCATCTGCTCCAATATCATAGAATCAATTTACTTTTCAATGAGTGTGTATCGATATTCCCTAATCTATGAGTAAACAATTCGACTTTCATCGTTTACCCTACTTATCGTTATCTAGTACATTTTTTGTAACAATTTGGAGGGTAGTCAACAAAAAGTAATTAGGTGTTGACCAACTGAGAATAGTTTGGTTTCCTGCGCTGGCGCGTGTCCATAGTGTCGGTAAGCGATGAAGCGCGACTATGTTGTAGGTAAGTGTTTGATTGTTGACAATTATTTTTCCATCCAAAGTTTCCAAATTATTCAATTATAATTTAAATATACAAATGTTCTCATAGTATATAAGTAGATACCGATATAATATTGACACACTTTAACTCAAACTATCTACCCCAAATTATTCATAGCGTAATGGTGTGAGAGAACGGTATATTTAATATGATATATAAATATATAAACGTACATAAGTACGTAGAAATATCCATTACTCGGAAATAAATATTTATAAGTATCATATTATTAATATTTGCGGCAGGAATTTGTACCAACTGTACCTTTCATGGTCATGGTCACTGCGTTGTGTGGCACGTCATTTATTTTTATTAATTCGTTCCTATATTTTTTTTTCATTCTAATCAATTATTATTTTTAGTTTTTACAATATTTTAAATATTGTTCCACATATGTCCGTCGCCTAAGTGTAATCATAGCAAGCTAATTCACCAGTGGGAGGCTCCTTTGCACAGGATGCCGGCTAGATTATGGGTACCCCAACGGCGCCTATTTCTGCCGTGAATCAGTAATGTGTTAGCATTACTGTGTTTCGGTCTGAAGGGCGCCGTAGCTAGTGAAATTACTGGGCAAATGAGACTGCTATTTTACGTCTCATAGAGACAAGCGCTATTGTAGTGCCACTCAGAATTTTTAAGAATGTAATGGGCAGGGCGTATCAATTACCATCAGCTGAACGTCCTGCACGTCTCGTCCCTTACTTTACTTTCATAAATAAAATCAAGTTAAAATCACTTTCCGATGTTTTAAGTGACAAGAGGAGAAAGACGTTAACCTTATGGTAAGTGATACGCCCTGTCATGACAACGCAGTATAGCTGAAGATTTTTGATTGAACCCAAATTCTGAGCGGCATCGCAATTGCGCTCGTAACTTTGAAACAAAATGTTAAGTCTTATTAGCTCAGTAATTTTTCTAACTATGAATCACTTCAAACCATAACACTAAAATGTTTGCACATAGTAACGTGCTGCACGGCAAAGGCATTACTGTGCCGACCTGTACAGAAAAAAAAATCCATTGGTGTTTGATTATTAAAATAAAATATAACAATAACATAGTATTTCTTTCAAACTTTAAGTCAAAAATTTTTTAGAACTTTTTACTTCTAGAAGAATCCTCCTAAGGAGAAGAAAATTTACTCCTAATCAGTGTATGCCTAAATAAATAAGAATTTTTTCCAAAGAGTATATCCACCCGTATAATTTGGGCGTTTTGTAAATAGACGCCATTAAGCTGTTTGCCTGCAACACCTAGAGTGTTCTAGATCCCCTTGTGCCCGTTTAAATATTTGTTTAGTCAGTAGCGCCAAAAAAGGTTCAACTCATAAAAAAGTATTTATATCGACAAAAAAGTGTCTCGAAGATTTATTGTTGAAATCGAGAGTAAGTTTGCTTTTTGTTGAAGAGGAAGTGAGGTCGTTTGATAGTAGGGTCAGTAAATCAAAATGTGTCCAGTCGGGCATAATTCCGAGAGGAAGTAATTATTAGGCATTAAACTGAATATTTAATTGGTAGGCACTTATATTACGTACGGTGCATCACAATGTTCTTTTTTATATTCAAATTCAAATATTTTTATTCAAAATAGGATGTTATATCACTTATTGAAAGTCAAAAACTACCACCCATTCCAAAATGAATGCCTCAGACCTGAGAAGAACGGGCGCAACAAACTCAGCGGGCTTTTACTAACTCGACTTAGCCGACTAGTAGGCATTATAAGTTTATGTCTGTTCCTATGAACATACATTACATTATGAAGAATATATTGAGAAGCAACAGTCAAGATGTTAATTTCTTTGAATTTTGCTCTCAATGATTCTTTATGACCTAGGTTATAAATAGCGCGAATAGCCCTCTAATAATTGAATGAAAATGAAAACCAACCCTCTTCTGGAAGACCTGTGGTCAAGCTGGCAGGTGTTTCCATTAATTGGTTGTGCGAGATTACCAGAGAATACCAGAGTTCTGCGTAATGCAGGAATTTTCGCATTTCGACATGATATCCGATGGAATGTTGGAATAAACTGAACAACTCCTACGAATGCTGCCCGGCTTATGCTGTAGAAGAAGCATAGAGTCCCAACATCTCTAAGCCATGCCAAACTATGAAAAATCTCTTTGAACAGGTCAGCAACTGTTGGATACTACAAAATCAAGAACCATCTCCATCACCTTCTCAATATAAAAATAGCGCATAACGCTCTATATCTTAGCGCGTACACACGTATCGTCCATGAAACACTAAAAATCTACAAGAATCACATGAAGTACATAATTTTTAATACATTTCTAAAAGAAATATTTTTTTTTAACTTGTTTGGCTGTTTAGATCCGCCATCTTGATTTTTAAAATTTGTTGGTATAGTGAGAGTTATAAAACTTTCTAAGTATTTACCATGCTCTGAGGTAGTACACACTGTCAATAAGATATAACCCGCTGACCGATATACGGATTGTGAACAGACAGACATCAGAGTCTTAGTAACAGGGTTAGTAACTCCCGTTGGTAACGCTAAAACGAACCGTTTAAATCGCTTCACAATGGCGGAGAAATGAAGTGACACATATAAAAAAAAGCTAACTTAGACTTTGCTTAGGCTTTACTTACGTAAAACTTAGCTCAGTGTGATAAAAAGCGAACTTGAATTTTCAATTGGGCTATCTCATAATAGCTTAGGGCGAAGAGTAAGCAGAAAACACGCAATCAAGGTCTTTTTAGACAAGTTTTGTGATGAAAATATAGCATTTGGAGTTATACATACCCTTAAGTCTTACTTGTAGGTTGCTAATGCTTGCTGTTGGTCAAAGTTAACGCTCCAGAGCTGTTATGAATTACCAGTTTTGTTTGCAGTGAAACAAGTTTTTTCTCGGCATGATGCATTTGTTTAGTATACTGCTCTCATAAAAGTTGTTCTTATACCTTTTACTTTTTTGTGTTGGTACATTTATTAAGATTAATAATCAATAATGAAGATTGTAAGCAATTAAACTGTTTGCGCCTGTTAAAATGTTAAATTTCCGACGCAAAAATTTTGAAAATATTGGCTTTGTTACATAGGAGCCGTGAACTCATATCGCTCAAGGTCGCCGGCATTTAGTGTCGCCATAATCACATGATAATTTCAGGTGTCAAATGACTATAAAAGAAATCAAATAAGCTTACACTAAACTAAGTTTTACGCCAGTAAGTTCTGATCAAAGTTTAAGTATGCTCTAAAGATCAGCTCAGCCTTAGTTACACTAAGGAATATCGGGCCTTACACTTATCAATAAGTTACTCATTTTGTCGGAGATAAAAATAAATTCTTGTAATTTCGTTCCAAAACGTCTATCTAATGCAAACGGACCGACTAGGACATCGTGTCTGTTAGTAAATACATATTTGGTTATCTTTTATTTGTATATGATAAAGTATTTTCATTCAACAATATGCCAGCACTCGTAGAAAGGATTGCAGTAAAGTAATTGACAATTAAAAATCTAGCTAGAATAACGAGAAAAACAGTTAAATTTCTGAGACACTTCCTACTGGTAAATGTTTTGTTCAACCTGTTGCAATCAAATCTGTAAAAAATAATTAGGTATGTATGGTAAGTTAATTTAATCTCATTGAATTTAATTGTGAGTCAGCTTTTAACGTATGACATTTTTTTATTATTAAAAAACATATTTTTACTAATTTGCTTCTTAATTATGAATGTTATTTGCGTCTATAATTGCGGTAGCACTCAGCCTGTATTTTTGTCAATTTTATTAATTTGTATGTACCTATTCGTGTATACTTCGTTGATGTAATAAGTAAATAAATAGACGCATATTATTGTCTCTCAGGCCGGTAACAGTGTTGTAAGATTTCTGTTTACAAAAGAAAGCATGCAAAGGGACTCATAAACCCTTTGGTCATCTGAAAAGAATAGGCAAGCAAAAAGACGATAAAAGTAAAACTATGAAATAAGAAGATTTTACTGGATATTCATACGAATCGTAACATCAATAATTAAAATTCGTATTGATAAATTGTTAGTAATTTCCTATTGGCACCAACGGAACAATATTACAAATAATTTTAATGTATAATGTACTTGAGACTGTATAGCAAATAAAGGTATAATAATTTAGTTTAATACTATTAATACATACTAGATATTTGTTCTATAAGTGGACCATCTATAGAAAAAACATCAACATTTCCGTTACCTTTTTGTTTGTAAAGAAGCGATCAACAAACTTCAAGCCTAATTGGCTTCGAAGAAGCTGGGCGTCATCAATATAGCACGGCAATACTTCAAGCCGGCCCATATTCTAGCGCTCTACAAAGCGCAGGTCCGGCCACACATGGAGTATTGCTGTCATCTCTGGTCTGGCGCACCCCAGTATCAGCTCGATCCATTTGACTGCGTGCAACGCAGAGCAGCTCGAATTGTCGGGGACCCAGTGCTCTGTGAACGGCTGGGTCACTTGGCGTTGCGTAGAGACGTCGCTTCATTGTGTGTCTTCTACCGCATTTATCACGGGGAGTGTTCCGAAGAGCTGTTTAACCTGATTCCTGCCGCCGAATTCCACCTTCGCACGACACGCCACACATTAGGATATCATCCCTACCATCTGGATGTTTGGCGGTCCTCCACATTGCGATTTTCAAGAAGCTTTCTTCTACGTACTACAAAGGTGTGGAGTAAGCTTCCTTGTGCGGTGTTTCCGGGACGATACGGCATGGGTACCTTCAAAAAAAGCGCGTACACCTTCCTTAAAGGCCGGCAACGCTCTTGTGATTCCTCTGGTGTTGCAAGAGAATGTGGGTGGCGGTGATCACTTAACACCAGGTGACCCGTACGTTCGTTTGTCCTCCTATTCCATAAAAAAAAAAGAAGCTAAAGGATTTTTCATTTAAAACATTACAAGCTTCTTCCAGGACACAGAGCAGTTTAATCAAGTAATCTAATACTCCTCATGATCAAATCTTCGTAAATAGCGTTTGATTACGTTTAAGACAATAACTTCAATATTGTCGAGAACATTACATCAATTGCTGTCAGTGTGTTAATTTAGTTTGGAATCCAGATGGAGTATGGGGAAGATAAAATTTAGATTGCATTCTGACTTCAGAAGGGGAATGAAGCTTTCCTAATACAATACATGTCATCGCTGGATTGTCCCTTTACAAACGAAGATTTATTGTTATAAGGGCATTGTAGAGATTATTTTTTTTTTTTTTTTTAATATTGATTATCTTGCAATCTGCCTAATCACTTGGCATTTGGCTAGAGGTTACATAGTTCAAATTAGTCTTGGAATGGTATTAGTCCAGTGACCAATCCATTTTTTTTTAATGCCAATATCTTATACAATATTGAGGTCTTGAGGGGCTTTTCTCTTTAGTCTGTTGAAACAACTTTTACTCATCAAATTGCAGGCGAGTGCGTTTGGGTGGGCTTGAATACGTTTTGCATAAGACTTGAGTTTATTAAGAATCTCCTGTTTGACCATTGGTACTTTCAGGTCGCGGTGAAGTTGGATGTTGGTGATATACCAAGGTGAATTTGTTATGATCCGCAGCATTTTAGACTGAAAGCGTTGGAGTATTTCCAGGTTTGAATTTGATGCAGTTCCCCACAACTCAATTCCGTAGGACCACATAGGCTTTAATATACTTTTATAAAGGAGTAATTTATTACAGAGAGACAATTTTGAGTGCCGTGACATTAGCCAGTACATCTTTCTGAGTTGTATGCCAAGTGCTTTTCTTTTATTGAAAATATGTTTTTTCCATGTCAGTCGCGCAGCCACACGGATATCTCATCAAGACTTCGTTGTAGCATATTGGATGCAATTTCCGGATCTTCATGGGTAGATAACACTGCTGTATCATCAGCGAAGGTGCCCACAAGTACATTTTTTGTTAATGGTAGGTCAAAAGTATATAATAGGTATAGGACTGGACCCATAACACTTCCTTGTGGGACTCCCGCCTTAATGTCACATAAGTCAGATTTTTCTTCACTAAGCTTTACATAAAAGTGACGTCGAGTAAGATAAGATTTTAAAAATAGATAGAAGTTTGGAGGAAGGATTTTCAATATCTTGAATAGCAGGCCTTGGTGCCAAACTCGGTCAAAAGCTTGCGAGATATAGAGGAAGGCTGCCGAGCAGTACTTTCTTTTTTCAAAAGCGGAATTGATCTCATTGACTAGTCGATGAATCTGTTCAACGGTTCCATGAGCCTCGCGAAATCCAAATTGGTGCGAAGGGATTATATTTGATTTATTGATTTCTGGTAGAAGTCTTATGATGTAACTTTATCTGGTTCCTTTCCAGGCTTAAGGATAAGGATTATTTCAGCTGTTTTCCATTGTTCAGGAATGAATGCGCGTTTTAAAATAGCATTGTATATTTGTGTCAATAATATAATGCCTATGTCAGGTAATTGTTTTAATGTTTTTGCTGTTATGAGATCATAGCCGGGTGCCTTTTTTGAGTCTAGTTTACGAATGGCATGGTATACTTCAGTTTTGGAAAAACATTTGATCGGAAGTGACAGCTGATGGGTCAAGGACATGCTTTCCCTAACCTCGTCTATTTTACTTGATCCTAAGTCGGGATTAGAAGTAAAAGCGCAAGACAAATGTTCACCGAATAATTTCGCTCTATCTGCATCAGTTCTTGCCCAGCTTCCATCTTCTTTACGTAAGGGTGATTGGAAAGTGATAGGTCTTTTAACACTTTTCATGACTTTCCATAGTGAATAATCAGTTGCAGATGTGGCGTCAAGGTTATGCAATAAGTTTTCAAAATTTTCGTTTCTAACTTTACTTAGCGTATTTTTAAGTTTTCTGACCAGTCTGTTATATATTCGTTTATGTTCTGGAGATCTTGATTCTCGATACGTTTTCCTAGCTTGTCTCTTTTTTTGTACCAGGTCCACTACAATTTGAGGATAAGTCGGTATGTAGTCATTATCGCTATGAACTGTAGGAGTAGCTTCCCACGCCGCTGATTGGACACACTTATTAAATATCTCTACAGCATTAGTTATGTCACAGTCAGATTTTAATGGGATTTGAGAAGTCATAGTATCGTTTAATCGTTGTCTGAATCTAATCCAATCCGTGTTTTTACTGTGGAGTTTACAGGGTCTCTTTATTAGCACTGGTTTATTGCGTAGTTCGGCTATGATTGCAGTATGATCAGAAGATAAATCTAAGCTGGATGTACAGCACAAGGATGAAGCCGGAATGCCTTTAGTGACAAAGAAGTCAACCAGATCAGGTTTCTTATTGATATCACTGGGCCAGTACGTTGGTTCGCCGGTAGATGATACTTGGAGATTGAGCTGGTGTACTGTTTTACTGAGTTCACGTCCCTTGGGAGTTATAATCCATGATCCCCAGTCAATATGTTTCGCATTATAATCACCTCCTGCAATGAATTTGTTGCCCAGCGTTTGAAAGAACGAAGTGTAGCTGTCATTTTTAAGGTTGTGCCTAGGGGGCATGTAAAGGGCTGAAATTGTTAGCGGACCTCTAGAGGAATCAATTACAATATTAGTAGCTTGAATTTCGTTACTACAGTACGAATTTGTCACATAGTGTTTTATATTTTCTTTAATTAGTATGGCTGAGCCTGCATGAGCGGAGCCGTCAGGATGGTTTGTATTGTACATTTTGTATCTAGGCACTTTAAAGAAACTTTTATTCGTAAAATTGGTCTCGGATACTAACATTATATCTATATTGTTGGTATTTAAGAACATTATAACTTCGAGAGTATGATTTGACAGCCCATTGGCATTCCACATAGCAATTTTTAATGGTCTGAATGTGAATGCAGTAGGGACATGATGTTCATAAGTAGGTTTGTCATAGTTGTCATTTGCTGCATCATTTCTTTGAACATTGTCATTATCTGTTTGGAGTCGATAGAGTTATCTTTTGGTTCGTTTGTCTCTTCGTCTGAAGTCTGTCTATTTTGGCTATATTTAAATGGATTCATTTTCGGTTTTTCCCGTTCATGTCTAACTGTTTTCAGCATATGTTTTGGTTTTGTCAATCAGTTGTGTTGGCAGAATTTTACTATAATTATTAACTAAGTTGGTACTTTTGTCATTCTTATGATTCACTTCTATTTTGCTACGAAGTGGTGGGTATTTCTGTCTTTGGAGTTCTTTAAAGACTGTACAGCCCTTATAATTTGCAGGATGGTTTCCTTCACACAGTACACATTTTACATCATCAGATCTTACTTTCCGCGGGCATTCAACGGAAGCATGGTAACCAGCACATTTAATACATCTTGCCTTACGACGACAGTACTTTTTGGTGTGGCCATAGTCCTGACAATTGGAGCACTGTGGTAAGCTGCGTTTTGGCCTTGGTCGTTCGAACTTAACACGGAAATTAAGGATTCCCTTGATATTATATATATCTTTGTTATTCGTTTTTGGCTGTAGTTCGATAACAAACATATCTAGTGGCTTCTTGGTATACATTTGCTTTATATTCCATATATTAGTAACTGTATGATCAAGGGCTGCGAGTGCTTCTCTGATGTCTTCAGTGTCTGTTGACGAGTGCATATGTTTGAGTATAACTTTGAAATTCCGTTCTTGTTTCGGTTTATAAGTATAGTACTCTGTATTTTTATCGTCCAATTCCTTTGTTATAATTTTGAATGCTTCGCTTGATTGGGGCTGTATTTTTACTTTTTTGTTCTGTAAGACTTTCAATGTGTACAGTCCTTCTACTTTTGTATTCAGTAATTGAGTTAGCGGTCGTATGTTTGCAACGTTATCAACAAACAATGGTGGTGGTTTGGGTTCGGTTTGTGGAGTTTGGCTTGGATCATCCTGTACATGTTCCAATACAGAAAAAGAGTTAGATGTAGGCACAGAATCGCTAAGCCAGTATCTATTCAGTTTTGACTGCTTTAGAGCTCTGTCATTGATAGGACTATCACGTTGCCTTTTTTTGTTTTTACTAGGGACGCCATTCCAGGATCCATCTAAGTCATTTTGGGGTGACAATAATTCTGTTATTCCAGCTTTCTTATTAGCATTATTATTGGTTTGGTTAATTTCAGAGATGGAGTGCGACCTGGGTCTGTTAAATATACCAGGATGAATTATTTGCTGAGTTACCTTATTTTTTGTTTTATCTTGTGTAGTTGAAATTGTGTTAATTGAGTCTTTGTTCATTTTTGTTCCCACGAGTGAGGTCGATAAACAGGTCACACACGGGGTTACGCCTATTCCCGTGTGAAGGCACAATACTTCAAAGTGAGCCAGGTCCAATGAAGATGGCGTTTGAGGCTGATCTTCCCATCAGTCATGCATCCTCTCGGCACGTGTCCCACCTTGGGATTTTGGGATTTTTTATTGAGGTTATCATCCTCTTAGCCCGGGCGATTAAGCCAAGACTACCGATTTCGCGAAACATGACCACGAGGTAGCGGGTGGTGCAGGTCATTTACTACCCACACAGATAAGTCTTGTTAGGACTTATTAAATCGGTCTGGTTATTTACTGCCGCCTGACACTCGGCATTGTTACTCATTTAGCACCACCCGGAGGACACGTGTAGGGTAGGTCTAGGAGAAGATGGTATCTCCTACGGACGCGAGTAACATTGTCCTCCTAAAAGTCATTGTCCTCCTAAGAGATTATGTAACAAAAATATTTTGACAAGTCTCTGTGATATTATTCTAATTGAACTGATATCCGGGATTATTTCAAATAGGGGATTTAAACCTCTCCATTCACTCATCCTAAAGCAATTAACGAACTCCCCAACTTTTCGATTTATAAGAGAATTTGTTCGTAAAATTGTTTGCAATTTCGATCACCTTGGTATGTTCGAATAACGGATATAACTTGAATATTCTGCGATGGTTCTTTGAAAGATAGAAATCCTTAGGTACAAACGGACAATGTACTACAAACCTAAACTATGTTTTACATATTATGTATTGCAATTAATCAGTATCCCTCATATTTTGTTCCGTAGCTGACAAATGAAAATTAAAAAACTTGTCAAAAATGTTTTTCTTCTTATTCAATCTACTGCTACTTACTACGTAAAGGATTGAGAAAGAGAGGAGGGAAAAAGCTAATGAGATAAAGTTGCAAGAAACTCATTACCACTCTTTTAAAACATGATTTAAATTTCTATCATTTTTCAAATCATTTCAATTACAATATAATATAATATGTAAAGTGATACAATAAACATAATTCAAGACTCAATCCTAAACTCTCCCTCTTTGGGACAAAATTTAAAAACGATACCTATAAATATATATTTAATTCTATATTAGTTATATTATATGAAAAATAGAACTTCTTATGTGATAATTATGGATATCCATATAATTGTTAGAAAGATAACTTCACTTAACTTCATTCAAGGAACCTTTTTACAAAATTCATGTTACTACCTCGATCTGCTTATGATCTGCATTGATGAAAAAGTTAATAAGTCAGGATGAGGAGGAATTATTATATACCTTCCAGTTAAACAATTGAAGTCATGTATTCTAATGCCTTTCATTTTCAATAGCACTAGCTGTATCTGTACGTCACGGGCAGTATTGCCACCACACCTATTTCTGCCACAAAACAACGGTGCAGTTGTTTTAGCCAACCATTGTGTCACTTAAATCTATAAAACCACGTACAAAAGATATAGACACCGATATTCCCTAACATTACTTAAGGACACACATAAAATATTTTCCGAAATGTTTATATATAGAATTCTGAGTTGTCAAATTTAATTAAGCTGATGCGCTATGCCTTCCCTGAACGCGGCTGTGTCGTTTGGGACAAAATATTCTTTAACGTATTTTCACTACGTATGCCTATTTGCTACTTTTCATCAAAAAAGAGCCTTAAGGATATTATGTTTCCATAAGAGCCTACCACAGCTGTAAATAGAGCAGTAATATTGCTAACCGATTTATAAAAGGGGGAGGTTCTCAATGCGAATATTCATAGGTTTTTATTTCTACTACATAATTATTATCTCAATGGTCTTGAAAATGGGATAGAGGGCAACTGGACGATCTTAAGCTCCCATTCTTATTCTCGACTATTGGGAAGGAATCCCAATAGTTTTGACTTCTGCAATTGTATCTCGACCGTCCACGTCGTCTGATTAGTCGTTTAACTTAAACGTAGATCTTGGTCTATGATCATAGTCCCTTGGAAGTAAGTGTGTGGCCAATCCAGCTTATTTTCGGTGATTGATCTGCTGTTTGATCGCTATCTTATTCTTAGATGTACTCCTTAGGAGAAAAATAGCAGATGAAATTTCGATTTGAATAACCTTAACTTTGAAATATACATTTTTAAATCGAATTCCTAAGTTTTAACCTGACTATTCCTTAAAAAAAATCCAGTGTCACATTCTATATCGTTAAATATTGTGACTGGTAGTGAAACCATAAACAGAAGCTGATCATTAAGTCTGTATAATATCGAAAATACATCAAACAGACGCCGATTATTCAAACTTATCGCACGAGTTACTTTTCCACCGTAGGCGAGTGAACAATCACCTTTATTTATAATTCCACGTGTATTTCCTTTGTATTTTAAACAGTGCTCCCAAGACTTGAGAAGTTGTGTTTACCTCGTCCAAAGCGCTTAAGGGTACTTCGTGTTTGTCTTCTACAGACTGGCTTCAAGAAATATTTGCTATGATCGGAGTTAAGAACAATTTCTACCTGATAATATCATATATATTGTATACAATATAAGGTATACAAACAATTCTATTGCCGGTCGATACAATCAATGTTGACTATTTGTTCTCTGTGTGTCTATGTATAGATGTATGTATAAATATTTGTCTCAATAACAATGATTGATGTGTTTTCTAAACATAATAATAAGTGATACCGTTGCGTAGATAATTTCGTTGTGTAGATACGAGGCCGAATTTTGTATAAATTACAGTTCTGTTTTATTCGTCGATATTTTTAACATTATACTTATGTAGTATTTGATGAGTTGATCTGTAGCGCTCCTGAAGTTGTTTCTGCTAAGACTAATTCCAACAATAGCTTAATAATTAACCTCACAAGTCACAATAGTCACCTGAATTCATCTAAAGAGGTTAAGAGAATTAAATGTAGCAGAAACAAGCTGAAAAAGTATATTAAAATAAATAAATACATAAAAAAGACAAATAAATTAGTAAATAAACAAAAATTAATGAACAAAAATGTAAAATTTAGTAAAGAAAGAATAGATCTAATTAATCAATTAAATTTATACTCATTAACAATTCAAAAGAACCAATTAAAATATGAATCAGATATAAATAAATTAAATAATGAAATCCTAAATCTACAGAAATCATTGCAAACAATGAATAAACGATACAATGTTACAAACAAACAAGTGAAGGATCAAGTACTGGCTTTAGATGAACTTCTTATAAACAAGGAGTCCTTGACAAGACACTACAAATATGTTACCTACAACTTAGAGAAGAAATCTGAGCCCACTTGTGAGCCTCTTGCTAATCAGCAATTACCTTCACACAAATATAATCAAAACACAAGCTCATCTAATACTAAGTCTATCAGTTCCTTTAAACCAAATAATGTGAATAGCAAAATTGTAATGTTTAGTGATAACTTAGGTAAAGGTATGGGCCGGCTTATTTCAAGCGAGATGGGACAGACAGTAACAAATTATTGTTTACCAGGACTAACCTTTTCACAGATTGTACAAAGGCTATCTAAATTTAACTTCACCCCTGACACTACCTTAATGTTATTAATTGTAAACAGAGGAAATACAAACAGAACACAGCTAATCAAACAGTTTGAGTGTTTAGATTCTCTAAACATAAAGAATGTTGTTTTGTTTACTTTCCCCTGCGGTCACAGATTGTCACAATCTGAAAATGAAATCAGATATAAATTGAATTTATCACTTGACATGTTGATATGCAATAATAGAAATAAATTCCATTTGATTGATATAAATAATTATATTAAATCTAATTACTCTATGAGAAATATTATTCCAATATATTTACAACAACGATTAGCTATATCGCTATCATATTATTTTATACAATCAGCCAAAAACTTGGTGTATCACACTGCTTCTATTGAGCAGTCTAAATTTGACATTGATAATAAAAATAAAACTTTGGAAATTATTCCAAATAATTTAAATTAATTTATAAGACAAAAGGGAATACCTCTTGCAATGAACCATGTTATAGTATAGTATCAAACAAATCAAAATTTATTTGTTGTAATAATGTTGTTAATCTGATACACCAAAATATTCATGTTAAATAAGGAACTTGAAATTGAAATATACATGAATTGCACCGAGTTGGTAGTTCATTTAGCCGAGTTAATTCAATACATGGTGGCTCATTAATATTAATTAATAAAAATATAAAATTCAAGGAACGAAAGGACATTGTGAGCCTCTCTGTGGAACTAGTGGCCGAGATAGCTTGTATACAATTAGAGCAGTTCATTATTATAAGTGTGTATAGACCTCCATCAGCACCATATGAGGATTTTGAAAATGTGATGGATGCAGTCTTGTCTAGAGTTTGTAAGGGCAACAAAAGGATTCTGATTTGTGGAGATTTTAATATTAATCTATTAGAACATTCCTCCATGTGTACTAAGTTTAAAAGTCTGTTCATGTCATATAATCTCAGTAAAATGTTTATAGAGCCAACTAGAATAACACTGACCACAGCTACTTGTCTAGATAACATTTTTACAAATATAAAGCCTAACAGCAAAGGTATAATAAATCAACTAGAATCAGATCACTGTGGACAACTTATTAGTTTTGATTGGCCGACAAAGAAAACTATAACTAAAGACATCACTGTTGTACCAATTACACAGGGCCGTCGGAATTTATTTAAATCTTACCTATTTAATAAATTGCAAGTAATGCCTTTAGAGGAAAATAACCCCAATGTTTTATATAATAATTTTTTTAATTTATTTAATACTGAATTTAAAAAAATATTTACATCGAAGACCATTACAATTAATACTAATACGAAATTTAGTGAATGGGCTACAACTGGAATTCATAAGAGAAGAATGAGGCTCTATAGCCTCTATGATGAAAAAACTTTCAACCATAATCCACTCTTTCTGGAATATGTAAAAAAATATTCAAAAACATTTAAACATGTTTGTCAAGCAGCAAAATCTTTATACTTAAGAAATAAAATAAGATATTCTAACGATAAAATCAAAACTACTTGGAAAATTATTAATAATGAAACTGGTAAAACAAAAGATCAAAACTCTGAGTTTAATCTAAATATTAATAATGTAATTGTAAAATCAAACTTAGATGTTGCTAGAGCTTTTGAAAATTTCTTTACCAATGTTCCCATATCTACCACTAAACATTTAAACTTATGTCCAACCAGGGCAATATCATTACTTTCTGCAAATGTTACTAAATGTTCAAATAATTTCCAATTTAAGTATGTTAATATCTGGGATATTATAAAGTCATTTAAAGAGATTAATGTTAAAAAGACAGCTGACCTCTGGGGTATATCTGTTAAAGTATTAGGCTCTCTGATTGATATAATAGCGCCTGATCTAGCCCTAATATTTAACAAATGTATAGACTGTGGCACATTTCCAGACCTCATGAAGCATAGCAAAATAATACCTTTATTCAAGTCGGGTTGCTCATCAGATCCCTCTAATTATAGGCCTATTTCAATTTTGCCTACCCTGAGTAAAATATTTGAAAAACTAATACTGTGTCAACTACGCGCTCATTTTAACATAAATAAAATTATACATGATAAACAATTTGGATTCACTCGGGGACGTTCAACTGTTGACGCAGGTGTTGCATTAATGGAACATATTTTTAGTGCTTGGGAGGATTCACAAGATTCTTTAGGAATCTTTTGCGACCTTTCCAAAGCGTTTGATTGCGTCCAACATGAAATTCTAATCAGGAAATTGCAACACTATGGCATAAGAGGAAGTGCATTCAATTTATTAATCTCATATTTGAATAACAGGATACAGTATGTTGAAGTTAATAGTGTAAGGTCTTCAGGCTCCGTGTTAGGAATGGGTGTCCCGCAGGGTTCAATTCTCGGACCATTTCTGTTTTTAGTTTATATCAATGACCTACCCTGTCTTATAAAGAACACACATGATATAGTATTGTTTGCGGATGATACATCACTACTATTTAAAGTAAATCGACATGCAACTACTATTGAACATGTAAATTATGCTATTTCTAAGGTAGAACAATGGTTCAAAGTAAACAATCTTCTTTTGAATGGTAAGAAAACGAAATGCTTAAAATTCATATTACCAAATGTAAAAAAGATTAACACACATATTAAATTAAATGGAGAAATGTTGGATCTTGTAAATAAGACAGTATTCTTGGGTATAATTCTAGATTCTAGCTAAATTCTAGCTTCAGTGGGGTGACCATATATCTGCCTTAGCAAACAGATTAAGCTCTGCAGCATATGCGGTTAAGAAGATAAGAGAACTGACTGACATAGATACGGCCAGAATAGCATATTTTACTATCTTCCACAGCATTATGAGCTATGGTATCCTTTTATGGGGTAATGCTGCTGAGATCGATACGATATTTGTGCTGCAGAAGAGAGCCGTTAGAGCCATTTATAACATGGGATCTAGAATTTCGTTAAAGAATAAGTTTAAGGAAATAGGTATTATGACAGTGGCCTCACAATACATTTACGAGAATTTGATGTTTGTACAAAAGAATTAAAATAAGTTCACAAAACTAAGTGACTTACATAGTATTAATACTAGAAATAGGGGTAGACTTGTCATGCCTGCCACAAGACTCCATAAAGTCAGTAATTC